>WPIO01000126.1:420000-425000 GCA_009760855.2 Cristatella mucedo | reverse complement strand
AGCCGCACTTCTTGAATCGTCAAGCGAATACATGACGCAACTTTTCTGCTCTCCCTCGACTTTGTGCCAACGCTGAGTTTTAGCGACCCACTTGTTCAATCTCCATTTTAGTAATCAGAGCGCCTTCTTCTTAAGATAAACGGTCTTTCTGCCACGTAGATATGCCTGGCCAGCTAAATAGCCAGCTCTAGCCATTTCCATGCAGGTGACGGCTAGTTTGTTTATAAAAAAAATAAAAGAATTGCTCGTGCTTCAAGACATAACAGACTGAAGCCAACCTATGTACAGCACGCGATATACAGCAGGAGACGAACGCACCTGGATCGGTAAAGCTTTGAAAACAACGCTTAGCTCGCTTGAGCAGTGAAGCAGCCGTTTCACTAAAAAAAAACTTAAGGGTCTTTTGCCGATCGTACTCATTGCACGGGCTCGCTAAACTGAGCCCGAGCCGGCGTCTGCTCAACCAGCAGTGGATATGCTTATGCGCCAAACGATGGCACGCGACTGCCGCCGTCTTCTGCCGAAAAAGCCAACGCTGACGCCTCGCTAGGCCACGCCATCGTAATGCCGGTCGCTTGCGAAATCCTCGCCGCATGTCAAGGGCCACGGCAATAATAGCTGACGATTTCTTCCTTACTTCTAGGCCTCCTCAGTCAAGCTGGTCGGCTCCTCACTTCCGGCCGACAGATAGGCGTAGCTCCTCATCCCTTCTCGCCTGCAGGAACGCCCAGGAGCTGCGACTGCCTGATTAGGAATACACAAAATTAGCCCTCCGAAATTAGTTTTACGTCGACGCTGTCGACGACTTCTCGAGTGGCTGGCTCGTTGGTTAGGTTGCTAGGTTCAGATTCGCATCCTTCTCGAGAGAACGTGACTCGCTGCACCCGAACTATCTGGACGACTATCATGAGCAACGGCACTGCAAAAACCATGCAGCAGATGACCGTAATCGCTGTGTTGACTGAATCCGAGTAAACTACAAGTCAAAAACCACGCTTGCTCGTTTACTAGTTACGTCAGTCGTGCGAGCGCTCTGGCTGGCGCCAAAGGGTGCACGGCAACGATCCGCCGCGCTTTTCCCAACGTTTATCAGCGACCAAAAAATGCAATGTAGTCCGAAGCCGATAGCGGCACGCATCCTTCGCCTGCAGCGCTATTGGCAATAGAGAGCAATTGATTCTCTCAACCAATGACGTTTTAACTACAGAGTGAAGTTACGTTTTGACTATATTATATTAACTACCTTAGTTGACCACATCGAGCAAGCGCTCTTTGACGGACGTCTTACCAGTTTCAAGACCAACTCTTCCGCGAGGCTGTACGCCTCGAAATTTGGTCTTCATGTTGAGCACATGGATATAGAGCTTTGGGCATAGCCAATCACTCGGTGGGTCTGATACGTCTTAGGGGAATGTTGAACTAAGGCTTTGCCAAACCAGTCGTGGTAAGGCGGGAACATTTCTTGTGGCACTTGCCACCCTGCTTAGTAATAATAGCAATAATAATAATAATGCACTTGATAAAGCATCCTCAAAGAACTCAATCTCTTTCTAGGCGCTTTACATTTGCTGCAAAGGGAAACGCGATTGAATGATGAGATGGAGAGATGCTTGATAAACAACATGAATAACATGGTTAAGGGTGACATGCAGAGGGTCTGCATGCAAATGTGGTTAAGGGCAGCATGCACAGTGTCAGCACGCATAAGCACATGAAGGACGAATCAAAGAGACCCACTAAATGCTGTCCTGAATATGTGTGTTTTTAAGTTCTCTTTAAATATGGTCAAGTCAGGGGACGTTCTGACGCAAGTCGGGAGGGAGTTCCAGGCATTGGGAGCATACGAACTAAATGCACGGTCTCCAAAGGATTTGAGGTTTGTACGAGGTATTGGTAAACGGTTGGATTCCGAAAAGTGGGTGGTCAGATGCTTGGCCTGGTGGGGGAGTTGATCTGAGAGCTTAATGAAGACTTCCACCGGGCAATCTCATCGCCGAGTCCTTATACAGAGCTCTGAGTGCAAAAACCGTTATACAGTAAAAACGTGCAGAATCAATTTATATTGTCTTAGAGGGCCCTTATGATGATCTTTCCGTGGGTCTTCTACTTTCAAAACCGTAAAACGCGCCCGCATTGCCCTTGATTTCAATAGAAATTTCGGCTTTTGATATGTGGGGCTATGCAGACTTCTCTCCCTACATAGCGCTGGCTTCCGGAGGTCCTTTCGAAGCAGAAAGCATCGAACAAAGAGCTAACGCGGGCCAACTCTGCTATTTAGTCCGTAACGGGTTCCACAGAAAACAGCTTTTTTAAATAGCGTGCCAAGAACATGCCCTTGCAGTTGCTTCCTGATACCGAAAGGACACTACGTCATACTTCCCTTCCTTTGCAGTTGAAACGCGTGGCGGCAATGAGGCTGACTCCTCAAAGTCCTTAGCCACGGTTATTTATATTGTAATTCATTCTTCTAATTGTTTACTGAGCACGCTACGACTAACCATTCGATCGTGCTTCTTTTGCAGCAAATTTAAAGTGCCTAGAAAGAAATTGAGTTCTCTGAGGGCGCTATATCAAATGTATTATTATTATTATTAAGCGTCAACGGGCTGCCTGTAGAGTTAGTACTTGTTTAGTCAACTCGTGTAAGCTGCTGCAGAATTCGACTGTGGTTTTCGAATTACCTATATTGTTCTATACTCCAGGGCTCTGTGCATAGCTGTGCTTAGCCCTCTTCTAAATTCCTGGTCCGCTTTCACAATTTATCCCCTCTCTCTCTCTCTCTCTCTCTCTCTCTCTCTCTCTCTCTCTCTCTCTCTCTCTCTCTCTCTCTCTCTCTCTCTCTAGCCAATGTAATCGCCAAGCACAAGCTAGGATTTCACTTCTATGCGAATGAAGCACAGCTATAACAATGATTTAATTCTTCCCAGCCTTCCAGAACTTCTGGATCTCTCAAACTCCCTTGCTGCATGTTTTGCTGACATCTGCACACGGATGGCAGCAAACGTTCTCAAATTGGACGATAAAAACAGCTTACCAGCTATGGGTAAACCTAGTGTGACTCAGAAATTGAAAAACTTAGTGCTCAAAATCGGCTCTGCCAGCATATCTCCGCTGGCATCTTGGCGAAATCTAGGTGTCCTGCTCCAAAGTGACCTTTCACTAGACGCTCACATAAGCTCCACAGTCACCAGCAGTGGCTCCCAATTGAGCAGCGTATCGACTTCAAGGTCTTATCACTCACTTTGAGGCTCCTTCATTCGCTGGCTCCAGCCTACTTATCTGGACAATCCCCAATCAGGATGGGTGGGTGTCGAACCATCCGCTCTTCTGACTCAAGTAGTTTAGCTGTGCGTCGGACCAACCTCAAATCCTTTGAATACTACGCCTCTAGCTCGTATGCTCCTAAAGCCGGTAACTCACTCGCTACTGACGTCAAGACATCCACTGACTTGACATTTAAAAAGAAGTTAGACACATGGTTAGTTGCTCACATGTTTCCCTCCGGATTCGCTGGATCCTTGCAGAGATTGTCCTTTCTGTGCTAATGCTAGCTAGCACCGGATATGCTACCACTAACAATACGGCCATGTTTCCTTTACTGCATATTGTGAGGGAGCGCGACTCAGGAGCCCGCGAGCACTCGGCGAAGGCCCTACGAGGGATAGGAGTGCCTAAGCAGTTGCAAGCTCTCGATCGGTTGAGTGGCGGACAATTGCTTCGGCATAAATCTATGCATTGGCATCATGTATGGGGACATCCATCTACCACAAATTACCACCAGCTGTCGGACGGGTTCGGAACGAACAGTCGCTTGAAAAATGCAAAAAACTGCATGCATGGAATATTAGGACTGCCGCAGGAGTATGCGGAAGAAAGGAGATAGTGGAGGAGAGGAGAGGAGAGAGAGAGAGAGAGAGAGAGAGAGAGAGAGAGAGAGAGAGAGAGAGAGAGAGAGAGAGAGGGCGAGAGGGAGTGCTAAATCCATGTACGCCGGCAGCCGTCTAGAGCTCGTAGACTGGGCTCGGCCAGCGTGGTTTCTAATAATAAAGTGCTCAGTGTTGGCGCCAGGAGACAGTCGCGCTACCCAGACAGGTCACACGGAGGCCTGTCACACATACGGTAAGCAGCACCTAGAAAGAGAGACCGAGTTCCCTTTAGGATGCTACACAAATGTATTGTTGTTATTCTTATTCTTTTCCCTGAGCTCTCAAATTCCCACGCTTCGCACGCAATCAGCCGGCGTCTCTCAGGTTGTGCAACTGACGTGTTCAAGGAAGTAAGTGCAAGTGAGTGGCCTTTGAACAAGAAATGTCGAAAGACGCAGCCATTTAATGCGAACAACCGGATCGCCAACAGTGCCTTAGAGGCTACTGGACGAAAGATGAACACTTTATGTGTGCCAGGGTAACTCTTCCTGCCTCCTCTAGGCCATAGGTAGGCATAATGCATCATCACCAGGCTTAAGAACATTAAAGTTACAGAATTTAGCACGTAATACCTCTTCTGTGCTGTAGTTAGGCAAGCAACATCAACACTCAAATACTTCTAGCTAATATTGAAAGGGAACACAATTAGACAGAATTCGGCAGCATTCCGTGGTAAATTTAATAGTAGCCAACTGAGGAAAACGTTCCATTGGCTTTTCAACCAAGAACGGAGATGCCAACATAGGTTGCACGATGAATTGGTTGAGAGCACTGGGTAACCGCGGTTTGATATCATTTTGTATTTACTGGGGGGGCAGACGCTCCGCAGTGAATGTTCAGCGTCAAATATCGAGCGATGAAATCCTCGCTCAGGCTTGTGGATCGAAGCAAGGATACGAAGACTAATATTGGGAGATGCGCACCGTTAAGCTATCGGTTTACTTATCGAGAATCTCAAGTCACAGGGTTTCCAGCTCTATGGTAACAAGTTTACGAAATATGTTGTACTTACAGGCAGTTGGGAACCTGAATTCTGCTTGTAGGCTTGGATAGCTACTACCACCACTGCTTCCA
>WPIO01000126.1:0-415000 GCA_009760855.2 Cristatella mucedo | reverse complement strand
ATCTTCGGGGTGAAAAATACCCCCAGCCGCCCCTCTTCGTTAAATACTCACCCACGGAACTCAACCTGGTCGGCTCCGACTCGCAGGCGTCGCTATTGCATCCGAAGCGACAGTAGTAGAGGCCGTCGTCACTTCTGCCGAATTGAGTAATTGTCAAGTAGTAGTAATTCCTCCATCTTGTCGAGATGTATTTTAGCATTCGAGTTTGGTTGAATGCAAGCAGCCAGCCGGGCTTGTAGGTGGCATTACCCCACCACGGCTGGCTCTCTGTCGACCCGTTGGCGACGAGCCGCGCACAGTCACTCGAGCACATACCTGGCTTATTGTCTCCTGTCGAGCCTGTCAAGATCTGCGAGTCTAGAGCGCCGGCTCCAGGAGCCGTGCTATCGGACGTGGCGTTCCTCGCATACCACGCCACGTCCTCGTTCGTTCGCTGCGATATGATTCGACAGGCTACAGTAGCAGTAGTGTCTACGTCAGCGCTAGGTCCTGCTACGTTCACCACACTGCCTGTAACGGCGCGATCGTAGAGTGCACGCAAAAGCAGATTGCATTTCTCCTGCACAGTCTGCACGACTGTCGCCAAACACGCCAGACAGCCCGTGAGGGCGGACCACGAAGCCGCCAAAGAAAGTCGGCGACGACATAAGCTGCCAGCGTAATCAGTTGAAGTCGCTTTCTAAAAGCCTGCATCAATCCCACTTCTACGGCTTCTTTTACCCCTTCCAACGAAGAGACCGACGTTCATACGAATGCGTGCCAAGTGGTCGACAGAATGTGAATAGACTTGTGAAAGATTCGATATCTCTTTTGCTCTCGGTACGTAGCACAGTTTCACCGTATCACCCAGGCGATCGAAGCGTACGGTCACAAGCGCCGCTTCTAGGTTATTCCTAGCGCACACGACAGACACTGCGACACCCGGGCCGGATCCTGTCCTGAGTCGGAGCCGATGGGACGCCCGAGAGTGCCGATGTGACGCCCGAGAGCGAGGCTAGGAGCTTTTCTAGCGGCAGAGCGCAATAGTTTCAATGCTGCAGATGAACTACCAGTTGGGCACGAGCCAGTCTCGAACGCCTCGGCGGCGCTACAGCGCGGCTGCCATTCTAAGCCAGGATTGTCAGGTCGCAGAGCCGCTCTCTTGCTCGTGCCAAATACCCGGGCAGACAGACGCTCTCAGACGCTGGGCCTCTCGGTCTCTCGGTCGGAGCGGACTGCCACTCGTTTCGGCGAACTAGGAGAATGACTGGCTGAGCGGTCAGAAATTGTGGCCGCACCATCCGCTCCAGCTCTGCCGGCTAGCAAGCGCTACTTTCCTCCTTGGGTAAAGGTAAAAAAAAAAAAGGAAGGTTAAGCTGATGCAACCTAAACTTCGTCAACCTCAGCCCATTCTGCATAAACGCGAGCACCTCATTGCTAAGTGCAGCAAGCGGCGCGCTTTTGCACAGCGCCCCAGTGGACCCATCTTTTTTCTTTTTTTTTCTTTGTATATCTGTGCATAATCGAGTTGTTATTTTTACTAGCAGCTTATTTAATTAAATAATATTTATTTAATATTTACTAAATAGCTTCTGCATGAGCATAGTGTTCGCTTTCGCCCATGCGCATGCTTCTCTTAGCATGAAACGGGCGCTAGCCGAAGCTGAATACCGTCAATAGCAATAGAATTGTTGCTTCACTCAAAGTGGCGAGTGCCTGCATTGCGATCATGTTCTTCAAGGGTGCCATACAAAAGACTGATGTCGTATAGCAATCATTATTATGCGCGTCTGTCCAGCAGACGAAAGTCGACTGTTGATTCGCTAGCCGGCGCTTGCACGCGAGAGGAGAGCATGCGCCATTTTCTCGCATTCATGCGTGAAACATTACTTCAAGTGAAGGTGAGTGATGAAGGTAAACAATGCACGAGAATGAACCAAGTGAAAGGTGTCGTTTTACTATTAAGATAAGCATTTGATGTTCTCCTTGTCTCTCGTCAACGGAGCGGTGTGAGGAAAACTAGAAGGCAAGCTTTCTCCTTTTCAATCGGAATGGATATCGATTAAAGAATCGCCGAGCCCTCTCAATGTACACACACACACACACACACACACACACACACATATGTATATATATATATATATATATTAATGCATATATACGATTTATTATAAAAGAAAATTACTAGTATGTATATATTAGCCTGCGGTGCCCTGCCCTGCCGGGGTCCCGGATGCTACCCGGGCCTCCCGGTTATGTAACAGGGACCACACGGCTTCCTAGCCTGTAATGGCGTCAGAGACGCAGTGTCGCCTTAATGCCTTTCTTATCTCCGTGTGGGATGCTGAGGTCAGTCAGGCAAGATCCATTGTTTGGCCACCAGCTACCAAGAGCCGCGACCACGAAGGGCCTCACCACTGCCGACCGATTGCCAGTGGTCAGGAAAGACCGGGGCAATGGCTGCATATTTATCGGTCTCGTTCCCGGCCGCCACAATTGGAGCATCCTCGCTGCCGTCGAACGGCGCCGTCACATCCACAATTACCATATCGTTGCAGTACATGCATTCAGTTAGGGTGGTTAATAATGTGTCTACTACTTTTGAAGGTTTGCTCTCAAAAGCTATAGCAGCTCGCCATTGTTCGTTGATTGCGTTGTCATTGCTGCGTGCGAACATTATATGCGCTGCAGAGGAATACTTTGTCGCACCATTAGACCGCACTGGCATTGGTATTTAAACCGTGAAAGAAATGAGTAAGGAGGAGCCGATCCTATGAGCCATCATCTTTCACCAAGCATAGAAGGTTCAGTTCCTCCTCTTCTCCCCCTGCTCTTTATCTTTCTCACGGACGAGAAATCTTGCCGGCTGTGGCGTAGAACAGCTATAATTATATCTGTTAAACGCAATAAGAGACCCGAGTCTCTTTCTAGGCACTTCAAATCGACATGCTAGAAAGTTAGCATGTCAGCTAATATCAGATATCTGATAGCTGATGTCAGTGATACCACCATCTACAATTCAGCTCGGGTACGATAAGAAAAAATTCACTCGAACGGAGTAAACACCTCGAGAAATAGGGGAGTTTGTAAGGTCGTTTTAAGAGTTTGCCAAGTCGGGGGGGGGGTTGAAATGTTGATTTTCCGATTGCCCGGCACGCGTGATGACATGCAGTCACCGCAGCTAGCCGAGTTCAGCGAAGCTCTTGAAGCGCCGAAGCGATCAACTGCCAGGCGACCGCCAAAGCGGCTACCCAAAATGTGTTCACGACAACCGCCATCTCTGTCGTGGGAGAAGTTACGCAATACGCCAGTTCATTAACGCGTCAGACTTTAGTAGGCGTGTATTCATGCTGACGCCGTAGTGGGCCAGCAGGCGATCGCCCTGCCCGGCGTCCCAGTCGCAACTCCCCAGCCTTGGCGAGCCGTGATGGCACACTAGGTAAGGCGGTTGCTTTCACGACCTCGGTCCCGAGGTCGTGGGTTCGATTCCTGCGGTGGGTGATTCTTTATCGCCACTGCAACCGGTGGTGATAGCCGTAAAGGCTCTTCTGTCGCTATACAAAAAGAAGCTATTTAATCAGCTAGGATTTTTGTTGTTGTTGCAGGCCCTGACTTAATCGTCAAGCCATCGAAACCATAATCGGCAGCAGCGCCATAAAACTCAACTGGGTCATTAACACTGCTGGGCCGTAAACTGGGCCAAGCGGAAATAACAAGGCCATCGACTGGCCACTGGCCCGTACACCACGAGTAGCGGAGCAATAAATCAGCCGCAGGGATGCCTCGACGTCGGCCGTTGGCGAGCTCCAGGCTGTGGGTTCGGAGGAGCTGAATGCGCCCTCTCAGAAATAGCACCACTACTTGTCTACATGCATCGCGGTTGAGTAACATTTAAAATTTAATGCCTGTCACCTTACTTGACACATAGCAGCTCATGCGAAGAATGATGAAGACAAGGTAGATGATCTTAAAAGCCAGCCAGGCCATCGACGGCAAAGGCTTCGCTGCATAGCAGCTTACATTGTTTCCAATGGCGCTGTGCAATGTCGCGATGTCGTAAAAGAGAATGTCAGCACACTGGCGGCAGCACCCTGCGCCCGTATCGAAAGGCTGTGTGAATAGAGCCACAGCTTCATTCCGGGATCAAAGGAGGGCTCGAACTTGTTGTTGCTGCAGCTCGAACAGTGAAGCCGCCGCCGCCCACGAATGATGAATAAGCGCTCTCGAGCTCACTGTTCGGCTTGCACACTCGGTTTCCTGCAACGGGTATAAGGCGCGCCGGAAAAAATCTAGAACCTAGTTCTGATTGAAGGACCTCCAAAAAGGTAACAGAAAGAAACGGCTTGAAAAGAGGTGCAAAGCAGAGCTGCAAAGACCGAATGTGTAATCACACTGCGTAGCTGAATGTGTCTGAGTGTAATGCTTGCTGTGCTGAACAGCAGGCGATCCCAGACGGCGTTAGTTGCTGCCGCAGCTGAGCTAGATTACGAGGAGCCGCAAAGCCCCGTCGGGCGCTTCCAACGTTGGAGTAGGGTCACCTCTTGATGCACTTGCTGCTGCTCAAGCGGTAACCAACGTCGGAAACGATTCAGTAGCAGGCGCTGACTAAAAATGCACCGATAGCAGTAGTGCCGAATAATTTCGAACGCCGATCTCACGGCCACGCGTAAGACCTTCTGCAGCGGTCCTATTAAAGTATGCGGCGTCTAGAAATTTGGAAACGGAGCGAATACGGCGTCTGCAGCGCTTCCGGGCAGCTGGATGGCAGAAACGAAAGCGGATCCAGCTCCAGCCGGAAACTGACCCTTGGGCTCTTATGGTAAGGGATTCACTATTGGCAAACTAGTGTTCACAATAACTGCTGCTTGACTTGAAAAAATACACGTGTTAAGAACGAGGCTAACAATCATCCGATAAGGTCAATTACTCTGGAATTTTGAAGAATAATAATATGACCCTCTCACCGGGGTAGGAGCAGGCGGTGTGCGGAAATAATACCCAATCCGGATGCCTAAGCACGAATCGCTTCATTTTCAGATTTTGCATAGAAGCAACCGTATCAGCATCAAGGCTGCGTAGCAACACATTGCAGATAAAATATACTACAGTATATTGGCTACAATAAAGTGTGCTAATTCGTTTGACAATACCATATTGTACGGGATTGGTTGACAATACCAATATATTTCACAATATATTGTAATTCATGAAGGTACTATTGCAAACCTATTCGTCTCTGTCGCGTGATAAATAATACATAAAAATACATAAATTGACTTTTCACATTTGAAAAGGTCCAATTAAAATCATATCCGGGCATATATCCGTATAAATAATTTTTAACCAATTACACAACTGTTCAAGTGCACAATCGTGCACAATAGTGGTGGCGCCAGTTTTTGCCTCAGACGTCGCCAACTGTGACTTTTTCCGAATCAAAAAAGTTACTGTGGAATTTGGCTCTGGTCGCTTTGATAGTAAAAGAAAATTACTCAGAGACAGCTGACGATGAGGAAGAGGACGAACAAGAATATGGAGAGGATTGGTAAAATCACGGACAAGAAATTGCAATATGTGAATATGTGATGTGTGCAAACAGAAGTCCTGTAACCGGTTGTCACAGTTTGAGTTATGTACGTCCGGTAAACAGAGGTCACAAAGATAGCTCGTACGCGTACGGCCCATAAACGGAAGTCGCAGCTAAATCGCAGCAGTCGGCGCAGACCGATGAGAAGAAGAAGAGAGCCGAAACGTCAAGTTAACAAGGTGTAGCGACTTGCTGGCCTTGGCTGAATTTTAGCATGAACAAGAGCTGTTCGGCGGCGGGCTAGAACTCCTTCGCCCTGGAGCAGTGAGCCAGAGAGGAGCGCCAGTGCGGTTAGATAGCAAGAGCTTAAGAGCAAGAGCTTAAGAGCAATCCAGGAAGCTCTGAGACCAGCGGTGGCGATTCGGCCTGTAGAACTGGTCCGATACCCGCGGGAGCTGCTGATTGATGTTGGATGGCCTGTCAACCTCCGCCATCACTCTGTCCAAAAAGAATCGTCTGGAACCCATTCGCTATTCAAGCTGGACAGAGGTGCCATTCCAGTGGACTAGTGACGCTGTTAATTCCTTACCGTAATGGGCCATGGTGTCAGGCCCAGTACCACTAAGCTCTTCGTGAGCTTGCTGTTTCGATGCCGTTGCTTTGCTGACGCTGAAAATGCAGGCGGTGGTCATACTATTTCTTCTGGATTCGTTCGAGGCTTCAGCGAGCCCGACCGGTCGCGGGTCGAAGGACAACAGCCGACTTGTAACTCGTAGTCCGTAGAAACGAGCAGTCTCGTCGCACCCCATCGTCTAGCCCCAGCCAACGACCATCTGTATACGGCATTCTATAAAAATCCCGGAACCTGTGGTTTACTGCCTTTTGCCTTCAAGTGCTGGGCTGGACCAGTGGAGTAGTGAGACCTGACGGCGCCCGAGGACGAAGCTACAAATGGCGTGCGCCCCTACCCTTGTCGAAAAATTACTGCAAAATAGCTCTACCGCAGAAGAAATGCAAACAACGCACGCTAGCACATATATCGAGTTGAAGAAGTTTTATTAGCTTAGTAAAAGTGCAAGGTAGCAGCTAGCACAGCTTTAGTTTAAGTGAACAGTTTTTTGGGCCTTGTTTTCGGCAAACCGATCTATTACAGTTTGAAAGTCAATTTTGTCAGTGCTTCTTTTTCTATGCTTAACAAGGCCAAATCAGAGAGTCGATCTTGCCCAATTGATGCTCTCAGATAAGACAGGATCCTCTCCAGCTTGCTAAAGGAAGGTTCACATCTGGTAACTGATGCAGCTATGGTGAGAAGAACTTGCAAGGCTACTCTTCAATTATGAAACACATCTCCATAACTGACAGTGAAAGACATGAGTTCCAGTAGGGTCTTTGGTGTCGAGTCGTGACGTGTGACAAGAAACACTTTCCAGTCACATATTTTGTTGCACGGCTCTGCTCCATCAACGTCTAAGCAATAGAAGCCTCCAAGATTTAGTCATTGATGGCGGAGTTTGGTCCGGTCAAGTGTCATCAAAAGCGTGTCAACTTCCAACAAGAAACCAAATTTGGCATCAAAATATGTGAGCCGGGAAAACCTAGTTGTAATTTCATGTCGGAGATGGTCTATGCTGCCCTTAATAATTCTTGAAATCTCCTCATCTGCCGTTTGATCAGCATCACTATAGAGTCATCCAAGGCATTTGTGCCATTCGGAGGATTCTTCGTTCGGCTACAACTTCCCACAACTCAAATCTCAGTTTTGGCATCTAGTAGTGATGGTTTTCTGGCATAAGTCTTCTCGAAGTCTCGCTAACTTAATCTCAGAGATAGTGGAGGTCACATGAGGCGCCTTTGAAGATCTTCACTTGTTGTTTCAAGTGTTCCACTTGTGTCCTCAGACAGTTGTTGCTCCAAAAGACCTACAACGCTGCTGCTCGGTCCATCGTGTGTAGCTTACACGGGGCTCCCTCCACTCTTGCGCTCCATGCTGCTGCAGAGTTTCGCTTGCGCAGGCCAAGACTTTCTTCGGTTCTTCCCACAGCAGAGTTGATCTTGCAAAGAATGTGTAGGTGCTCTCTGTCGTTCCAAAAAAAAGGTAATGACAACGGAATCTTGATTTACAGCATGAATTTATGCCAGTTTCAAGCTGTATTTGTCAGTTTACCAAAAATTGCCTTCTCATTTCCGAACACTATTCTCTTTTGAACACCTGGCGAGTGGCCAGACATGGCTGCTGCACTGTCGTAGCACTGCGAACTGCTGCAATCTTGCAAGGACATTTTTAGGATATTCGTGTTTGTCCAAGATGAGACCCTCAGTTGCTGTATCATCTCCAGCGTGGATTTGTAGAAAGCCTGGGAAAGACTATTTGGTGATGACTGTTTTATTGGAAAAATTATCGTCGACATATCTAATGACCTCAGAAATCCGCTCGAGGTGTGCCAAATTAGGAGTTGAGTCAAACAGAATTGCATAGTAATTGCTTTGCCCTAGGTCACAGAGTAGCTTGTCTCTGACTGTGGATGCAAATGTACTAACTAAGGAACTCATTTTGGATTTGAGGAGACAGATAAGAGACTGACTTTGGATTCTTTCTGGCGTGGTCCTGGTGTGCTTGCAGAAGAGGATCGTACCGAGCTAGAAGATGAAGAAGTCGCCCAATGAGTTTTCAAAGTTTTTCTCACCAGCCATGCAAAGACTCTCTTGGTAAGCACGCAATGCCAGGCTTCTTAGAAACCAATAATTTGATGCAGCTGAGAACTGCCTTTAGGACTTCTTGCCATTGCTGGTTTTTCCCATAATATTTGTGCATCCTGCAGCATCTATTCCACTTCATTTGAGAAGTCTCCTCTCTGTTTTTTCCATGTAGTGGAAGTCTGTCGGTGAGAAAGGCTGTTTCCATGAGCAACTCAGTTTGTCAGATTTCCTCCACGGGCTAAATCCATTTGCCAATTCAAGTGACAATCAAGAATTTTGGGTAGAAATAGGGAAGGGCTCGCTCTTGCCGCAACGCAGCCCGCCAGTGGGAGGCAGGGTGTAGTCTCGCGATGCGCTGGCTCGCCCTTGACGTTGCCGTAGCAGGCCGGTCTCGCCCTTGACGCTTCGCAGCCCGCTGGTGGCCCGCAGGATGTATGTATGTATCTCCGTCAGTAACTCCACAGTCATAAAGACCATGTGGGTGTTACGCAGGAGAGTTTTGTATAGCGCACTCACAGCCTAATCAGCTTTCGGTACGCATTCGGTACCCAACAGACTTCGTCTCACGCAACAAAGAGAAAGTGGGAAGCATAGCAGAGTTAGGAGAGCAGTTGAGGTAGTGAGTAGCATAGAAGTAGCAGTTCAGGACCGCTGAAAAAGATGTGCCATAGTCGGCAGTTGGAGAGTAGATGTCGTTGCGTAAGAATTGTGGAAGCGAGTTCCACAGTCTAGGACCTGCAGAGCTAAAGCTTCTGTCGCCAACTGTCTTTAAGCAGAGGAATGGGACAGCTAATTTATTGTCCACACAGGACCTGAGGGCGCGAACAGGCTGAAACTGATGCAGCAGTTCAGCTAGGTACGAAAGGATGGGGGCGAGCGGGCGGGGAGGGCTGTTAGAACGCGAACGGAGGGGGGGGGAGCGGCCGTGTACATGTTGCACAAGAGCACCTGCTGAATACACGGTAGTCGAAGCCCCGTCGGTGTTTCCGTGTCGTCGCGTGTGCGCTGACCGAGCGTCAAGCCACAGGTTAGTCCAAGTCTGTAAACATGCTTAACTAGCTTAGGCAGCATATAACATGGTAAGAGATGATATGCACAGGGTCAGCGTGCAAATACGGTTAGTTGCAGCATGCACAGTGTCAGCATGCATAAGCACGCAAAGGACTAATCATATGGACTTACTAATGCTGTGATAAATAGATACGTTTATGTTTCTTTTTAAATTTTGACAAGTCAGGGGATGTAATGACGCCAGTCGGTAGTGAGTTCCAGACTCTGGGAGCATACGACTTAAAGGCACGGTCTCCAAACTGAGTGTCATCTGGATAAAAGTGAAAACCTAGGTTGTGCCTGGCAATCACATCGGCAAGAGTATACACCGAAAAACAACCGGACCAAGCGCAGAGCTCCCATATCCCCATGTTTCAGCGGTTCATCGAGTGATCTTTTCCACTCGCATCACTCACTCTGGAGTCTCTCACCCAAATAAGGCTTAAACCATTGCAGTGCAGTACCAGTGATGCCCAGGCGAGATTTGTGAGCCGTAATGGCCCACTAGGTAATGCGGTTGCTTTACCCCACGACCTCTGTCCCGAGGTCGTGGGTTCGAATCCTGCGCTGGGCGATATTGCAATTGCAGCTGCAAGCGGCGGTGATGGCCTTAAGGGCTCTTCTGCCGCAGTACGACAGAGGCTGTTAAATCAGCATGGGAGGTGCTCGAGAACGACTTGGCGATCGATAGTATCAAAAGAAAGATCAAGAAAAACAAGCAAAATGACTCTACCTGAGTCTGCGTTCCTAAGAAGGTCGTTATTTATCCAAAGCAATGCTGGCTCTGCGTGGTCATTATCTCTAAAGCGAGACTAGAACTTACTTGCTAGGTGTGAAGCTTCAATGTATGAGTTAAGTTGGTCCGCTATGACTTGTTCCAATGTTTTTGACAGGAAGGTTAGAACAGAGATTGGGCGGTGAGAGATGCTGGTACCCTGAAGAAAACAGACTAAAATAGTCACGCAAGTTTAGCCAAATACCAAACTGAATACTATTGTCTGCAGCTTTATTGTCGCAGTGCATCATTTCCATAAATTGCCATATAGCTCTACTACTAATAAGAGCTGAATATTCTATGAGTATACTAATAAAGATACCTGATGGGTCCGGGCTACGCATTACCAAAGTAAAAAAGTAAAGGTTTACTGAGTTAAAAGTCTCATTCATATGACAGGCCGAAGAGCCATTGAGGCTACCGCTTGCAGTGGGCAATGAAGAACGAAGGAGCTAGCCGAGAAATCCGCAAAAAAGCTAGTTAATTTTTTGCGGCACCGTGGAAAATAGTCCCTAATCTTAGCCATGGATCGAACGTGACAGCTAGATTTGGAGGCAGTCTTTTTGACGATACTTTCAAAATGTAGACAGCTTTCAAAGACGACACTTAAATTCCGAGCACACCAAGATAGTCCTACAAGAGGATCATCTACTACAAGAGCAAAATCGTCTAGTCCAGCCATACGCTTGGGTTGTCCTAGGACTAGTAGTTCTGTTTTATCGTCGTTAAGTTTAAGGAAATCTGCCATCTATGTATGATTGAATGACTGAAAGGCTATACATTTAGTTTATTAATCTCAGCAGCAGATTCCAAAGGTTTAAACGAAAAATACAGCTGAGTATCTTCAGCCTAGAAGTGACTGCCGATCCCATGGGCCCGAATAACTTTTACCGGAATAAAGTATCAACGAAAAACTGCAAAGGACCGAGAACGGACCCTCGTAGGAGAGAATGGGTGAGACCTGACCCGAAACCACACGTATTGACCATGACCAGACTAGTAGGATTTGAACCACACCGGTGCTTCGTCTGCAAGGCTGAATTTTATTCTCAATTGTTCAAATAAATTATTGTGATCAATAGTGTCGAAGGTAGCTGATAGATCCAGATGGGCCAGGGAAGTGACATTTCCATCATCGTTGCTGCACAGCATGTCGTTGGTTACATGGAGGAGAGCAGTTTCAGTGGATTTGTTTCCCTTCAACTCCGACTGAAAATTCTGACAACTTATTCTATTCAATGTATGCTGCAGGCTGCTTAGCAACAATCTTCTAAAGAATTTTATAAAAAAAAAGGAAGAAGAGAAACTGATGGATAGTTTGCTATGACCTCTGAATCCAATCCAGGCTTTTTTAAGTATGGGTCTAACGATGGCCGATTTGGAGGACTTGGGTTCGACCCCTTTCTTCCACAGAAGCCTTACAAATCTTAGGTAAGGTTGGGCAAAGTTTGTCCGCCAGTGAATACCACAGAGGGGATGGTGCATGGTCTTCAGGCGACACCAATTTTTAATAGACATTTCATTTAAAAAGAACTTAAAAACACACCTATTTAGGACAGCATTTAGTGGTCCCTGCGATTCGTCCTTCATGTGCTTATGCGTGCTGACAACTGTGCATGCTGCCACTAACCACACCTGCATGATGACCCTGTGCATGTCACCCCTAACCTTGTTATTCATGTTGTTTATTAAGCATGATGTTACTCACCATTCAATCGCGTTTCCCTTTGCAGAAAATGTAAAGCGCCCAGAAAGAGATTGAGTTCTCTGAGGGCGCTTTATCAAGTACATTATTATTATTCTTATTATTAGACTTAATTAAGGTAGCCACATCGTATATATATGAACTATATAAACTCTTAAGGAAGGTCACAGGTTGGTTTTCAACAATTGCTTTAGTCAGGGGTGGGCTTGATGGAGGTATAAATACCTGCATTTTTTCAGTATAGACGGCTAAAAACTAATCAGCCGAACCTTAACCAACTGGAAGTGAGATCTCAATGAATTGCCAAGCAATTTGTTCACCGTCCTGTAAATCTGTTTTGGGTCCGACTGGGCGGACTTCAATTTTCGAGTGAAAAAAGAGCCGTAGCTTTTCTAACCTTCTGGGTATAGACTCGGAGCAAGTCTTTGAAATTGACTAAATCGTCATCAGACCCAGACTACTTCAAGCGTCGTTCAAGCCTGTGCTCTAACGCGATGCATCTTTGGAAGTTTTTGGTAGATCGAAAGGAAACTCCACGACACTGTGTGCGGCCAGAATTTTCGGAGCAGGCACGTCAAGGGCACACCTAAGTTTCATGTTCACAGCATCAGTGACGGTATCGAGGCCGAGTATCGGTCGAGTCTGGATACAGATCATAAAGACCTGCCTCGCAGACAGATTTAAAAAAATTCTCCGGGTGTATGTTTTTTAAGTTGAGTCAGACTTAACAAACGCGACGTTACCCTGCATGTAAAACGGAACAGGATCAGTCGATCGTGTGAGTCAAATGCTTTGGCATAGAACAACGTGCTCGAAAAGGTTTTTATTGTCGCGGCAAGCCGAGCTGCAGTCGTCACACAGTTGGCAGGTGACAACTAGAGGCTCCGGGTCGAGCGGTTGCATCGCAGAGTGGCAGGGAGAGAATGGCCGACGAAAAGCAGTGTCTTCAGGCCTTCCAGAACCGCTGCTTTCCCGGGCACAAGCCGCAGCCGAGAATGAACTCCTGCCCTGTTCGAGCGTGCGACACGTGCAGGGGGCACTCGTTGCCGGCGAGCTTCGTGGCCTTGGGACCTGCGGTATCGAATGCCGATCGAACCGTACACGCATGCGTCGGCGCAGCAGCAGCTGCTGCTCAAGCTACGACGGCGAGCAGCCGGTGGCTGCGAACTCAGACATGTGCAGCTGACACCCGCCGGCGGGTCACGCTACTGCCAACTTGCTCACCTACAGGACACTCAGGCAGCTGCTGGTTTTGCTGCAAGGCAGTCACAAAGGCATGCTGGTCGTGGCAAGCAGTGCAGAAGTGGGTGGTACCGAAGCAGAAGAATGTCGCCGGTGTACAGCAAAAGCGACACTTGAACTCCAACCAATCTGTACCGTGCTTGGCACAGGCCTGTAGAACGTATACCCAGCAGAGTGGCAGCTTGAGCCCAACACTTGCAATTCAGAGTACAGTTTGCAAACCACTGACCTACAGCTAACTATGGCGATTCGAGGATAGTCACATGCACTGTATGCATGCAGTGCTATGTCGCTACGGACAGTGGCCGAAATGGGGAAGCGTTCTGGATGAGCAATGGATACACTGACCATGCCCAGGTGCGCTTGAGCATGGAAGTAGTCGACAACAGGGGTTAAGGCCCCCAACAGCTGTGCTCACGGCCACCGGCCCACTTACTCTGCTTTTAATTAAGCTCTCTGCCAATGAATGGCAAGGGAAGGGCGAATAGGGGGCACATCAACCACATCCAAGCTGTCTGTCTGTCGAAAGTCTCAGTCTCTCTCTGCTCTCTCCTTGTGTTCTCTTTCACTCCTCTCCCTCCTAGTGTTGATGCTCTCTCTCTCTCTCTCTCTCTCTCTCTCTCTCTCTCTCTCTCTCTCTCTCTCTCTCTCTCTCTCTCTCTCTCTCTCTCTCTCTCTCTCTCTCTCTCTCTCTCTCTCTCTCTATTGTTTTCTCTTTCGTGCCATCAGCTTGAGCAGTCACCCATAATCTCTGCAGCAGAAAAAAAAACTACTGACCCAAGAATCAACTGATTATGCGAACTATATACGAATGCAACAAGAACTTTCGCAGTAGCTATTGCAACAATCGCCACACGGAAACCCGACAAAGACCCCTCGACAGATTTCGGGGTAAAAGATGGCTGGTCTCATAGACACATGCAAAGCATTGAGGATGCATCTTCGATGCATCATCTTCGAATTAAGTAAACACTGCTATTGCCAATGCATGCGCCTACAGACCTGACCCTGCTCGTTGCCCATGCACTCTCCACAAATGTATTCAGACGAGGCTGGTGCAGTTCCATTGGGTAGGTCGATGCACACTGCCTCACCACCAAAGTAAGCCTAGAGCAAAAGTAAAGTCCAGCCAGACTTTCACTGGCTTGCTTTTATTGACAGCCGTCAAGGATGGCCATAAAGACTTGAAATTGCTGCGGACCATCAAGCCGGCCGAAAATGCATTCGTATCAGTCGTCTACGAGTAATGTTCGTACTTAAGAGTCCATACTCTAGAGTGTTGCCAAGTAGCCGGTGGACTATTGTCAGGCGAAAGCTCGGGGTGTAGCATGCAGGAGACCCCAAGAGTAGCACTACTGGCTACGATGCCAAACTAAACAAGGAAAAAGGGTGCTTGCATGGCAAGACCCAGGTCGGAGTCTTTCCACGGATAATTCTTCATTGTGCGATGTAAGTGGAGGAGGAGGAGCCTCTAGTCCCCTGCTCTGTGCCACAGAAATAAAGACATTGAATTAGCCAACCCTTAACTTTGTATTTAGTTCTTTACTGCAGATTGCAGGTTGGAGGCCAGCACCTGCGCAGCACAAACCTAACAGAATGTTAACCTCTCCAAAAAACGCAGCATCAAATTAAGCACATTTCGGATATAAGAGCACAGGCTGCTAACATAAAGCGACCCACAATATCGGTGACCAATCTCAATTTTCATTGGCTGTACTACGGCCGTTCTAAATTGTATCAATGTTAAATTGTCTAGCAACATGATGTGCTCACTTAGTGAGAGCGTGTTACGCTGCTATAGCGACAGCATAGTGAATGCGAGGGCGAGGCCTTCAATGCCGGGTGACTTAGTCCGTAGACTATATGCTGCTGCCTGCAGAAGACTGGGTGGGACCGCTAGTTTCAATCGGAGTCGAGTGTCTAGTCGACATCGTTAAGTGCAGGCGACTCGGCTAATGCAGCAAACGGCATCTGGCATTGCAACCCGGACCTGACTGTTAGCGCCAGCAGCCAGGAAGGACCACCTGGCATCAATGAGCCAGACAGCTGGACAGGCCAGCATGTGTTGCTCGGCACAAGCCCTCGCCTGCAGAGCAGTGCCTTTCAGGAGACTGTAGGTAGGGAACAATCCAGACGCAGGCGCCCACATGCCTATGCGAGGGAGGAGCTCTAGGGCTGCCGCACCCACGGGCCGACCCGACGGGTGGGATGCCAAGGAAGGCAAGCCGCTGGATGCTGCGCCGAGTCGTGGGCCGCACAGGTGTCAGGTAAAGGCATACCTTTTTACACCTGAAGCATTGGTAGAATTCGTACCGTCTCAGAGCGAAGCCGAGAGGATTGTTGTAGAACTCGCTGTGCCGGGACGTGACCTCCGGCCCCGTGGACAGGCCCTCGAAAGCGAGGCGCTGCAGCGCCAGCCTGCTGACAGCATCCCAAAGACCTTTTATTGGCTGCATGTCGTCATGCAGAACCGGATGCTCAATGATGGTCTGCAGCCCAAACCAAAGCCACCGGAACTGAGTGCTGCACTGCCAAGCTGCCCGCAGCTTTGGCTTAGCAGACGTTCCCCCTCCACGCAAAGTGGTAGCACAGAGAGAGCAAATGAGACCCGGTGATCTACCAGCTGAGAGCCCGAAAGAGACAGACCGAGAGAGAGAGAGAGACCGAGAGAGACCAAGAGAGAGAGAGAGACAGAGAGAGAGAGAGACAGAGAGAGACAGAGAGAGATGGAGAGAGAGAGACGGAGAGAGACAGAGATAGAGACAGAGATAGAGACAGAGATAGAGACAGAGATAGAGACAGAGATAGAGAGAGACAGAGAGAGAGAGAGAGAGAGAGAGAGAGAGAGAGAGAGAGAGAGAGAGAGAGAGAGAGAGAGAGAGAGAGAGAGAGAGAGAGACAGAGAGACAGAGAGACAGAGAGACAGAGAGACAGAGAGACAGAGAGACAGAGAGACAGAGAGACAGAGAGACAGAGAGACAGAGAGAGACAGAGAGAGACAGAGAGAGACAGAGAGAGAGACAGAGAGAGAGAGACAGAGAGAGGTGGCAGGTACGGCACGAGGTTGCTGACCTTGCACAGAGGACACTTGCAGTGCTCGAACGATATGGCTGGTCCTGGCCAGCCTGATCGAAGCATGGTCCTGATACATTCCAGGTGGAAAATGTGGCTGCACGTCAGCTACCAGAACGCAGAAAAGAACGACAACCGTTCCTCCCGAAACGAGAGTGCTTCAGCAGGCATCGGCACGCAGCGGCAGGCGGCAGCGCTGCACTGCATCGCATCGGCAAGCGGTCACTAGCACGAATGAGGCCAATCTGGCAGGGGTCTCCTACGATGGTCCGCAAGCTCGCTCGCTACGAACGCACCTGTATGCACGGCAGATTTTGGATAAGCATCTGGTGGCATATGGCACACACGACGTCAGGCGTACGGGCTCCTGCTGCTGCGGAGGTGCAGCCGTGCACGCACGGACTATCGGACTCCGGCCCCTGGCACTGGTGGTGGCAGGGCAGCTGCTGAAAGCAGACGATGCTGACTTGGCCTGCAAAAGGCCAAGGGCACTCGCAAGGATGTCGCTTACTTAAGTTGTCGTCATTCATGCAGTAGCCCCTGGCATTTGTCGAGTCGAAGCCTCGAACGTCCAGGCAGGCTAGCGAGGCGACAGCAAACGGCAGCTTGGAGCATTGTTCCGCAGTCGCTCACAGGCTGCACCAGTCTGCAAGGCTGAACATGCAAGGTGACAGGAGACAAGATGAGCAACTGCGGGTCAAGTTAGCAGCACAGATACCACTGTGCGAGCCGTGTCAGGCCTGACGAGTCAGTGATTGACTGGCTGGCTTCCCACGACAGCCTGTCCCTAGTCACTTTTTGCACTTAGTGTCTGCTTGCTGTCAGCTTCTGTTTGCCATATTCCACACTAGCATCTGTTTGCCCTTATGATGATGGCCTATCAATGGAGGCAGCAGAGTGAGCTAGTCTCCCCTCCCATGGACTGCCAGTAGGAAAATGCTGGGAGGCTTGCATCTCGGGATGCTCATTAAGATCTCCTATGATTAAACGTTCTGGAAGGGTCGGGGTCTGACCCCTCTTAAACTTCATTTCTGTTACGGCCTGTCCCGGCTGAGCCATGTGAAGCCTACAGCTACCCCATTGCATGTAATAGGGAGTTGAGATTGGTATTTTAAGTAAACAGCAACTCTTGAGTAAATACTTTGCGAAGTGAGACTGTGGTCTGGAGATGTTGAAACAAATTGGGAAGGTACCCAACAAGCACCAGCTGGCAGCTAAGGCAGACTTCGAAAAGAAATAAATAAATATAATTCATTTGTATAGCACCCTAAAAGAACAGAACACCTATTCAGACACTTCACCTATGCCGCCCACGACCTCTGCCAGACCTTGGTCGGGGCGAGCACCTTTACTTTTGACCAGAATCTGGCAGGTTCATCTCGAATGCAAAAAAAGACAACACTCGAAACTGGAATCTGATTGATGACTAGGTAACCGAAGGTCAGAGCAATCAAAAACGACCTGGTGGCTAAATTATTTGAAGGAATGAGGATGGGCAGCATCCGGCCTTTAATGCTCACACATCCAGCTTGCTAACTACTGCAAGGTGGAGGATGACTCTGGAGTCTCACGAAAAATCCGAGTCGACAGTTCTCTCTTGGGGGGGGGGCGACGTACCGTGACATTGACCCCCAAGCAGAACGGCATTCCCCGACGGCAATTTGGTTTCGACCCTGACCTCCACAGACGAGGCCTTCTTCGCTCGCGGTGGCAGAAGTCACTGCAGCCTTGGCAGCCTTCCAGTGCTGAGCGACTAGCAGCAGCAGCAGCACCGCCGGCAGCACTGTAGCCTGCTTTCAGCACTAGATGCGGCACGCCGGTCGGTAACTTTTGGAGCTTGGATTTTCGCCCACTACTCCATTTCCACAAAAGCATCGGCTGATAGACTCACTCACAGGGCACCACTGGAGCACTGGCTGCCAGAAACTGGACCAGGCTTCGCGCAGTATCGAGTAGCTCGAAGCATGCACTGGCAAATGCACTCCAGACTCGTTGTTACCCAGACTCGGGAAGCCCCGAGCCCCTGAACCGTCAGCTCCATCTTGGGCACGGGGTGAAACCGTGTGGGCAGCAGGGTCATTGTCATAAAAGCGCGCCCAGGCTCATCATGCTTTGCAAAATGTGAAGTAATGGGTAGCATCAATAGCCTCATCTCTATAGGGGCGGGAGGGTCTAAAGAAATTTGCAAAGAGCCTTACCAGTGCCCATGAGCACCTTTCAGTGTGCTCCTGCATGCTGGTCTGGGCATGCTATTCTGCATGTCATTAAACCTTGGTTGATGCTTTTCTTGCAGTGAATTGTAGGTTAAAGACTCTTCTAGAGTCTTTCGGTCAGCTTGCAGCGACAACAAATGATTACCTTCTGCAGGGCTCAATCCCACGGCCTGGGCCGTGAAATGCTTTGCCACTGGCTAGACTTTGCCTTGAAGGTAACAGCATTATTTGCATTAGATAGCGACATGTGGTATACTTAAACACTATGCATAAAAAGTGCTCGGATTAAATTATATGATCAGCAATACCGTATTTAATTAATTGCTACATAATGTCGTGGAGGCTACCGATGACAGCTAAGCAGTAGCACGGGTTAGCTGATTTAACAGCCTCATTTTTAAATGGTAGCAGAAGAACGTTCACGGCCATCCATCACCACCGCTTGCTGTGGGCAACAAAGGATTTTCTCTTGCAGGACTCGAACCCACGACTTGAATTAAAATCCTAGCGCCTTAATCCTGGGCTAAGACCCAAAAGCCACGGCAAATCATTATACCATCGCAGCCGACTTTTTCACGGTTTTTCGAGCAGGATAATACTCAACTTAAAATTACTCCGGGCCACTCAGGCTCATTTCTTGCACGGTTTACGGTGGCCCTTCACTAAGCGTTGCCAAGTCTGCTCATGGTTGTGCCGAAATTGCTATTTCTGGCAGCCGGGAGCAGCCAGGCAATTAGCAGAATTACTGAAAACTTGCCTTCAATTCAAACAACCGTGTGAAGGAATTAAAAGCTTCCATCATACACTCAGTACACAGCTCCGGTGACCATTGGCTCTTAGCAGTGCCATGTATAAGTAGATAATTCTATGGGAACACAGCTAGTGTATGTAGTTAATTGCAATTACTTGGGCAAACTGTCAATAACAGATTAGTCATTGACCCACTCACCCTCCCAAGCTACGGTTTCTAGGAACCGACGGATAGAACAAAAACGCTGTTGTGAGATCATTGCTTTTCGGCAAGAAACTTCAATTCGGAATGTAGGTAGAGGCCGAGTTCAGTGGCAGCATGACAACCGTGGCAATTCACTCGCTGCCGCACATATAGCACCGATCTCAATCGCTAGGCAAACGCTAACGCTTCTTTTAAAACTTGCAATCCTACCGGTCCACCTCGATAGTAAATATGGCCAAACAGCAAGTGAGCCACGTATAGCTCCGAAAACAGCCGCTGCATATCGCATAGGAAAGAAACGAGAAGTACGTGGCATATCGTCCTCTGGAACACAATCCACAAACTGGCACACAAGAGATTCAACTTCCCCTGCTAAGTCTACGGTTGGCTGCTCGCGAAATGGTAATCACTAAGCGTTCCTCACTATTCAGAGAGAGAGAGAGAGAGAGAGAGAGAGAGAGAGAGAGAGAGAGAGAGAGAGAGAGAGAGAGAGAGAGAGAGAATCTCTACACAGTGTGGCGGTTTCCCCTGACGAAATATCGAAAGTATTTCGATGGCAGCGAGTTTACTCGCGGCCAGGTACGACAGGCCGCGAGTTCGCTTTGCAGCAAGTAGCGAACTGAAGCTAATGCCGCCAGCCGAGTTTTAGCACAACGTGAAAACCGAAGCCACAGAAAAAGAACAAGAGCTAGGCGAGAGCACAAGAAATAAGATCCACCTAAGCGGACGGCCTAAAAGGACAAGTGCTCTGCCTTAACGTGACAGCCGCTCAGCGCTGGTACCGTACTCGTAGAAGTCATGGGAGCGGGTCCGCCAGCACGACATGGTCGCAAGGGTGTAGCCATACTCTGCGAGTGATAAGCACTATTTGCTGCCACAGCCAGGCTCCTTTTCGTCATAAAAAGGCAGAAAGCCAACCGCGACTCGCCGATGCGACGTCGAGGAGCCCGACAGCAAAATCCACAGAGCTTTACTCGAGGGAAGGGCGCACCCAAAAATACCACAGCCGATGGACGATGGAATTCCCGTTCGGGAATCTCACAGTGCGCAAGCGACAGGGGGAATACCCACTCTTCGCTCTGACATTGGTCAGGGCATCGGTCACGAGCATTCGAGCGCCAACGAGCCGCCAGCTCGGCCAGCTCGGTGGGGGGGGCGTCCGTAAGTTTTGCAGGTCGCAGAGAGCAGTCGCGCAACGTCCCGACGCATATTGACCCAACGAGGATCGTCTCCTCACCGGTCGTACGTTCGCTCGACCCCCTCAGCGGCCGCTGAGGTCGCCATGGTATCCTCTGATAAAATTCTTCTCAGCGGGCCGGCTATGCGATTAAAGAGCGGAGATACTCGCAGCGGCACGAACGGCAAAAGCCGTGGCAGAGGACGGTGTCGAGCCGTTTTAGCACGCCACCATGTGTGTCGTAACGGCCGTAATGGACGGCGGTCCCAACGCGCTGCTCAACTTGATATATCATTCACTTGTATATGATTCACTTGTATATGATTCACTTGTATATCCCTAAGAGGATTTAATCTCTCTTCAGGCCACGAGGCTCGAGCCCACGACCTCGGTCGCAAAATACATTCACCTTGACCTCCTTAGTAAGGGCGCGCCATATCCTGCAGGCCAAACCACCGCGGCGTTTAAACCGGTCTCCAGCGCCTGTACGCCACCCTTTGATCGCTGGTCTCGTCGCTGCATCTCGCTCCATCTTTCGTCATTAAACATGGATGCTTATGCGCGGTAACCAAGTTTTAAGGCTTTTTCTACATGGAAGACACCGTGCGTCTGTTTATGGAATCCATAAACGAACTCGTAACGGCTCGCGTCACTTAGTACTGCGCACTTTCCCGAAAAAGCGTTTCTGCACGCTCTTCTCTCTTTTATTTATATTCTCCTGATACTACCCTACAATGACGACTGCAGCGGCGAACTCTGACTACTGCGGGTGAGGGCTGGGCGTCTTTCCGGGGATCCCCCTTTCAAACCAGCCTCCCGTATTAGAGCACAGCCTGTGAGTTCGACGAAGTGTCGGAGTAGGCAAAATCAGATATCCGGCACCCCGTTCCCACTCACGCCCCTCGCCCAACCGCCCTGTATGAAATAAAACCCGATATGCAAGGTTCAACAAAAGTTTATTATCATAAAGACTCACACATTACATAAATATCATGCGTGGATGCCGCAATAAGTAAAATGTTGAAAATTGATGCTCAAAACTTGACTTTCCTTGCTTTTGTCTTGGCAAGCTGGCAGACCATTTCTTTAATGTCGAGACAGGATGCTGAATCTGTTTAATAAAAATCATTGCCAAGCCACCAGTCTTTACTGGCCCATTTTGAACGAAAATAATTGTTCTCATCTTTTAATCTGGAAAACTTATTTCTTCACTGGCCACTGAAAATTGGCAAGGTCAATAAAACTCTGAGTGCTACCGAAAGATTGGGACAAACTCACAACAATTTATTCTGCAATAGAACTTTCAAGACCTCGTGGAAATTCATGGTCTAATGAAGCCTCCAGGGTATGGCTTGCAGTTAACCACACAGTTCCTCTCCATCTAAATACTTGATGTATCTATGAGTAAGAGATTCCTCCACAGACTTACACTGACTAAGGAAATCATCTGAGGGTATTTCGGAAATCTTGATCATTTTAATGCAGGAGCCCAAACAGTGTGCTGTGTTGTTGAATCCGATTGAACCTTCTGTTACAAATTTTGTTACCACAAAAAGGAAAAGCATATTACAAGTTAAACTTATAGCTCTCCTTGGGATCCTGTACAGCCTAATCATATGTTTCATAATCAAACAGCTTCCTCATTTTCAAAGTGGTTTAAATTGCCAGCTCTATAGTTATTTGAGTTGCATCCACCAATATTTTGTGGAAGCTCTCTACACTTGGGACAATACTAGTGTACTTTTCGGTATTTTCCAGATGACTAACTCCTAGTTTCAAGTCAGTTAATGTCTGATGCAAAACTTTGCTGGTGACATTGACCTCAACAAAATGTTGTACAAAGTACGAAGCGATATTCCAAATGGAAATTTTGCTAATGTTATTGGCCAGTGTTGTGCGTCAGATCTCGTCATAGCTTCAGCCTTTCTGACTCGCATCTTCATATATCTCAATCAGAGCATCGTAGATTTTGTCAAGGTTGTAGCTCAGCGGTTTCAGAGCATCAAGTCTGATTTTCCATCTTGTTTCACTGAGTGGTTTTACCATAAGATCACTGGCATCAGCGATGTGACTTTTGAGGGCTCCCCAATGCCGAGTTGACGCTGAGAAAAAAATTGGATATTTGCTGCATCAAAGCAAAGAAATTCACAGCTACAGGTAACTCTTTGCTTCATTATTTACAACTAGATTCAGGGAGTGGGCTCTGCAAGGCACATAGACGGCACGTGGATTTAGGTTTAGTATCCGCTTGTGCACTCCATTTTCCTCACCTTTCATGTTAAGGCCATTGCTATACCTTTGTCCTCTCATACTTCCAGCATCTAATCCCATACCTTTGAGCTGCTTAAACAGAGCTTCTATCATGAATGCACCTGTGGTCTCTTGCAAAGGAATGAAGCGAAGACAATGCTCTCTGATTATGACAATGCTCTCTGCTTCGGTTTCACTTAGGTGAACAAAACGAATAATCACGGTCATGTGTTTAGTGTGGCTAGCATGTGAGGTGGGGCAATCCATCGTAGCTGAATAGCATCTTGCTGACTTGGCTGCTTTTGTAACCTGATGCTTTATTGCAGAAGCCAAAGTTCGTACCAATGCTATGCCATATGCTATAGCAATGCTATGCTACGCGACTGAAAGGGCCGTCTGACTGGGTCGTGAACACGAGTTTCTCATCGAGGGGTACGAGCTAACGCGTCTAAGGGGGTAACCTATCGGCTAAAGCGTCCCCGACGGTCCCTCGCGCTCTAACCCGTTGCGCTATCGCTATTAGCTCGTCGACATGAGTCAGCACAAGTCTCGAGGTTTCGTCTGAAATTCTGGCACTCGCACGCTAGCTCGGATGCTAATGCTAAGCTAGCGATGAAGTAGCTAGGTGTGAGCGCGAATGTGCGCTCACAGCAGAGGAGATGCAATTGACATGTGCCATAGACAAAACAATTTTCAACTGAGATCAACTGATGCTCTGCAGGCTTAGCGAACGACGGACTAGATGTGAGTTTTAGCCTAAAGTCAGTCGCAATCTATTGGCTGACATCGTAACATTCCCTGACTTTATGAAAATGTGCAGCAAAGCAGATTGCACACCCGCTTTTTAAAACTAGGCCTATAATAATGACGGCTGGCTCGATTGATTCGACCGGTCTCGCTAAGCCCTTACAAGGAACCTTCTGGTCCACCGCGTCCGTCCCGCACCACTGACGACTAATTGACTAACTAATTGACTAATTTACTAACGACAAACTCCCTCGAAAGCGGCTCCCAGCCCTCCCCCTGATAAATCGGTCGACCCTTGGCATACCGCAGTCACGTCACTGGACCCCGCGCGGGCGCGCACGCTGCTCGTGCCCATAACGACGCCACGGTAGAGAGTGGCTCAGTCAGTGTGCCGCCGAAACTGCACAATCCACAGTGTTCGCTTACTAATATGCAGTCGAAATTGTAGCTAGCTTCCCGCAGCCGGGCTCTCGCAGCCGGATTTTCTGTTTCGACTGAGGAAGTCTGGCGGGCCGTGATAGCCCACTAAACAAGGCGGTTACTTTTCACCACCGACGTCCCGAGGTCGTGGGTTCGAATCCTGCGGTGGGAAATCCTTTGCTGCTACTGCAAGCGGTGGTGGTAGCCGTTATGGCTGTACTGCTCAATATACTCAAGAGGCTGTTAAATCAGCGAGTACTGTATTTTTACGAGCATAAGTCAAAATTTTTTCCAACTTTTTTTGAAAAAATAAACCAGCAATTTATACACTGCAATTCAAGTAATATGAAAACTAAAAAATCGCTCATTGCCTATGTATCTAGACTGCTTAACTTGTTCATAGGGAATTAACTAGTTTATACTATACTTTACTTTAACTGACCATAAATCCTAAAATTGCGAATAGCAAACATGTTGGATGGAACTGAAGATGATGTAATCTATGGGGAAAGTGATGATTCAGATACTGACAATGCTGCAGAAGACTATGAAGATGTTAGCAGTGAAACGGATGACGAGTTTCTTGCTAACTGTGATGATTAAATCAAAGTTCCAAGGTCTGACTGAGGTCGTGGGCTCGAGCCCCGAGGCATATGTGAAGCGCCTGAATAGAGATTAAGTTCTCTTGGGCGCTATATAAATGAATTATATTTATTATTTATTTTAAAAATTGAGCTATATATTCAGTATTACTTTTAGCAAAAAATTTTGTCCATAAATTTAGGGTGCGACTTATACTTGGGTGTGACTTATGATCGTAAAATTGTGGCGTTTTTTGGCATACCCTGGTCAATGCAGTGCACTGCACGGGAACCCGCATGAAAAATGGAGCGAACGCAATCTTTTGGGTAAATTCTACTAATAGCGTAGTGTTATATGCATCGAAACTTGAGTTTTGTTCACCAAATATCTGGTGGATAATAATGCACCTGATAAATCGCCCTCGGAGAACTCAATCTCTTTCTAGGCGCTTTACATATGCTGCAAAGGGAAACGCGATTGAATGTGAGTAATATCATGCTTGATAAACAACATGAATAACATGGTTAGGGGTGACATGCACAGGGTCAGCATGCAAGTATGGTTAGTGGCAACATGCACAGCGTTAGCGTGCATAAGCACATGAAGGACGAATCACGGGGACCCACTAAATGCTGTCCTAAATAAGTGTTTTTATTTGTGGCGGCTCGAACTGGTTTGCATTTGGGTGCAGGTCACTGCTGTTGAATGTTGCGCATTGTCTCTGATCCCACTTGCACAATGGCTTAAAATACGTGAGCTCATATTAAATCGAGTTTAGTGCGCACAAAGTAAATTGGAACTTGTGGCGGAATTACGGTGGGTTGAAGTAGATTTCGGTTTTGAACCAGGCCAATCGATGGCGGCTCATTGCATGAGAATGCCTATGCTCAATGTCATAGAATACTATGGATGCACTGTATGCAGATCCTAGTTTAATTTTTACTAGAATATCGAGCTTCGCTTAACCGATTTCCCATCGATTTCGGCTTAATTAGAGTTGGCGGCGGCAGATGCCAGCACAGCGAGCGCTATTCCGTCTTTTGCGGCAGCACCGCCCCCTCTGTTAGCGTCCGTCTACTTTGTACTTTAGCGGAGATCATGTTCAGTAGGAAGGCCAGGTCCAAGAGCAGCCTGAATGTCGGCAGCAAGGAGTCTCTGGAGAGCAACCTGAGCAGGGATAGCCCGGTGAGCTTTAGCTCCGACTAAACCCGCGCGCGGCAGTTCCTTGGGCGCCGTGAGCTCGAGCTTACTACGAGGTGGACCGTGAGTGACCTCTAAATGGCTTACTGTTTGCATATTACTTTTAGGATGGTTATACCGTATTTTAACTTAGAAAATGCAGTGAATGCTACCCTAGTGCAACTGACGGGGTATAATACAGGCTGATACTTAAGTGCTAAAATGGGGTACCTACAACTGATGTAAGGTAATGTAATGTATCTCCTTCTGTGACTCAACAAAGCGACAAAAACTAAGTGGATGCTATGCAGTGGACCTTTGTATAGCACGCACATACAAAGCTTAAGCGACTTTCCATACGCTTACGGTATCCAAATGTCCGTGCGACGCTGACGATTAAAGGTCCGTGCCAAGGCGCCGCGGACGACGCAGCCGCCGCTCTCTCCTGCGGCGGCTGCGTCGTCCGCGTCGCCTTGGCACGGATCTTTGATCAGGTCACCGAGAATAGTTATTCGCAGATTTTTTTCACGCGAATAAGCAAACGATTGCGGATGCCCCTTTAAAAAAAGGAATCCGTTCAGGTTTTAATCCGATGCGAGCGGCGACCCAGATCTTGGGAAGCAGCGTATCGGTTCGCTCGCATGCGAACGCCGGATTAGTTGCGGTCCGGGAGGACGTTGAGTGTACGGCAGTGCATTGTTGCTTGTATGCTGACGCTGTTTTTTCAGGAGTACGGCTCTTCGGAAAACGTCTATCGAGAGCTGCACGGCGGCAACGGCACCCGCGAGTTCCTGTTTTATGGACCTCGCAGTATTGGCAAGCAACAGCATTTCCTTTTACACTATCTGGGATCCGTTGACAAAATGCAATTCCACCCATTGCCGTCAAGGTCATCCAGGGAAGGTGTGCTTGTTGACAAAGTCGAGCAGGCGCAGGTATGCCTCACATACCAGTGAGCTTCTAATGGGTCTATGAGCTTCTAAGTGTAAGGTAGCGTATTCTTTCTCCTTTTCCCTATCAGGTTCATCTTCTCTAGTACAGCTCTATATATCTACCTCGTTACAGCCTGGCTGCATGAATTTAATTTAGCACTGTACTTTGTTGATTTTCACCATACCTGCTCTTTGCGTGCAATGTGGCCTACCGACTATGTCGCAGAAAGTTTTTTCTCCTACAAGTGTATGCTATTGTCGTCTATTATTAACGAATCTGGCTTATCTGACCACATGCGGATCTCGTTCAGTTCACAGTGTGTGACCCAGGACTGACTGTCCATCTATACGCATGTGAGGACTACCATCATACCAATCCGTCCTAGCAACGGCCAAGGCTAGCATCTATAAAAGCATTGTTGAATCACAGATGCACAATCCAAAAATGCTGACGTCGGCGATCAACCATCTCCTCGACCGCTCCCAGAACCTTATCTGATGACCCTTGTGATGATCTAGCTGATTGCTTCTCCTAATCCTTTGTCAACAAGATAGACAAGATCAGAGAGTCCATCCGTGGGCTGGCAGCATCCCCGCTGGAATCATGTCCCTTAATTCCGTGCAGCACCTCAATGTTTACATTCAAGGAGACCACGAGTGACATGCTGAAGTTCATATCCCAATCAAAGAAGACTATTAGTCCTCTAAACCCTATTTCCACCGTCCTGCTTCTACGATGCATAGATCTGCCGCTGCCATGCATAACTAATATCATAAATATGTCATTAGCCTCAGGTCATGTCCCAGCACCTTTCAAAAAGGTCTTAGTCTGGCCACTACTCAAGAAAGCAACACTAGACCAAAAGAACCTGAGCAACTTCTGCCTAGTCTTCCTTTTACCGTTCCTATCAGACACTGGAATGAGTCGTGGCAGACCAGCTGAACTTGTATATTAGAACTTCAAGCCTAGCTACTAGCTACTAAGTTCCATGCCGGTTTTAGAGCTAATTGCTCCACAGAGTCAGCAATGCTTTGGGAGTCTAACCACGTTCTTAGGAATGCAGACTTAAGTATAGACTCGTTTATTTTGCCCGATCTTTTTGCAGCTTTTGATGCTATCGGTCACCAATTCCTTCTCGTGTGCCTCTCATCTCGCCTGGGCATCACTGGCACTGCACTACACTGGTTCAGGTCTTATCTAAGTGTGATACTCCAAAGCATTGATGTGAACGGACAAAGACCATCCAAGGAATTACTGAAGTACAGTGTACCTCAGGGCTCTGTGCTTGGCCCGGTTCTTTTCACAGTTTATACTCTCCCTCTTGCCGATGTGACTGCCAGGCATAATCAAGGCTTTCATTTCTATGCAGATGGCACTCAGTTGTATCTTTGCTTTGATCCCTCCCATCCCTTCAGCATGTCGAATCCTTTCATCTCACTTAATGCATGTATTGAGGACATCCGCAAATGGATGGCAGCAAACTTTCTTAAATTAAGCGATGATATAACCAACTTACTAGTTATGGGAAACCAAGTGTGATTAAGAAATTGCCAAACCTTATACTCGAAATCGGCTCTGCCAGCATAGCTCCTGTTGAATGTACACGAAATCTGTGTGTCCTGTTCTAAAATGACCTTTGATTAGACAGCCACGTCAGCTCCACTGTCAAGTCTGTCTACTTTCAGCTACATAAAATTGCTAAAGTTTGCACTTGAGTAGACAGGGATACTGCATCTCAATTGGTCCAGCATTTGTGACATCCCGTCTCGATTTCTGTAACTCACTGGTTGCGGTCTGCCGGCATGTGTGATCAGGCGATTGCAGCTGGTGCAAAACTCCGCAGCTAGGCTTGTCTGCCGTGAGCAGTTGCCACATTAACCCATTTCTCGCCGACTAGCACTGGCTCCCAGTCAAGCAGCCCACTGATTTCAAGGTTTTGTCTCTCACTTTTAGCTCCCTTCATTCTTTGGCTCCAGCCTGCTTATCATATCTACTCAACCACCAGGCTAGACATTGTACCACCAGCTTTTCTGAGTAAAATCGTTCAGCTATACTCTGTACGAACCTCAAATTCTTTGGAGACCGTGTCTTCAGTTCCTATGCTCGCAAAGCCTAGAGCTCACTTCCGACTGGCGTCATGACATCCCCTCACTTGACATTTAAATAGAAGTTAAAAACGCATATATTTATAATAATAAGAATAATAATACCCTTGATAAAGCGCCCTCAGAGAACTCAATCTCTCTCTAGGTGCTTTACATTTGCTGCAAAGGAAATACGATCTAATGGTCAGTGGTAGCATGCTCAATAAACAACAAGAATAACAAGAATAAGAGGAATATCACAACATTTAGTGGGCCCATCTGATTCGTCCTTTGTATGCTTATGTATGCTGATGCTGTGCCTGCTCCCACTAGCCATATTTGCATGTTGAACCACTGCATGTCACCTCTAGCCATTTGTTCTTCGTGTGCATGTACCTTCTTACTATGCCTATTGCTTTCGGATTTTACCACCAAAAATTTGCTAATGCTTTAAATGCAGCATCTATAAAGTGCCTAGAGAGATTCATTTCTCAGAGGATGCTATACAAATGTATAATTATTAATATGATTATGTTATTTTTGTTGACACTGAGCATGCTACCATTAACCATTCGACCATGTTTTCTTTACAGCATATGTAAAGTCCCTAGAGAGAGATTAAGTTCTCTGAGGGTGCTATACAGATGTATTGTTATTTTTTATTAACATGAAGCAAAATATAATACGTTTGGCACCTAGATGCAGCAACCTCTCTGGGCTATGAACTAGCTGATGTCTTTATGTCTTGACCGAGAAAGTACCATCGTTAGGTATGCCCTGGATTCGACTCAGCAGGGTGGATAGGATTGTGATCCGTCTTCATCTGGCAATATCATCTTTCGGCATCCAACTGCTATCTATGTACCGTATTTTACCGTGTGTAAGACCCCCTTTTCCAAAATTTGGGGTCAGATAATGGAGATGGGTGCTTATACGTGAGTGGTTTCTTTTTTTGCTTTAATATTGAGCTAAACAACATACCTGCTTTGAATGCATTTCTGCTATTTGAATGCATTTTGAGTGCATTTCTTGGCATTAACAATCCAGTGGACGCAACTGAAGATGTCGAAGTCTATGAAGAGAGTGGCGACGACAACGATGATAACAGAATTTCCACTAAATTTCAAGCCTGCGATATGAACGAGGAAGATGCGAGGGTATCATCACCATTCTTAATGCAGAGGATAGTGATAGTGACATGAGTGATTATTACGAGTCTTGATATTGTTCTGTTCATTCATTTATTGAATAAAAAAAAAATTTCTCCAAAAGATCGGTTAAAATTGTTGGGGTCTTATACATCAGGGGGCTTATGCATCGGGGGGGGGGTCTTATACACGGTAAAATACGGTATGTTGTTTTCCTCGCGTGCATAACTTTTTTATGCATAACTTTTCTATGTGGCTGATTGCATGTTTGCTGTTCTCAACTCTAGTTGTCGTAAGTCTTCTTGTCAGTCAGCTTTCACATCCCGACTGCCCTACATATTGTTACCAATATTGTACCAGTTTTTTTCTCTTGTTCTGATGTTCTGACAAATATGATATTAATAATAATACATTTTATAGCACTATCAGAGAACTTCTCTTTCAGAGAAAATCTCTTTCAAGGCATTTTACATTTGCTTTACAGCTAATTCAGCATCGTTTGTTCATAGAGCCAGCTCACTTCCTGCTATGATACAGTGCCCATAACTGACTGCTAAACACGGTCACCGGCGTCAGCTTATATTTACGATAAATAAACACGTTTTGAGATCTCTTTTCTGCTTAGATTGTATCCCTAAAACCTTGACATTAAAGACTAAACCCTAAAACCGACACCCTAAAACCAAAACCTCAAAGCCAAACAAAATACGAAATCCAACCACCAGACTTTAAAATGTAAACCCAAAAATTCTCAACCCCCAATCAAATCCTAAGTGAATATATATATATATATGTATGTGTGTTTGTGTGTGTGTTTGTGTGTGTGTGTGTTTGTGTATATATAGAGAGAGACAAATGTATTCATGTAATGTCAATATAAGCAGGCACTGGTATCTACGTTTAGCAGAAGCCTGCTATGGGCACAGTGCCTATAGCAGGAAGTGAGCTGGCTCTATTAAAAAACGATGCCGCATTAGCTGTGCTGTAAAGGAAGCATGGCCATATAAAGATCCTTCGTAATATCACTGTCATTCACATGGTTTGTTTGTGTTGCGCTCGTGCCAGTGCTTGCAAAATTTTGAAAAAAAATCATTCAAAGTCCCAGAGTAAAATTGACTGCAAGCAAGACAATGTCTGAATCAAGCCATCGTGAGTCATTAAAAAGTCACTATATCGGCACAAATTTTTAATTTTGACTGAAAGATACCTGTAGCAAAAGGGCTCCTTCCCTGACATGGATAGCAATATCTAATAGTAATAAACATGATAATAATAAAAAAAAATATTGAGATATTTGTATAGCACCATAGGATAACTAAATCTTTTTCTGAACACTTTGCCTATGCTGGAACGAAGCATTTCAAATGGTTAGTAATAACATGTGCCGTATCAGCATGCATATGCACATTCAGGGCAATTTGTACGGACGGAGCAAATGCCGTGAGAAAATGGTGGTTTTAAATTCTTTTTAATCGAGTAATAGTGCTCAGCAATATTAACGTTATCTTCAATGGTACGATATCGATATTTTTGCTTGAAAAATATCAGAATGTATCTTTGCACTTGCAGTCTAATTATCTTACTTGCTATTCAAACTGTTTAAGGCTTTTTGACGCAGCATGTGCAAGGGTTGGGCTTATTTTTACACTTCTAGACCGCATAACAGGCTGGAAGTGCCCATCCGGAGCTCTTGGTGTGCCATAGGAAAGGCAGAGGAAGTAAGCAGTGTGATCAAATCGTTGCCTATTGCAAGATGGGTCCAAGCTACTCGATGTTGTCAAGAAAGCTTGGTATTAGCAAGTGGAGTGTCAACTACAACCTTAGGGGGTATTTTCAGCGTGGGATTTTAGACGTCTTACCAGCCAGCTATGGCCAGCCACACGAAGGCAAAAAGGGACAACCATTTACTCGATGCTTGTTCGGTCGTGTTTTTGGCTTCTGGCCACAGAACTCTTTGCCGTATTGAAGGGATTATAGATAGATAGGAACGTCTTTGTACACGTCGTCCGAAGTATTGAGTTGCCCTTTTCTAGAGCTTTTGTGGAGAAGGGCTACGTTGGCAAATGGATAATGATCCCAAGCATAATGCAGGGGCAGCCAGGTAATTTTTTGCAGACTTGGTCGCCAGTCTCCCAATCTCAATCTGTGGGTTAGATTGGAGCACTCACTAAGAGGCGAGAACTGTGTCTCGTCGTCTCCCAAGCAGCTTTTTGGTGGGAAAACCAGCTTCGTTGAGACTGCTTGCTTGAACTGTGGATGCTTGCCGTAAGCAGACCGAATCAATACCCGTGCTGATAATAATAATGATAATAATAATTCACTTGATAAAGCGCCCTCAGAGAACTTAATCTCTCTCTAGGCGCTTTACATTTGCTGTAAAGTGAAATGCAATTGAATGGTAAGTAAAATCATGCTTGAAAAAACAAACGAAATGAATAATATGGTTAGGGGTGACATGCACAGGGCCAGCATGCAAATGTGGTTAGTGGCAGCATGCACAGTGTCAGCACGCATAAGCACATCAAGGACGAATCACAGGGACCCACTAAATGCTGTCCTAAATAGGATATGGGAATTATAATGCGTAGAGGTGGTCCGACCTCCTGTCGATATAAGTATCCACTTGGGTATATATAAGCTAGGTTTTCTTAAAGGAAAATATTATAAAACATCTCATTCCCATCTTTTCAGCGCTCTTTGACAAAGTTAAGTCAATCGGCTGACGGTATAGCAGTTTGGTGGAGGTATATGTCAGCCATCTTTCATACTTTTGCGTTTGGGTGTATATTAATTTTCATTATTTGTTATTGCTGGACTGCAATTGGCCTGTTCAGACCGTATTCCAAACAAATGTTTCCACACACATATGTGTGTGTGTATGTGTGTGAGTGAGTGAGTGTGGGTGGGTGGCGGTGTGTGTGTGTGTGTGTGTGTGTGTGTGTGTGTGTGTGTGTGTGTGTGTGTGTGTGTGTGCATGCATGTGCTCAAATGCAAACCAGCCATGCTCCTTTCCTGCATTCGGGGATAACTTTTTCAAGGATGCAGGCTATATTTCTCTCTCTCTCTCTCTCTCTCTCTCTCTCTCTCTATATATATATATATATATATATCCTCTCTTGAAAACCAATATTTCCACACACACACACACACACAGACACACACTTTCTCTATCTCTCCTCTCTTTCTCTCTCTCTCTCTCTCTCTCTCTCTCTCTCTCTCTCTCTCTCTCTCTCTCTCTCTCTCTCTCTCTCTCTCTCTCTCTCTCTCTCTCTCTCTCTCTCTCTCTCTCTCTCTCTCTCTCTCTCTCTCTCGTACTCACTCAAACCTACACTTCTGTTAGTGAAGGGCCTCCGGCCAATGACTGGTGTTTCCCCCATGTTTATTTCGGGTGCTGCTGCTTAGTCACGCAGCAGAAGGGTGCCAGCAGCATAATGTGGCAGTTTAAGCTCCAGTCTGCATGCATTGGGCAGGCTCTTCTGTTTTTGCTGCAGAACATGCTTGAGCGATTATAAGTGAGCAGAGTGATTTGAGCCCTCGTTTGTCTCAATGCTCATCCTAACGGATGGGGCTAGCCTTCCCAGCTGCTGCTGCTGTGAGTCTGTGGTACAGAGTCTCGGTGTCCCAGCCATTGCTTCTCATTCTTCTTTGTCGGCCGACATTTGCCGTATGCTCTACAGCTAGAAGGGAAACTGCCATTCAAGCCGGCTGCCGACAGAATGGTGCGATTGTTCATATCTAAGCACGGTGTGCAGGTGATTCATGCCGAGCAAGAGGTAAGCTCTGGCTGTCTTGCTCTTAAGGCTCCTTATGTTTGCTCTGCCAGCGCCGTTGTATCTTTATTCTTTGCAGCTCATACTTCTTGGAATGTTGCTTATCGTCTCCCTGTGGCCCATGCCAGCCAGCGGTTCACGTATCAGCAAAAGCTAGGCTGCTGTCTTCAAAATAAAGCTTGAATTATGTCTCTGTGAGTGCATCATGCATCGTCTCTCTTTGCATAGGAGGAATGTGTTCCTATGAATTAAAAGCAGGGAAGCCATTTTTGATTCCTAGACCTGGGCATACACTTGAATTGCTTCAAAGTGAGGCAGCACAGGTAGTGTGTTGGCAGTCTTGTGGCATCGCCGGCCGCACGGTTCCCAGGACTTTGCCACATTAGGAGCCAAGTTTTGCGTCCACATAGGCCAGCCCATTAGTTTATTGCAACTCTAAAGAGCATATCGGCTAGAAGTGGAAGTTGCAACCGGAGGCTAAGTCGGTCCTTCCTTCGCTTGGTTGGGAGCGTCCTGTCGGTAGACAGCATGTGGTTGCTGATAAAGTGAAGGCAGCAGACCTCGATTTGGCCATCCACAGCTTTTGCTTTGCTTTGGCAGGGGTTCTGTCCGGTGCATGCATGTCGCCTAGACTGGGGGTGGGCTGCCAGATTATTATTATTAACACAATAGTTGATCGTTTGTTCTAGTCATTCTTGTACATTTAGGAAGTGCCTGAAAATTAAGATTTGGCTTGCATGGAGATCCAATAAATGATGCTGCTTATACAAGTCCCATGTGTATTAATGCCAAAAGAGATAAAAAGATAGCGAAATATTTTTCTTCCATAAGTGTGGGGAGGCTTGTAGATGGCCATAAACTTTCAATGGCAAGGTCACGAGCCTGCCTGCAGCAAATTTCACTTCCCGTGTCACTAGGTTGCCTAGAGGGAGAGATATGTGCCATGTATGGGCCGTGATAACCCAAGAGGTCAGTAAAGTGCTTGCTCTTCACGACCGAGGTCGTGCGTTCGAATCCTTTATTGTTCGAATCTTTTAAGTGGGCGATCCTTTATTGCCAACTGCAAGCTATGGTGATAGCCGTTAAGTCTCTTCAGCTGCTATGCAAATGAGGCTGTTAAATCAGCTAATATTTATTTATCGTTGATAGGAAGTTGCTTTACCCGTATCTTAAGCAGAGGGGGTAAGGTGCCTGCACTTCACAGGACCTAGGTCATGGGGTCGAATCCTGTAGTATGCATTTCTTTACTTTACTGCTCATTTACTGCTCATTGCAAGTGGAAGTGATAGCTGCTAAGGCTGCTCGACCACAGGTCATAGCTGATTTGGCAGCCTTATTTATATAGCAGCAGGAGAGCCTTAATGGCTATCACCACCACTTTCAGTGGTCAATGAAGAGTCGCCCACTGCAGGACTCTAACTTGCGACCTGGGTCGTGAAGAGCAAGCACCGTACCCTGGGCTAAGAGGGGGGCTTTAACACTTGCTGCTAAATTTCCTAAACTTGTCTTAGTCTTAGCCGTGATATGCTAGGTTGGGGTAGTGTGTATGTGTGTGTGTGTGTGTGTGTGTGTGTGTGTGTGTGCACGCGTGCGCGCGTGTATGCCTGCGTCCCTTTGAATCCCAAGGCATGAGGTAGTACATTTAGTAATTAGACTATGGTAGCAGCTCTTAAAAGGCATTTGGATCCTCGTGCCAGCATCTCTGATCCACTGAAACCAAAACTATAGAGCCAGTCACAAGTGCTAACAACAGCTAGTGCAGCATCTTGATTGCCATACTCCAAAGTTCCCCTAATACTCTGCATTCCTTATCTTAGCTCGTTGTGAAAAACCTGCTGATGCTGTTTAGTATGTATGGGATATGAACTTGGAATGCTTGCCACCTTTTTGTAAAACAGAAGTATACAAAAATATGCCTTGAGACCTCTCAAGGCTGTAAGTTTATTGTTATAGAAATTTGTATTTCCAAATGTTTGTCCTTTGCCTCGTATTGTGTTTAAGAATATGCTGCATAGCGACTTCAACCGCATGTTCTAAACGATTTGGAATTACAGCCAATAGCTCGGCTGCTGATATGCGGTTTAAGCTTGCTAGTCCTTGCTTGACCGGTGTGTTTGCCGAGCCTGTATGTCCGGAAAGGATATAACAAGACAAGGTGTAACATTTTATAGGACGTCTTACTCCGCATACCTCTGCACACCCTTGCTCAATTAGTGCACTACGATGATGGTCTCGGAAAGCATAATCTTGCTGTCAAGGTTATCGTTGGGAACAACATGTTCAGCTGCCATGTATTCGTGTGTCCAAGTGAGGTTCGTACGTCAGCCATGGTGCATTGAGGAGTGCAATCAGCTCAGAATGGCCAGTCAAGTGTTCATCTTATGCAGCTAATAACCGATGCTCTCGTTTGTTACTTCCATAGGAGATTGCAGTGAGTGTATGCCAGGCTCTTCAGAACGTCTTTCGGCATCTCGTGACTTATAGTATCTGAGGAGGTGCTACATCTGCGGCTGACCGAGGAATGACCACTGCCCTGCTTTCGTCCGCCTTCAACCCCGAAATAAGTCGGACTGATGCCGTCCAGGAGGTGCTGGTGATGTTTTGTGTCCAGGAGGTGCTGGTGATGTTTTGTGTATGCCACTTGGTGCTGAGCCATTGGTTCACAATGCTTGCCTCCGTCTGCCTGCTAGTAGATTACTTAGCACGAGTTAGTGAGTTGTGATGGCTCACTAGGTAAGGCGCTTGCTCTTCGCGACCTCGGTCCCAAGGTCTAGGGTTTGAATCCTGCAGGTATTGCTGCTGCAAGCTGTGGTGATAGCCTTTAAGGCTCTTCTGCCGCTGTAAAACGAGGCTGCTGCTAAATCAGCTAGTAGTACTTTTTTTCTATGTCACCGAGTGCCAGTGAGTGCATTGTTTGCAAAAGAGACCGACGATGGAGGGCACAGTCCCTTAGGGGCAGTTTAAACGAGTCTCATGATTGTTCTATCATGATCGTTTACATCGATGTTAGCTCGATGCTTTGTGTACTCATATTGCTAAGATGCCCATCGTTTGAGCTATAATATCACTCTGCCCTTCATCGATATTCTGTATTTCTTTGCTGACTGTACTGTAGAAGCCAGTTTGTTTTATGCAATTGCATTGCTGCTCATGAGCAGAATATTTTTTGTATTGTTTAATGTTTTCTTCCACGTATCAAGCCTACCGCTGTGTATTAGCTCTCAAGGTCTATGTTATATACGTCACCGGTTAATAGGTGGTCGTTGGCAGCTTTTGCAAATTCAGCTGACCACGAAGGCACTCCCTTGTTGATCGTGTTTATTAATTAACATTCTATTGGGGCTACTAATATTAGCTAACATACAATGTAGATCTTCATTAATATCAGTACAACCATTGTGTTTTGTTCATGTAAATACATTTTCTGGCTAGTGTCTGGTCATTACTTATGACTCCAGTACTGCCAGTGAACTGGAATTATGGCTAGTGGTGAGCCGTGATGGCACACTAGGTAAGGCGGTTGCTTTCACAACCTCGGTCCCGAGGTCGTGGGTTCGATTCCTACGGTGGGCGATTCTTTATCGCCACTGCAAGCGGTGGTGATAGCCGTAAAGGCTCTTCTGTCGCTATACAAAAAGAGGCTGGTTAATCAGCTAGGATTTTTTTTAGTGTCAAAGAGATTTTCACGAAGACGGCAGTCACTCGTTTCACCTCTCTGTACCCTTTCAAAGCTAATAATTAATTCATACCTGGCTTATTTAGGAGTGTGCAGAGAGAGAGAGAGAGAGAGAGAGAGAGAGAGAGAGAGAGAGAGAGAGAGAGAGAGAGAGAGAGAGAGAGAGAGAGCCTTGCTGTGACTATGCTGGCCTGTCTTGCTCCCAAGATATTGCATGATTAGAATAGGTGATGCCCTACTGGTAATTGGGGATGCAGTAGTGAGGTCATCTTTGAGTGCACATCTAGATGTCTTTTTGATTGCTGTTTAACGTTTAAAGTGTAATTCAAAAAAATATATATTCGCTTCCTATCAATGGTCTTCAATGGCTAATGGCAGCCTAAATATACCTGCACCTAAACCTCTGCCCGAGGATGAGTTTCATTCCATTTGTAATTGTTGCTGGTGATATATTTATTCAGAAGGACCGAATGAAGCCACACTCACGCAAGAAAAGTGGGCTTAAGTAATTAAGTAATGCGCAAAGACAAACACCGATTGTTTGAGTCGTGCTCGGCAAGTTGTGAACATGCATTCGGCATCCTGGCAAACAGAATAAGAGTGCTGTGCACCCTTATTGCCATTAACCCAGCAGCTGAGGAACAAATTTTAATTGTCAATAATTAACACAAGACAGCCATAGATGAAATCAACAGCAGGCGATAGAAAGCATCCATTATAAAACATTAGATAATTAGGAAGGCGTGTACTTATAACCGTGGGAATCGGCTGCAGCAACTGAGAAACTAAATGCTTGCCTTGCCGACATTCGATCCTGGATGTCGGAAAACTTCTTGAAATTAAATGACGATAAAACTGAAGTGCTGCTCATAGGACACCCTAAGCGTGTGGCTGGATTAAAAGGCTTTGCTCTTCAAATAGGTGATTCTGTTGTGCGACCATCAGTGCTCGAAATTTAGGTGTCGTTTTCGACAGCTGCCTCAATTTTAAAAGCTTCATTCAGAAGACTGCCTGTACAGCTAGCCACCACGTCCGATCCCTATCAAAGATTGTGAGCTGTCTTCCACAGTGGCTTCTAAAAAATTTAACTACCTCCTTAGTTCTGTCTCGGCTTGATTATTGTAATTCCTTTTGGCTGGGCTACCAAAGAAAGCAACTAGGCCACTGCAGCTGACTATGAATACGGCTGCAAGGCTAGTCTTCAAGTCCCAGAGGTTTGACCACGTGTCTCCTTTGCTAAAAGAGCGAGAATGGCTGCCTGTTGATCAACGGATACAGAGCAAAGTTCTTAGGCTGACCCACAAGGCCCGCCACGGCTTGGCTCCTTCGTACCTAGCTGAACTGCTGCACCAGTTTCAGCCTATTTGCACCCTCAGGTCTTGTGTGGACAAAACATTAGCTGTTCCATTCCTCCGCTTGAAGACCGTTGGCGACAGAAGCTTTGGCTCTGCAGGTCCTAGACTTTGGAACTCGCTTCCACAATTCTTACGCATCGGCAACTACTCTCCTGCTGCCGACTATGGCTCACCCTTTTCAGCGGTCCTGAGCTGCTACTTCCATGCTACTCACTACCTCAACTGCTCTCCTGACTCTGCTATGCTTCCCACTTTCTCTTTGTTGCGTGAGACGAAGTCTGTGGCTACCGAATGCGTACCGAAAGCCACTTAGGCTGTGAATGCGCTATACAAAACTCACCTGTGTAACACCCGCATGGTCTTTATGACTTTGTGGAGTTACAGAAGGAGATACATTACATTACTTGGATCAAGATTTCCCGAGGTATCCGGTAGTATCTCTACCGAACGTGCAACAGGCATCTGTATGAGCCATAGCAGCAGTTGAATGAGCAGGATTCTAGCCACTCCTGAGACTTGTGTGTGTGCTGTAGGATGCCCAGCAGGTGTACGAGTCGGAGAGCCTTACTTAGGTCAGCTCTTGCTAAGCTGAGCATATCTGCACTGATCACACACTTGAAGAACCTCTTTCAATGACGTCCAAAAAGAGTCGCCTAAGAACACCTTGGGCTGGGGCTGTCTGGTGAGTCAGAGGCCTTGTCATTACTACTAGCTTGTGAGATACTGTCATCGTCAATCCAAGAGCTTGCCTCTACTTCCTCATCTTCTGCTGTTGTAGGCATCGACGATTCATTATCGGGATATAAATATGTTGCAAAAGCATACAGTAAGTTTCATTTGGCTTTGCTGCTCACACACACACACACACCCACACACATTCATATATGTACAGTCGCCTCCACTTATATAGATAATGCTCGGGCCGGCAAAAATGGTGAGCTGTAATGGCTCACTAAATAAGGCAGTTGCTTTTCACGACCTCGGCCCCGAGGTCGTGGGTTCGAATCCTGTGGTGGGTGATCCTGTATTGCCACTGCAAGAGGTGGTGATAGCCGTCAAGGCTCTTCTGTCGCTATACAAAAAGAGGCTGTTAAATCAGCTATTTTTTTTAAATAGGCATTCTGATATGTGGAGTATTACATATTTGGAGTTAGTCTAACACTGATTGAAACTTGACAGCATTTCTTTATTGTCAATTTAACAACATAAGAAATCAAGGCATACATGTTAATTTTCGGATAATAATACATTTGTATAGCACCTTCAGAGAGTCCTCCACCACGGCCGATTGGGCTCTACCTCATAAGATCTATTGCCTTTGTAACCCAAACCGGCTTGGTATCAAGCATGCAAAAGGAAAAAAGTATCATGCTTGGACCGGCGTGCTATAGCAAACCTGCAGAAACTCATGACAGCCGGCTAGTAAGACCTATGACTAGTAACATCCACAACTATGCACGCAAAGGACATCGAAATGAAAAAGGCAACTTGAATAGGACGATCGGAAATCTGACGCGAAACGAATGCACCCTCAATCGAGGCTTAAAGGATGTAAGGCCGGTGCAGGCTGTGGTCTTAGCCAGGAGTGAGTTCCAGACGTTGTGTGCATATGAGACGGAGGCTCGATCGACAAGAGATCAAATTTATTATGAGGGATGACAAGAAGACTAGACGCCGAGGACTGGGTGGAGCGACCCCACATTATAAATAAATAAAATTCATTTTTATAGCGCCCTAGGAGAATCCCATTTCAAGCACTTAAGGCGGAATGTCTGGGCGAAAATGGAAACAATTTCCTTTTTTAAAGTTTTTGAAAGTTTGCCTAAAATAAACAAATTGCAAATGCAATCTCACATTTTGTGGGTTGAAAGATGAACGAGCATGGTAAACAAATTATTTTGTAAGACCTGTTTACACCGGAAGTAGTACATCGAGCTCAACAAAAGGATTTTCTTCGAAAAATAACGGCACCCGCACTGGGTTTTTCGGCGAACTTTATGAATATAAGCTACGCCACCCTAAACTGACTAAACTAAACTGACCTAAACTGACGCGCATCGCATCACTTGAAACTATGAAACAAAATTTTAATTTTCTAAATAATAAAACGACCCCTCAAGGTCAACCGTCTGACTGGTAGTTATAACTATCAACAAGCGCAAACCCGACTGCGCCGAGCGTAGGCACGCCCCTAGATCTCCTAGTTACGCGCAGCAAGCAGCTATTCATAGCGCCAATTCCTTGTTTACTTTCTAGAAACATGTTTACATTGACTCATAAAACGGAAATGACTGTTATGGAAACTAGACTATCGTTAGGAGTAATGAATTGATAATCTACTACCACCGGGCAGCGGTAACTAAGGAGCTCATTACCATCTCACCTACTGAATCGTGCGACCGCTGATCCGGTTCCGGTTGCAGCCAATGACGCGGAAAATGGCGAGCGTGACTTACCGGCGGCCGGCCGCTCGTAGTGACTTGAATTGAAATAACGCGTCTTTCGCTAGGAATCAGTCTACAAATGTTGATTCAATCTATTCAGGGGAAATTGAGGTGATTTCAAGCTCTCGTTTATGCCGTTTGTAGCTTGAGCGTTGTATTGGCGAACGCGGGTAGACCCGGGTCTCAGCCGTCGCTGGTCTGACTGGAGGGCTTGACGGACGCAGCGTGCCAGCTATCGTTGATATGTTCTGCTGATGCTATAAAAAGGTCTTTTAATCTTGAATTATCCGTAAAGATCTGTATTTCCCTATTTATTGAATTGTTTGTGAGATGCATAGCGCTGTCGTATTTATTTATAGCTTGCCGTTCTCGGTCTCCTACATGACCGAGTCAGCCGAGACCGACGAGAGAGTTGCCAGCCCTCAGTATTTTGCTTGTGTCATATCTGCTAAAATAGTGATACGGTCAACTTGAAATTTAAAATTTACGATTGCTTTTACTTAAAAATTATTCGATTATTTTCGCTTGCATACTGGACTTAAGTAGACTTATTTTGATCAAGATCCGGCTGTGTTTGTCATGCTAAGCAGTTGTCTTCGTTTTACTCTCGTGTTCTAAAAATGTCACATGTAGGCTAATAGCGATCCGACTAACGTGAAATTTGAAATGCGTGCTCCTAGATACGTGCTTCAAATTTATTTGACGATAAACCGAGTACCACGATCTTCTTTGTCATCTACGTGCGTTTACGGTTTCAGTTGTCTTCTCTGAGTTGTTACTAAACAGTAGTAATATGCGCCTCATCAATTCTACAGCTTTGCCAAAACCGACCGTTTGATTTGAAATTTTGAATATAGGTTGTGCTCACCAACTTAGACATTATTTATTGCTCCTATCTTTATCACGTTCAGCTGTGCCTGTCACAAAATGTCCTTGAACTTGAATCGTGATAATAGCCAACAATGTACGTCAAATTTTTCATAGACTGCATTTTAGAAGTTAAGAATGTGAACCAAGTGTCCAGCATCTTTTAAGGGGTTCGTCATATTTGTAGAGTGCCTGGTATTAAAACTGTTGATTTGATGATAACGCCACGTTCGGCTAAGCTTCAGTGCCAAAACGTGACCTTCACTTCTGCAGATCATCAGAAGGGCAACACGACAGCTATGGTTACAGCAAACTACAGCTTATGTTATCCATGTTGTTTGTGCCAATTTGCATTCCAGTCATTAAATCAGTCAAGAAATATCAATAAAATAATCAGAATAGAATTAAGGATAAATGTGTTGTAAGGGGAGATAAATCCCATTGTGTCGGTCACATTACTCCCCATTGTCATTTTGCACCGACATTCCACCTTAACGTGAACATTAATTCAAATGAAAGAAATTTCTCATTTTGGCTAGATACATTTTGCTTTATAATTGCACGATTACGGAAAATAAGGCTCGACGTTGGATGAGTAAAACAGCGAAATGAATCCAGCCGAAATCAAATCTTAATTGTCTCATTTGAAACAAGCAGAGTTGAACGCTTTTCAAGTTTCACTCCGATACGTGACGTATTAGCCGAGTTATTGGGTTTACAAGCTAAAACCGGCTCTAAAAATGAAGCTTTATAAAAAGCAAGAATGCTCAAAAAGCTTCAAGCATGTATATATGTGTGTTATTTCCGTCTGTACCTCCACAAAGACTATGTGGGCGTTACTCAGGAGAGTTTTGTATAGCACACTCACAGCCTAAGTAGCTATCGGTACGCATTCGGTAGCCAACTGACTTCTATCGCAACAAAGAGGAAGTGGGAAGCAGAGTCAGGAGAGCAGTTGAGGTAATAAGTAGCATGGACGTAGCAGCTCGGGCCACTGAAAAGGATTCGCTATAGTCGGCAGCAGGAGAGTAGTTGTTGGGTATCACGATCTGCCAAAAATTGATAAGTTAGAATACAAGTCGCATATGATGCAGATTAGTAAAAAAGAAAGAATGCTGTTCCTGGGTGCACCTCAATGTCTGCATTTAAGCAGGTCACAAGTGATCTAGTCCTAAAGTTCGTATCTCAATCAAAGAAGACAAGTCCTCTGGACCCTATTCCTACTGTCCTGCTCATATGTTGCATTGATCTGCTGCTGCCATGCATAACTAACATCATTAATATGTCATTAGCCTCAGGTCACGTCCCAGCACCTTTCAAAAAAGCTGTAGTCAGGCCACTTCTCAAGAAAGCGACACTAGACCAAGACAACTTGAGCAACTACCGCCCAGTCTCCCTCCTACCATTCCTATCAAAGACACTGGAACGGGTCGTGGCAGACCAGCTGAACTCATATATCGAAACCTCACACCTTGCTAGTAAGTTCCAGTCTGGCTTTAGAGCTAATCACTCCACAGAGTCAGCATTGGTTAGGGTATACAACGACCTACTTAGGAATGCAGACATGGGTAGAGTGTCTCTGCTTGTTTTGCTCGATCTTTCGGCAGCTTTTGATACCATCGATCACAAAGTTCTTCCAGAGTGCCTCTTATCTCGCTTGGGCATCACTGGCACTGCTCTGCAGTGGTTCAGGACCTGTCTCAGTGCTAGACTCCAGAGTTTTGACGTGAATGGACAAAGATCATCTGAAGTACCTCTGAAATATAGAGTACCTCGGGGCTCAGTGCTAGGTCCGGTTCTTTTCACGGTTTATACTATACCTCTTGCTGATGTGATTGCCAAGCACAACCTAGGCTTTTGCTTCTATGCGAATGACACTCAGTTGTACATTTGCTTTTATCCCTCCCAGCCTTCGAGCACCTCAAATTGTCTCAATTCACTTGCTGCATGCATTGATGAAATCCGAACATGGATGGCAGCCAATTTTCTAAAACTAAACGATGATAAAACTAACTTACTAGTTATGGCCAAACCCAGTGCGATTCAGAGATTGGAAAGGATGACTCAAAATTGGCTCTGCCAGCATATCTGTTGTTGGATCAGCTTGAAATCTAGTATCATGTTCCAAAGTGACCCCTTGTTAGACGACCATATCAGCTCAAGTCTGCCTATTTTCAGCTTCAACGTTGCTAAAACTTATAGCAACGTTGAAGCTGAAAATAGGTTTTCACGTTGCTAAAACTCATGTTTGTTTAGATAAGGATACCACGTCCGATGTTGGTCCATGCATTCGTGACATCCCGTCTCGACTTCTGCAAATTCTGCAACTCACTGCTTACTGGCCTACCAGCATGTGCGATCAGGCGATTGCAGCTGGTGCAAAACTCTGCAGCTAGGCTTGTCTGTCGTGAGCGTCGCAGTTGCCACATTACTCCACTTCTCGCCGACCTGCACTGGTTACCAGTCAAGCAACGTATTGACTTCAAGGTTTTGTCGCTCACTTTGAGGTCCCTTCATTCTATGGCTCCAGCATATATCTCAGATATACTACCCTATCAGGCCAAGCATCGTACCACTCGCTTTTCGGAATCCAACAGTCTACAAATACCTTGTACAAACCTTAAATCCTTTAGAGACCGTGCATTTAGTTCGTATGCTCCCAAAGCCTGGAACTCCCTCCCGTCATAACATCCCCTGACCTGACCACATTTAAAAGGAACTTACAAACACCTATTTAGGACAACATTTTGTGGGTCTCTTTGATCCGTCCTTCATGCTGACACTGTGCATGGTGCCACTAACCACATTTGCATGCTGACCCTGTGCAGGTCACTCCTAACCATATTATTCATTTTGTTTGTTTTTCACGCATGATTTTACTCACCATTCAATTGCATTTCTCATTGCAGCAAATGTAAAGTGCATAGAAAGAGACTAAGTTCTCTAAGGGCGTTTTAACAAGTGTATTATTATAATTATTATGAAATTTTTATTTAGTTTTTTGCTTCCGTTTTACATCCAGGTTCGACGAGGTTTGCATAACCAATTTTCCTTTAATGCGGAAGTCGTCAGAACTTCCAAATCCCGGTTCTAACGCATTTGCCTTTCGGAAAGTAACCTAAACACGTAGTTGATCGGACAATTTCTTGACATTCCCCGTTAAGCCAAAAATAACTTCAAAACCACCACAGACAGGCTGGGCTTGGGCAGAGGGTAAGATGTCTGCCCGAGCTGTAGTAACTCACGGCACATACTTCGATACCGAGCAACTGGTGAGCTTGTTTTAGGCAAGGCTTGACATTCCAAATGCAAAAAGTCTCTGGCGTGCGAGGGACAGGCAACATAGTCCGGCACAGCTTTTCACAATGCTGGCTGTAGCGATGGCGAAAGTGGAGGAGCACAACTATCCCACCACCCCCCGGATATATTGCAATGTAGCGGCACCGCTCTTCCAGCGTGACCAGCGAATGCAATCCACAATTGTGCCTGAAAGGACGTCATCCCGTAGTGACTCTGTCTCAGGACGAGACGGCGGGGCCGCAAGAAAAGCCAGCGAGCGCCACCTAGTGCAAGCACCGACGGCCATCATTTAAGTGGGCGGCGTTCCCGCGTCTAGGCGCCAGCCGTCCGTCAAAGTACCATTCCGGAACATCTACTGTACGACTGCTAAAAATAAACGCACTCCAGGCCGGAGAGCGCGCGCGGCGCGACTCGCCCATCGAGGCGGTCGGCCGGTTGCAGAGCTACGGTGCGAACGCGACAGACTTGTACGGGAGGCTGAATCAGATTACGGCTGCTGCAGCGCCAGAGGCCGCCGCGTCACAGTCGACTGCTAGTCGCACCGGTATCCGGCTGCCCCAAATACGCCGAAAGTTTTAATCAATTTCAGCTCTGGCTTCTCGTGGCGCGAGCCACGCTCCGTGAGCTCCAATTATTCTACAGAGTACAGGGCATAGACTTTCGGCAGTGCAACTCGGCGCACGTATTATAGATGCACTTCGAACGAACAAAATTCGGGCGCTCGACGGGTACTGTCAACATTCATTCAAGTGTTGCAAGACCCGAATCGCACAAAACTTTAACATGGTTAAAATATAGGCGTAACCATGTAAATTTCGTTGAGAAACGCCGATTCAAATCGTCCTGCTAAAACGACTGAAGCCGCAGGGCACCTCTGGTAAATTGATTAGGCCTCAAAGCTAGCGGTCGGTGGGCAGGATACTCATTTAGTGCTCTGTGGGCGCATCCATGGGAAGTTTGCTGCATTAATATGAGCAGATGCCAGCTTCAGGCTGCGTCCCCCAAGACGCGACGTCGCACCGCTGCCGTCGAGCCAGAACGGTGAGGTAGTAGCTGCCTATATTTTCTTAACCCTAATGCATACGTCGTATGTAAAGTACCTAGAAAGAGATTAAGTTCTCTTTAGTGCTATAAAAATCAATATGGTATTCTTATTAGTAAGATTATATTTCCTATTAAGTCTGCTGACGTTGCGTATTAGGTACTAGCATACGTTTCATAGAGGCCGCCGGACGGCTGTAGGTATAGCGCGCTATTTTACGGTAGCCAGATATCCCTCTTCCCCTTTCTGCTGCAGGAAGTCATGTGTGCGACAATGCTGTAATATAATCCGTGGTTCTCCGTGTTAACTGTTGCCGCTGCAGCCTCAGTAGTTTTTCGGATGCTTCGAGGCGGAGTACTCAAGCCTGCCGATCCAAGGTGAACGACGGCTGATACGTTCCTACGCGAGCGCAGGGTCACAACGCCGGCGTTAGGTCATTGCGCTCCATCCGCCTAACGGTCTCTAGCCTCCCGGCTCGCGTGTGGCTTGGTAGCTTAAAGCTAGCTCGCCTGAGCCTAGCCACTCTCAACTATTACAAAGCTTCTGGGTGAGTAAATTTGGAGTGTGATTTTCTTCCGTATATTATGGTACGCAGTTGCTACCAGGCTACCAGTAAGGCTCCCCGTGGCCCGCTGGCGAACGCACGCTGTCGCCGGGTCCGGCCATGCCATTGCCGAGGTAATTCCGTTACGGAAACGCAACTACCTGCGTGTTGCCTCCAATGGATACGCTTTTCCTTTTTATGTCCAAGCTTTCCTACCGCCTAATAACGGGGACGAGCAGCTCCATCTTTGGCACCGGCACAGACCGAGCTGCTCACAAACGGCATAAGCGATACCTGTTTAGGATCTCGTGGTGTTTAAGTACAAGGCATTCAGTTGTAAAAGGTTAACAGTCCAGTCAACGAGCTCTCACAGCACTGCAAGTTCAGCGTTTGAGCTGTGCGGTGGCTCATGTGGCTAAGCAAGAATCACTTGAAGCAAAATGGTGCTTTCAAAGCCGTTGCCATCCACTTGCTGCACTTTTGTGGCCCCTTAAGATGAGACTAGCTATGTTGAGTGAATAATTGTAGTACATTTGTTTAGCGTCCTAAGAGAACTTATTTATTTCTCGGCACTTTTCATTTGCTGTACAGGAAGCACGAGTTTTTATTGATAGAAAAACTGTGGCTCAGCATCAAGGCTTTCTCGTTTTGTGAGAAGTCTGAAGGCACTACTGACTTTCAAACTGCGACAAGCGAAGTATCGTAATTATCGGAAGTCCGTGCTTAATGGGCTTCGCAAGATTCCCTCATTAGCACTAGTTCAGAATTAGATTGACAGCCTCATGGTATTTGTAAAAGGCCCTGGACTTTTTTTTAATTGGTTTCAACGAACTTTGAGGGCTGTACCTAGTCTTCAACACGTACTCGAGGATATAACCAATCAGCGTACCGGACGATGTGACTTCTGCTGGCGGGAGGGCGAGGGGGGGGGGAGGGTAAGGGCGATGATCCATCGGCCAGCACGAAGTGGCTGTTTCCGGTGGCTCTCGGGTGGTTTCCGGCGCCTGATGTGCGCGGCCGCATCGCCAGCGCGCTAGCGCGATTGCGACCTGTTCTAGCTGGAATCCGAGACTAATAGAATGATATCTTTGAACTCTCAGAAGGTGTAAGTAGATTGGAAGGTTATATTGCTCACATTGGTCATGCAGCTCATAGCCTGCGCCTTCCTGGCGTGGGAACGCGAGCTCGATCGCGACCTGTTCTAGCTGGAATCTGAGACTAATATAATGATCTTCGCACTCTCAGAAGAGGGTGTAAGTAGATTGAAAGGTTACATTGCTCACATTGGTCATTCAGCACGTGGACTGCACCTTCCTCGCGTGGGATAAAGTCACGTGATTGAATCGCCTAGTTGCTTGCACATTGGCTCGATCATTGTTATGGTGCAGTTGTATTGTAGTTAATTAAATTAGGTACAGCCCTAAATGCCATCGCGAAATCTAGCTGCCAGCCAGCATTTGAGAATCCGGTCGGTCTCAGTTAGGCCTGCCTCAAGTGGGGTGATATAGAGCCCTTGCAGATTTGTCTTCGTTCCAATTTGGTTCGATCGCTGGTTTTTGTCCTTTCTGCGTTCGTTATCTCCTCATAGTGTAGTAGCTGTTCTAATTTTTATGCTAATAAGCTTGCCGTTCTGGAAGGGCCGACAGTATGGATCAGGCAGGCATCTTCCTGTCGTTGGAAAACAGGCTGGGCTAGAGCTCTGTTCGCCTTGTCGGGGCTTGTTTCGATACTTGTTTTCGTGGTGTTGCACGGTCTCTGGTTTTTCTCGCATATACCCTATTTACCAGTGTTCAAATTAACAAGATAGCGCGCCTGGAAGGCGGTCAGTAAAGCCTTCACCTTCTCGGCATGTTACAGTTGCAATACTGATTACTGATTTAGCATAGTTGCATGTTTGATCGGGCGTAGATTTCGCGCAGTTCGTGGTGATTTCATTTAGGACAGAGGTCTTGCTTCCATGTTGATATGCTAGCCATCCTAAACAGGTATAGACTATATGGTGTATGATATAGACTAAAGATTGCACCTTAGAATATTTGCTTTTCAAGTTATCTATGTATAATATAGGTTGTGAGTTGGCACGAAAGAACAATTTTTAAGCACATTCGTATCATGGTCACAGCTAAGAGTAGTCTGCCTTCATGCTTCTGGTCAATCGTACAGCAGCAGCAGTTTTGGTGATCTCACCATACCTATCTTCATGAGCTGGGTTGCCTGGCAATGCAGTGATTTTGCAGAAATATCAATTTTGAGAGAAAGAAAAAACGATGAGAAATTACTAGGGTTATTGCACGGTGCTTTTTGCTGCCAAGAAGAGTGGTTGTTGGGTTGAAAACTATGTTTGCATCACTTGTGTGCTGTCGACTTAATGATTTTAATGAAAATAAAAATACATTTGATATAGCACCCTCAGTGAACAAAGTCAGAGTTACAACTGAGTGTCATCTACATAGAAGTGAAAGCCTAGATTGTACCTTGCAATCACATCGGTAAGAGGGAGAGTATACACCGTGGAAAGAACGGGACCGAGCACGGAGTCCTGAGGTACCCTATATTTCAGAGGTTCTTCGGATGATCTGTGTCCATTCTCACCAATACTTTGTAGTCTCCCATTGAGATGGACCTGAAACATCGCAGAGCAGTGCAAGTGACGCCCAGGCGAGAGGTGCTGAAGAAGGACTTAGTGATCGATAGCATTAAAAGCTGCCAAAAGTCTGCATTCCTAAGTAGGTCGTTGTACACCCGAAGCAATGCCGACTCTGGAATGATTAGCTCTAAAACCAGACTAGAGGTTTCAATATACAAGTTCAGTTGATCTGTCGGGACTTGTTCCAGTGTTTTTGATAGAAAAGATAAAAAGGAGGCTGGGCTTAAGATGTTCAAGTCCGCTTGGTCTAGTGTCGCTTTCTTGAGTAATGTCCTGACTACAGCCTTTTTGAAAGGTGCTGCGACATGACCTGCAGCTACTGACATGTTTATGATGTTAGTTACGCATGGCATTGTCGGTCCTGTAGTGTGTCGTATCCCCATCCAGCTGTGTTTTGCAAATCGTTCAGTTCTTTAGTTTTGCAGTTGTGTAGCTCATGTCTTTACCTTCGTTGGGCCCAAATATGACCCAAGTAGATGTAACTGTGTCATGATTCGAGCTTCAGTGCTAGCAGATTTAAACTTAGTAGTAAAGTGCATGTGCTTGTTTGTTTGATTTCGTCATGTATAACTAATGTATTAAGGCATTTGCCACCGTGCCATTGCCTGATGGTCGAGAATTGACTCTTGTGCATACCCCTTTGCTACATCACAGCATTGCTGCCTTGCATAGGTTACCTTGCATCTATGTTACCTTATCAACAGTCGTGGTGACACTAGTACCGAAGATCGAATGTTTAATGGTCATCCATTATGCCTATCAACATATTCGAACAGTTTTCAAGATGTTACAATAATTAATTACACACATCTGAATTTCAAAGTGTATAGGTGAATCATGTTAGCATCATAATCGAGTGAGCATATTTCAATAGATTGAGCAGGTTTGGAAGGTGCCCAAGGGATGCCAAGCTCTCTACCCTGCTGTTGGTAGGCTATAATAAACTTACTGCTTTTTGGTTTTTACTGGGTTTATCAATATTTTTGTCTCATCTGGTTATGTTGCCTTAAAATTAGACACGGTACATTTGACATTCATTTTTAAATCGGTGGTCTCTTGCAGTTCTTTCTGTCATCATAATCCCATGCTCTGTCTCAAGGCCGGAAGGGCAACTCCGGAAATCAGTTGTGGGCTACCTACAAGTGCAGCAGAACATCTGTGTGTGCCGTCTAAGGATATATGTATATATATATATATATATATATATGTATATGTATATATATATATGTGTATGTGTGTGTGCGTGCGTGCCTCCTATACGGTTCCAACTATGCTAAATACATTTATTGTCTGTCTTCCTTGCCAAATGAGTAAACAGCAGAAATGATCCAGCACTTGAGAGGATTAGTCTGATGATACGCACAGTGCATTGTAGTTTGAAAAAAAAGTTACCGAAGACTGTTTGTTGTGGGAATGAGATCAATGTAATTATATCTTGGATCAAGAGTGACCCTTCAGCTCTGGTCTGCTAGGACGGTGCTCTATCAATTGAGATATCAAGATGCCAATTCTGCTGCATTTGGGTTAAACCTTAAGATTTAAATGGCCAAATATGTGCCCAAGCCATATCTGAATGGTCTGTCTTAACAGACGTCTTTTATTTTATTGAAACCAGGGTAGTCTGAAATTATTGCCTGTGGCCGACGGTCTGAGATAAATAGTTGCTACTTATACTGTCTACTTATGCAGGTCCCGTAGGTGGGGATGACTCCACACACACTCAAAACTCGGCTGCTTGGTGCCAGTGAACGACTAAAAGAGCAAATGTGACCCTTTAGACAAAAGCCTGACAGCATGGGCGTGGAAATAAGCAGTGAGCAATCGAAATGAAATGGAAGTGAGCAATTAAACCTTGGAAATGCGCAGTGAGCAATAGCGTTGTGAAATGAGGTGCATGGTTTTAGCTGCTTGCTGAAGATTAGCTGAGTGTCTGGCCATGGACAACGTTAGTCGTACCGCTGAGTGCCGTGTACTACACGACTGCATTGCATTGATGCAGACTCTTAGTTTGTTATGCATTTGCCGGATGCTGACTGCACTGCTGTTGACTGCTGCTGCTATCTGCTATATTTTAAAACTGTATTTAAGCTAACTAGTGAATTACGTCAAGTTTGTGCATTTGATTTAGCTTGGGTGTGTGCTGCCATAATAACAGTGATGAGTCCTATAAATTGCCCCCAAATATAACTTAATATCTCTGCAGATTGCAAGTGAAACAATGACCAATAGTTTATAAAGGGAACCTTCCCTCTTCCCTCCCCCTCCCTGTTGCTAACACTCAGTCATCATGCACTGGTAAGCAAAATGTAGGTCCAGTGGGGGGGGGGGGCTATGCAAAATTATCTCCCTGGTTCGCTTAGCCATAGTATATAATGTAATGTGATGTATTTACGCGTGTAACTCCACAAAGCCTCTGGGACAAAGGGGGTTTATGCAGGAGAGTTATCTGTAGCTAACTCAAAGCCTAACGATTTTCGGTGTGCATACTGTAGCCAACAAACTTCATCTCACATGCTACTAAGATAAGTGAGAAGTGGCTGAGTCAGGAGGGTGGCAGAAGTGAGTAGGATGTAGGAAGTAGCATCTAAAAAAATGATGAAAAGCCTCATTCGTGTGAAGAAGACAGAAGAAGCCTTACCGGCTATCACCGCCGCTTGCAGTGGCGATAAAGAATCGCCAACTGCATAATTCGAACTCCGACCTCGGTCGTGAAGAGCGAGCACCTTACCTCCTGGGCTGACCTAGGACGGCTGGAAAGGACGTGCCAGTCGTCAGCAGGAGAGGGGAAGGCCGTTGCCTAGCAATTGTAGAAATAAGGTCCACAGTCTAGGACCTGCAGAGCAAAAGCTTCGGTTGCCTACGGTCAATTAGCAAAAGGGTAGAACAGCTAATTTTATTATCCGTAGAGACCCTGGGCACCAGGAGGATGAAACCGGCTCATCACTTCAGCTAGGTGTGAAAGAGCTAAGCCATGACCGACCTTGTGAGTTATAGAATCGTGCAGTTAATGGCAAGGACAATTTACTGTGTTGAGGCAACCACATTTAGCAATGTAGACCTTATGCATGTACATGATTTCATAGATTTTTTGTATTCGGCAGGTTTTGCTTTGAAACTTAGTAATTGCTAGTGGGCTGTTCGGGACTTCTTTAGGTTTCTCAGTAGAATGCGCTGCTTTATGTTTATGTCCATTAACATTGGATGAGTGACGTCAGAAACAGCAGATGAGTGACGTCAGAAACAGCAGATACCATATGCAACAGTTTTTAATTAAGTACTGTAGCTGCACAAGTTTAGGTATCACATTGTCCTGGTACTTCAGTGAATATTGCAGATTATAGTCGTGCTGAAATGATATCCATTAGAGTAGTTCATATAGCTTCATACTTTTCTCGATTAGGGCAGTTGATGCCTAGTCCACAGTAGCCCATATGGGATTTGACATGCCACTGGTTCTTAACCCAATGGTAAGGTGTTCACCCTGGCCCAGGCTGCCGGTTTGAGCCATGCAGCTAGCAATCTCTTGTAGCCCGTGCAAACTTAGTGCTAGTCACTAAAGTTAGCCTGCTGCTCGATAAATGTGACTATTGAATCAGCCAACTTTTCACTTCGTTTTCATTTTGTTGTATTAATATTTTGCAGTGCACCTGCAGAATTGTCGGATGTGCTTGTAATTCAAGGAATGCTGTTTAGCATGCCACACAAGTTTTGTATTGCTTAGTGTCACACACTAAGTCGGTCTGTCATATAGTAATATCACAGTATTGCTGTTGACCAAACATAGTGGCATCGAGTTGTGATAGCACAATTGAATAGTTCACCCATCTTCCATTTGTTTTTAGTCTCACTCTGCCAAAATGCATTAGGCTGCATATACATGATCACACTGCTGTATGACTATCACTCAAATGATCAAGATCATCGAATAAAGCGGTCCACAAAGCCATCACGAGCACCAGAAACAGTTGGCAGGGGTGGTCTTCAGACTGGTTGACCCTGTAAATGCAGCACTAGTGTAATTGCAGCTTTATTGTGGTATAGAGTCATCAGTTTTCGGCACCTCTTCTGAGTCACAATCTTAATACTTAACATGGCATGCACAGCTGGTAGTACTTGAGTGCTGACATAAAAAGCACACTCTCTCTCACTTGAATGTTAAAAGCACCTTAATTTGCAGTGCTTATTACACTCTTTAAGGGGGAGGGATGTGTCGGCTCAATCGAAGCAATCAGCAGTTGCTGACCCCCAGTTCAAGTGAGCTTCTGTTCGATCTTAAGGATCAGCACACCAGTTTTTTAAAGCAGGATACGGAGCCGAATTATCAGCTGTATGATAGCATTTCTGGTTCTACACCAACTGGCTAGCTTAGGGCAAGCACGTTCTTTTTTGGCCTACGTTCGACTGTTTATTGCCTAAAAAAATATTATAGCCTAGTTTGGTAAATCTTGCAGACCGATAAAGTCCTTGCCCTCTGCGAATAGCATTTGCGTGATGCATGAATTCATGAGTCTATTTCTGTAAGTCTATCGGTGCTCATTATCGGTAACTGTTAGCTAGGAACCTCTAGGAGTGAGATCATCTTCATGCATATGCATGTGGAAGAGAGCTGCTTTGTGACTTAAGCCTGGTGGAATCTGTGCTCAGATGCTTAATTTACTTCTTTCCTAGAGGATTCTGGAATTTTACATTTCAGTGTGAGTCACTAACAGAATATCAATGAGATTTATTATGACCTCTAGTTCAACTCTGGCCACTTCACTAGAGCAAAAGGGCTCAGGTGCCCTAATTTTAAATACGTTTTGTGTGTATATTCCTTACATAAAAATTATAATAAAAATAGCACACTCGACAAAGTGCCCTCAGAGAACTCAAATCTTTTTCTAGGCACTTTACATTTGCTGCAAAAGAAACACGATCGGATGGTTAGTTGTAGCATGATGGATAAACAACAAGAATAACATGGTTAGGGGTGACATGCACAGGGTCAGCATGCAAATGTGGTTACTGGCAGCATGCAGTGTCACCATGCATAACAACATGAAGGACGAATCACAGGGACCCACTAAATGCTGTGATAAATAGGTGCGTTTTTAATTTCTTTTTAAATGTGGTCAAGTCAGGGGATGTCATGACAGAAGTCAAGAGTAAGTTACAGCCTTAGGGAGCATACGAAATAAAGGCACGGTCTCCAAAGGATTTGAGATTTGTACAAGGTATAGGGAAGCACTTATATTCCGAAAAGCAGGTGTTACGATGCTTAGCCTGGTGGGTGAGTAGATCCGATAGGTAGGCTGGAGCCAAAGAATGAAGGGATCTAAAAGTGAGTGACAAAACCTTGAAGTCGATGCATTGCTTGACTGGTAGCCAGTGCAGGTGGGCGAGAAGTGGTGTGATGTGGCAACTCTGATGCTGACGACAGACACGCCTAGCTGTAGAGTTTTGTACCAGCTGTAAGTGTCCGATTGCACAGGCGGGTAGACTGGCAGCACAGAAGTCAAGACGCGATGTCGCAAATGCATGGATCAACTTATATGAGGTATCCCTGTCTAAACAAGCCCGAATTTGAGCATTGTTGTGTAGCTGAAAGTAGTCATACTATTATTATAATATTATATTGCTATTATTACTACTATTATGTTATATTATAGAAGTTGATAAGTATATAATTGTATAGGCTTACAGTTTTGAAAACCTATACCTAACTTATGCCAAATAGCATTAAAAGCTTCAGATTTCCGTTTCGGATTCCCATACATTTTGGTCGTGTGCCTATTTGCCCCACCCCTGAGCACGGTGTAGCTTCTCTCACCTAAAGCTTCCATTGGGGCCCCATGTCTTGCTACGTGACACCATCCATACCTTCATAGACTATTCGAGCATCTTATCGTATTAAATTGTTGCACAACAGCAGGAATAATCTAGTTATTCAAGCAATTGCTTGGGGCACGATCGGGCACGATCACTGTGACTCGGCTGTTCCGCAAGTGCGTAGGTATCATTTGTACTGGATTCCCAATGAGGGGTCGTGCTAATTGTAAGCCGGTCACATTTGCGGCTGTCTGCCTGGCCCGGCGAGGAGCCACATCAATGTATCACTTGTCACGTGCAGGCTCGATCTCGCTGCTGCCAGTCGAGGCACGCCATCGTCGGGCACAGAGCAGCTGAGCTCGGCGACCGGTGGACCAGCGATCGAGCTCGAATCTTACCCTAAGCAAGCCGGTGAGCAGCCATGCGCAGACACGATCTGCAGCAGCAGGAGCAGAAGCAGCCGCCGCTGGCAGCAGCGGCGGCTGCAGCCGTACGGCCACTCGGTGCTGGCATGTTGAAGCGGATTCCCAAACGGAGCGTCTCGGTGGGCGCTGCTTACGACATGGCCCAAGTGAGCGTGCTGAACGGCCTATACCCCGAGGAGACGTACGGCAATTGGTTGTCGCCGTCGTTGTTTTGGCCCCTGCCACGTCATCGTTGCTTTCCTCCGTTGTCAGCTGGCAGCTCGGCACATCCAAAGCCGCCTCTGTTGCCCTCGTCATTGTCCCGGAAGTCGTTGCTCAGCCATGAGCCGCTTGCAGCCCCAACGACAACGGCTGCAGCGCACATGCAAGAGCTGCCAGCGAAGGAGTCTGCGCTCTCTGCTTCCGACTGGTTTGCAGGGCCTGCCGCTGCCGGCTACTCTGGGGCAGGCGGCCTCTCAGCCGCTCGGCCGCTCGGCCATCAGGGCTCGCGGTTTGGCGTTCCCGCTATCCAGCATGCTGCAGCAGCTGCAGTGGCAGCCAGGGGTGGCTCGGCAGGCAGTGCTAGCTGGAGCCATGGTGGAGCTGTAGCTGTGTATGGCCCCATGTCAGGGGCTCGAGTGAGCGGCACTGGCGTCAGGAGTGGCGGTGGTGGTGGCGGCGGTGGTGGTGGCGGTGGTGGTGGTGGTGGCGGTGGTGGTGGTGCTAGTGATGTCATCATCGGTGGTGATAATGGTGGTGCCGCCGGCATTGGTCGTGGTGTCGGTGCCGTCGTTGGTCGTGATGTCGGTGGCAGCAGCTTAGGTGGCATGGGCTTCGTCGGCCGTGGTGTCACGGGAAACGTCTTCGATGTGCTGTCTGTCAAGGAGGAACCAGTTGCTCAGGGTATCAGCATAGACGGTGCTGGCGGCTTGCCACCCACAAAGGTCGCAGGTAAGTCGAGGCATGAGAAGGCGCAGCTGCCAGTGCTGACTGAGGCCCTCTGCAGAGGCTTGAAGAAGTGGGAGAGGTCGAAAATGAGAGCTGTGTGGCCATCAGTTGAGACTGGGAGTTAAGAGTTGAGGGTAGAATTTGGTTCATTTTGCAACCTTCAGGTGTCAGCAGTTACTTTTCTTGGTTTTCGGCAGTATCATACTGAATGCTCACGTGAGAGCGATTTCTGTGGCTGCTTTATTATCTCCAGCCGTCTCTAAGAATGCTGGTCAAAAATGTTCATTCCCAATTTTTCCAGTTTGCTATTTGTTGCCCTATCGGTAGAAAGAGAGAAGAGAGACAGAGGAGAAAGAGACAAAGAGAGGAGAGATTACGATCGGTGGGGCCAAATTGAGCGTTATATCACAGGTTGATTGTGCAGGCGATGTATTTATTGTCTAGTGGCTGCTGCATCTGCCGTTAGTTACCAAGTTTTTGTAAAAATCAAGGTGATCGGAAATGTAGGTCTGGCTAATTAGCATTTAATTTAGTTGCCAAAAAAGAGAAGCCGGTTATTGCCCGAACATCCTGTTGTGATACATTTATCCCGGTATGTTTCCTCAAAGCATAGGGCTAGTACTATTTTGCAATATCAAGGCTAATGTCTTTATTAGTGCTCAATTTTGTGCCCAGTTTCCCTATATCTGGCAGCTTATGAAATATGTCAAAGCATACTGTAAGTTTATTTCCAGATTCCCTATCCTGATAATTTAGGGTTGAACGTATGCACCATTGTTGGGCAGGATAAACTTACAAGTCAGAACGATTGGCCATGTGAAATCCAGAAAATTCTTTTTTTCTTGAAAGCTAGTCTGGCATTTCCGTCGATGAAGTTACTTCACTGAGTGAAATGTGTGCTGGCACAAATCAACAGTGCTGCCCTGGCACTCTGGTCATGCTTTAGATAAATAGGTGAGCTGCTGGCTCATGTGTTATTAGTTCAGTGACCTTCCATCCCAGAAGAGCTGCTAACCTACGAGGGACTGGTGGCAGCGTCATCCTTCTGTAATGTCACAACCTGAAAAACTCTGTTAAGAAAGAAATGGCGATTGGGAATTGCTCTGAATAGTGGCACTAGCATGGTCAAAACTGAATGTCACTGGCTTCTGAAAGGGCCGTGATGTAAGCCTAAAGAACACACTTGTGTGTGCTTGACATTTTAAAATTTGGAAGCTTCTGTTTGCCATTTTCAGGCAGAACTAGATACGCTTCGTGTATGATCTGTTATCTCAGCATGCATGCATTTTCACTCTGTCAGCATCAAATATCCTCGTGTACTTCAAGTGGGCTCACTTAGCCTATCCCCATAGAACGAGTTTTCTGGTCTTTGTTAGTGTAGGTCTGCCTGTGCCATGTGACCTGCCGTCAATACTGTGGCTGTTGCTCACCCAGAGCAGAGGCAGCCAGGATTGTTAAACGATGAGACCATAAAAAACAGCATTCCAAAAAAGTTTGTTCCGAGTATGTTCTCTTCCAGCCATTAGTTCCTTAGCCTCTGGCATGCATGCATTTAGGAGTTTACCAGCTTATTCCTTTATTTTCTGCAGATGTCATAATAATATCCTCAGATGAGGAGTCGAATCGCTGCGAAGACGATGACGATGCAGATTTAATGATTCCGGTTGAGCTTGGAATCAGGTAACAGTCGTTTGGATGAGAGTGGCATCGCCTTTGTAGCAATTTCTCCACTCACTACCGAATAGGCAACCAATGAGAAGAATGTGTGCCATGGTGCACCTGAGTTTTTTATGTGCAATAATTGTGCAATGTCTTGCTTGCATTACAGTAAAAGTGAGCCGACCAGCGAAGTCGTAGCAGCAAAGACAGGACTAAGGGTAAAGCACGTGCTCGGATGTGGAGAGCTTGATGCCAGTGCATAGTGCCACATCTGTGTAGGCTCGCAAGAGGCCACTTCGCCCGGCCACCTTTCTCACTAGGTCTGCACATTGTTAAGCCATGAATCCCATTGCCATATAGGATGCTGAGTACTTCATCAATGGCGAAATGCACAGCTTTCCAAAGGTGTACACCATCGACCTCATCTGTGAGCGGCACAAAGAGAGGGTAGGTGCTGCCCTGGGAGGCCGCGAATGTTTTGAGCAGTTCGAAAAAGCCATGCTTGCCTCTCCCATCCCCTTCAGGGGAGAGATAGTGGGAGGAGAGAGAGGGAAGGGAGGGGAGGGAGAGGGAAGGATAGGGGGAGGGGGAGGAGGAGCGAGAGGAGACTTATTTTTATTGTTGCTGTTTGCTCCGAGTGCTTTCTCTCCTGGCTTCTTGTGCACCTGAGTGAAACAAATGCATTTGCATCTCGAGTGAATGCATCTCCAGTCTCGGCCAACTAACTGCGTGCTGTCTTTCGTCGGTCGACCCGAGCCTCCGGCTGCTGCCACATGTCTGCGTGTGCGCGCAGCTGATGCGTAGGAGATGTCTTTCCAGGAGAAAGCTCGGCTGGAGCGCCTGGCTGCCGAGGTGAGAGCTTCGAGACGGCACACGACTAGGTTGATTTCTCTCGCTTTATCTCTCCCATCCTCTCCTCTCTCTCTCTCTCTCTCTCTCTCTCTCTCTCTCTCTCTCTCTCTCTCTCTCTCTCTCTCTCTCTCTCCCCCTCCACATCCACATGGTGGCAGCTGCTGCCTCTTCCAGGGCCGACAGCTGTTATTACTGCATCAGCTGCTGCATACCGGCATGGCTGCCGCCTCTGCCTCCTCTCTGCCTCCTCTCTGCCTCCTCTCTGCCTCTTCTCTTCGTCCTCTCTGCCTCCTCTCTGCCTCCTTTCTCCTTTCACCTCACATCTCCTCCTTTCACCTCCTCTCCTCCCCTCCACCTTCCCCTTCTCCACGCCGCCACGCCAGTCGTCTGTTGCGACGCCTGTCATTTTGTTTTGTCTCCTTCGGCTAAGGAAAGGCAAAAGTCTGGAGGGTTTGAGGCGAAGCTGCTAAGGGAGGACCAGAAGGACCTAAAGCTGGCCGATGGCCTCGCTGACGACTGTGATGACGACGGTAAGTCAGTCAGATGTAGAGGCTGAGAGCAGGCAGAGAGGACCAGTGCATTTTCAGCCGATAGGTATGGTGAGATAGCCATTTACACTTGTTTTAAGTAGGTTGCTCAATTGGTATGTGGTGGCTACAAGGCGGTTTTTGTGTCTTGACCGACTGACCGACCTGACTTGACCTGTACAGCATGCTAAGGGGGGTGGGGGATGTCGGTGTGTCACGTCGAAGGTGTCACGTCGAAGGTGTCACGTCGAAGGTGTCACGTCGAAGGTGTCACGTCGACACGTGATAAACAACTCACTCGGTCTGGATGGAAACAAATGGTTATCTTGTAGTGTGAGCTATATCCAGATTCTATAGTAGACACTGGGCAAAGACAAACCATGAGCTGCTCAAGCTTCACTGCAGAGCTTGCTCGTTCCCTTCGTGCCTTCGTCATATAGTTTTTATAGCAATACTATTAAGTCATTTGGTTTGCATAGTGCCCTAAGAGAGCCAGATCTCTCAATACAGAGTCTGACTGAAGATCTATCAGTTGCGACTTATCTAAGCGCTTTATTACTCACTGAAAGAGAATCAACAACCAAGTGTTTATGACATGAAAGTTATAATGCTTAGACCAGTATACAAAAGGACAACGATACAAGAAAACATCTGGGCCACTGCTTAGTTGGACGTCTGATTAATGCACAGGTAAGCACACTCTTATAACTGACTGAGGCTTAAGCGATAGAAAGTCATTGCATGTATCGACAGAAACCAGAAGTGGGTTCCAGACTTAAAAGGTAAGCTACAACCACGTTCATATAGAGGCAAAATAGCCTTGCTAACAATAATTCCACTACTGGCCACATAATGATACTTCTTTCGTAGTTTGAAGGGGTAGTTTGGCCTCTGTTTAGAGCTGAGTAGCTTTTATTTAGAAAGTTCACTGAAGAAACACTGCTCCATTTGCATCATGTGTTTTTTAATAGCGAAATAATAGTGAGCACATACAATTGACATTGTAGTAGGCCAAAGTGGAGGATTTTCAGCTGCAGGACTGCTGTAGTTATGTCCCCTCTACGGAAACTGCTACAGCTCATGAATGGGGCCTGCAATCCTTGCTTTTCTTGTACTTATGTCTTTAGAGGGTATTTTGGTATGAGAGGCTTTCACCAGTTAGCAGCACTGCCGTGTTTCGAAAGGTCTTAAACTGTTAGGAGTTTGTTGGCGGCTCATTAAAAAGGTTTCTAATAGAGGAATTGCTTGGCAGCGCGACATAGTAAACGTGTTAGTGTGGGGCAGTATGAAGTACAATAAATTCGTGTCTCGAGATCTCGGAACTATGATTGCAGCTTGGTACTAGGTGGCGTAGATATATAAGTGGAAAGGGCACCGATGCTGTTTGGGTTTCTACGATTACATAACATGCAAAGCCGAGTTTAAATTTGAAGAGTTATTGTCAGCCCAAGACCATTTCAAAGATTTTGTTGACGATTTTCAGATTTAAGGTTTTTTGACCTAGACCCCACGGTTGCGACCGATTGTGGGTTTGAACACCCCGAACCTAAATTAAAACTAATTGAACAGCAATAGCAGAGTTGGATTGCAAAATTTATAAATAAGTTTCTATCAAGAAATGGGGATCAGTTGTTGGCCCTTCTGGTAAAGTTTGCGTGTGCATGCGTGCTTGCTTCAGAAATTGGGCTCTGACGTGTGTGAGAAATTACCGAGTTCGTGCACAGAAGACTGCCTACTGGTTATAGCAAATGGAGGAGGAACCCTCACTGAGGCTTTGATTTTGCTTACGTTGTTGTGCACTACTTGAACCTTTAATTTGCTCCTACTAGATCGTGGCTTCCTCGATTTACTAGTCGAGCTAGCAGTCTGCTCTGCAGATGGGCAGTGAGCAAGGACGGCTGGGAAAGGGCAATTTATGTTTTGTACATAAGCTCGAGCGTTTCCCGTCTCGTGTATGCTTTTATTCAAAGGATTTGCTTCACGATTCAATGTGCATCTCTCTGCCTGCGCATGCTCCTGCTGCAGTTCATTTGGGTGGGCCGAGTCGTGGCAGTCCCAATTTTTTGCGCCTTGTCCCCACGTCCTTCATTCATTCGTTCGCGTGCATCGTTCGAACTCATCTCTTTCAGGTATTCTCAGCGAAGCACAGCGAGCGCTGACCCGACAGGCAAGTGATGGTCGTGCTAGTGGCTGCATGGGCAGAGGGCGTCTTGCACCTGGTTCGCTTTGTGTGTGTGTGCTGCCTGCTTTATGCGTTTGCTTTTTGGCATAAAAGCCGCTAATCGAGATTGCTGAGATGCTCTGCCTCTGTCCGTGCTGCATCAGCACTTGTCTGCCTTGTGCAAGTCCTTGCTTATGGATACTTAGGATCCATGTTATGTTTGGCCGTTAGCTCCCCTCGTTTGAGCCTGTCGATTTTTTGCGCATGTTAGCATGGCTGTTGAGGCCATTCTTTCCTTTGTTTATATAAGAGCAGAGTAGACGTAAAGCAAGATGTTAATAGCAATAGTAATAATAATACATTTGGTATAGCCCCATAGAGAACGCATTCTCTTTCTAGGCACTTGACATTTGCTGCAAAGGAAGCACGATCGAATGGTTAGTGGCAGCATGCTCAGTCCTTCTTGAGCGCCTCACATCTCGCCTGGGCATCACTGGCACTGTATTGCAATGGTTAGGGTCCTATCTCAGTGGGAGACTCCAGAGTATTGATGTGAATGGACAAAGATCACCCGAGGAACCTCTGAAATACGGGGTACCTTAGAGATCTGTGCTTGGTCCCATTCTTTTCACGGTTTATACTCTTCTTGCCGATGTGTTTGCCAAACAAAAATCTAAGCTTTCACTTCTATGCAGATGACACTTGTATTTCTGCTTTGATCTCTTCTAGCCCTCCAGAACGTCAAATTCTCTCAACTCCCTGGCTGCATGTATTGACGACATCCCCACATGGATGGCAGCAAACTTTCTTAAATTGAATGATGATAAAACCAACTGACTAATTGTAGGCAAACCAAGTTATTAAGAAAATAGGAAATGCTAAAAATCGGCCTTGCCAGCATATCTCCTGTTGGATATGCACGAAATCTAGGCATCCTGTTCCAAAGTGACCTTTAGACGATCACGTCAGCTCCACAGTCAAGGCTGCCTGCTTTCAGCTACACACCACTGCTACAATTCGGGTTTGTTTAGACAGGGATACCACATCTAAATTGGTGCATGCATTTGTGATATCCCGTCTTGACTTCTGTAACTCACTGCTTGTTGGCCCACCGGCATGTGCAATCAGGCGATTACAGCTGGTGCAAAACTCTGCAGCTAGGCTTGTCTGTAATGAGCTTCGAAGTTGCCACATCACACCACTTCTCACCGACCTGCACTCATAGTCAAGCAACGCATCGACTTCGAGGTTTTGTCACTCAGATTAGGTTCCTTCATTCTTTGGCTCTAGCCTACCTATTACATCCACTCCCCCACCAGGCTAAGCATGGTACCACTCGCTTTTCGGAACCTAAGTGTTTACCCATACCTCGTACAGATCTCACATCCTTTGGAGACCACGCCTTTAGTTAGTTTGATCCCAAAGCCTAGAGCTCACTCCCGACTTGCGTCACGGCATCTCCCGTCTTGTCCTCATTTAAAGAGAAACTAAAAACACATTTAGGGGGTAAGTCGGCCATTAGTGAGAGTTATCCCCTCAAATGGCCACTAATAGGGGAGTTGTCCCCCCAAAAGCACATTTATTAAATATCGTACGAAGACCAGTAAACTGATTGGCATGAAAATTGGCACGAAGAACACTGGTAGCATAAGCTATCGTTTGATGTATAATAGCTGCTGTTTTGACCTTTAAAAGTCCAAGGTCACGTATAGCACTGCTGGTTAAGGCAGCTCTACATTTTTCTGATCAAAAAATGTTTTTGTAGAAATATAGCAAACCACTCAAAAAATGCAAGACATTCCACTGGACACTCCCCCCACAAAAAAATTAACATCTCAAACTGTTGACTGTCATCACGAACACAGCCCACGTACACTTTGTGACAGGCACATTATATGCATACACACCCATCATACGTAGATGCACAGGTGGGGAGTGTGGAGACAGGTGAGCTCCACCTATATTCCAAGTTTAACACAGATCGGCCCAGTATCGACCAAGTTGTACAATGTACCAGGTACCAAGTACTACTGCTGTGACAGCACTCAGAGAAGCCAACTTAAGGTGCCAAAGCATGTAGGTGACATAGAATAACAAGAGTGTTACTATATTTGTCGCCATACAACATCGAAACACATACTTAAGAGCATGTACTTTGAATTTCACGTTGATTGGGTCACAAGTAGCCTACTTGTGACATTTTTACGCCATGTGAGTGAAAGGATGACAAAGACTTAGCACGACAAACACAGCCAGTTTTGACCAAAACAAGTCTATCTACTGAGGTCAAATATGCATGCGAGAAGGCTGGAAAAAATTCTAAATTCTCAATACATTATCCCTAATGTTCGTCTACTGGCCGAATAACAGTCACTTCCGGTTTGTGATCCGATGTAAACATACCAATGTAAACAGGTTTCTGCCAAGTAAATAAGGAGTGGGCCTTGGAATGCCGGTTGCTATGGGCGGGCAGGAAGCAGAGGGGGGGACTAGGCACCCTGCCGATATGGGGTTTACTCTTTTATGATCTTGTTATACTACCAGTCGGACGTGTGATCTCGAGGGGCATGTCATTTCTGGGAAACTTTTACGTTTTATCATTCTCCAGTTATTTTTTGAGGGTCCGTTTAGGGCTGAGTAGCTTATATTCGCTGAGTTTACCAGAAAACCGCAGTTCCGGCTCAGTTATTCGTCAAAGAAAATTATTTTGTTGAGCTCGAAGTACGACTTCCGGTTTAAATAGGTCTTACATAATAATTTTATTGACCATGTTCCAGTCATCTGACAACCACCAAAATTTGAGCTTGCATTTATAACTAGTTTATCTTTAATACACGAATTTCGAAATTTTTTTTGAACCTACCCTGGTTATTTCGGAGGCTACCCCGTTTATTTGTTGCAGCATTTAGTGGGTCCCAGTGGTTCGTCCCTGATTTGCTTATGCATGCTGACACTGTGCATGCTGCCACTAACCATGCTTGCATACTGACCGTGTGCATGTCACCCCTAACCATGTTATTCATATTTCTCGAGTATGCTACCACTAACCATTCGATCGTGCTTCCTTTGCAGCAAATGTAAAGCACGTAGAAAGAGATTGCGTTCTCTGAGGGGCTATATCAAATTTATTATTATTAAGCATAACGTGGTTACGGATCACTCTTTTTACTTAGTTTTGGCAGTAAATCATGATACTCATCTGGTGCATAATCAGTTATTGAGTTATCCTTCTGACCTCGCTCCCAACACCCTACCCAAGTATATTGTCAGCCTCCTTTGCATTCAAGAGGTCACGTGCCCCATTCTTTTTATGTATGTGTTGCATGAAGTGTGGCAATGGGAAGTTATTTGCATGAAAGCTGCATCTCTTTCTCTTGGATGCCCCCACTGAGCTTAGCTGTGTCTTGGAATCTCGATTTGGTCGACATGCAGAGTTTTTCGCTTTGCACCTACTTGCTACTTATTGACACTTTGCTACTACTGGATGCCTTTTCTTTTGCCGTCGGCTTCTTGTGTGTCGGGCACATCAGTGCCGGCATTGGTGTAGCACGTGCCGATTGTCAATTGGAATAACTCGGGTATGTTCCCAAGATTCGTTTCCAGTGAAGTTTGTACATATTTTGGCAACCTTTTAGCATGCGCACGCCTGCTTTTAAGAGACCCTCACGGGGCGAGGGGCCCTGCCCTTGCTAGGATGTCGATGGCTCTGTTTCTTGTTTCCGTGACCATGTTGCACACACACACACACACACACACACACACACACACACACACACACACACACACACACACACACACACACACACACACACACACAAACACACCTGACTTGGTTGGTTATCCACCCTAAGCCCGAGTCATCAGCTAACTTATTAGCATAAGTCCTTTCATGTTTCCAGCCAGCTGGAAGCATGACACTTCATCCTTTGGGCCTCGAATTAGTCGAATTCAGTGCCATGCGACGAGTTATTCCTGACCCGACCGGCGCGAGCCTGAGGTTCTGCTCCAGTGATTAAATTGCCCCTTAAATGGCCTTGCTGAGTTACTCTTTCCCCGTGTCTCAGGTACAGGCTAGGCTTCTGCTCGTACTGATCGCCTAATAAAACTGTTTAGATACCTTAGTAGAACAAATATTGTCATACTATAATGTAATGCAATGCTTGTAGATACTGTCAGCCAGTCTAACATGCAGCTGTGCTATATCGTTGACTTCGGGTGCATATCCTAATGGTCAAGGTGGGGAGCATAGTCCATAAAGGGGGAGGGGGTGGCATGGCTACAAATAGTTCTTGACCCAGTGATATATAAGGTCCTTCCCCTCTTCTCGAGGACTGAAACCGATGCCTGAAACCGAGGCCTGCAACTTGTGGTGCTTTCCTAAGCTGCTGGCTGTGTACCAGCATTTTTGTTTGTTGCCATGTGTAGGGCCAAAGTGTAGGCTTGCCTGGCTTTTTCCGGATCTTTTAGGGGTTTATGGCCCCCTCTTACCTTCTTGACAGTATGGCTATGGCAATTTCTAACTATCAGTCGTGCACGAGTCTTTATCTCCATTAACCTCATTGTCATTCTGACAGGTGTGCTGACAATTGCAGCCTTTAATTTCTTCTCTTTTCGCCCTTGATAGATGAGCTTTAAGGCATCAGTGCTTAAACAAACACACCCAGGCCATCGGTTCTGTGATATGCAACTGCAGAAGAGTCTGTTTTCGGAGATCAATTGTCACACTTGCTTTGAACAAGAGCCTTCTGCTGGGGGCAACAAGGCCACCAACAGTGGTTGTGGCCCGACTACACCATTAGGTGAGTTCATGTTTATCTTGGTTGTTAATTTCTTTGCTCATTCCATTTGTCACTTCGTAACAGTTTGCTTGCAAGATATGTTTTAGGCTAATCAATTCTTTCTCTCATTGTGGTTGGTTTTGCTATTTCACTGCGTTTCTCTTACAGATGTAGCACCACCCTTATTTTGTGTAATAATGCCGATGAGGTCTGTTTTTTCACTTGTGCTGCACTGTGAAGCATCCTGGTTACAAACTTTTTGCAGCAAACTATTCAGGTGCCTGTGTACGATATAGCAAATAAAGGTTAGCAGGCTTGATTCAGTGCATTCATTGGTCGGCAGGCTTATGCCACGTTCGGTCCCTGCTGGGCCTGGATTTCACGTTTTCGTTTGCTTCGTGCTCCCTACTTTTTGAGGTCCTAACGCCAGGGAGCAAGATGCTGGGCTTTGCAATTGGAGAAACAGCAGACTACCTGACTTGTACTGGGTATGTGAAATAATACTTATCACGTGGGGTTGATTGTACATAATTTTCATGATAATGAAGGCAACATAGACCGTAGATGGACCAGCCATGCATCTGCTGACTCGGCCAGCATGGAGATTGTGTAATAATAATAAACAAACGTGTATAGCACCTTAAGTGAACTTTATCTTTTACAAGGCTCTTTTTAAGTTTGATGGGAGCTTGGCAAGCAGGAAAGCAAGAACATTTGCAGTTTAATGTCATGAAGAAAATGGTAAACTCGATGAGAATCTCAAGAAAAAATGTACAAGCTGCTCTTGAGTTAGTCTAAGTCGGTTCAATGGAACATGCATCTTGCAGCTCAAGTTTATAAGTATAAATTATTGTCATAACTTGCAGTGTGCCTGTGATTGTCATAAGCAATTTTCTGTTGCGATATCATTCCAGATATGTTGACAGCATTGATTTATCTTCACTCTTTTTATTTAGGTTTTTATCCATCTGCGATTGAGCACATGGTGTCTATTGGACAATTGCCCATGCTTCTGGAAGTAGCTCGGAATAAGCAGGTCGCTTTAGACTATGCTTTCTGTTTGAGTAAGTCACATATCAGTGCTCACAGCATTTGCTTGATTTCATACGTGTGTTATGCTCGATATAAACTTGGTCAGGGTTAAATTTGTGTGTGTTTATGGTCGATCTCTCGGCATGATTGGACTTGGCCAGCTAGTGATTATGTGTTCAGCTACCTGCAGTAATAAATAATTGACCATCTTTGCCACTTGTCTTGAGATTGCTGATCATGAGCTCCAGCAGCCTCAGCACAGTCGCTTGAAGCTTACACCAGTGTACTCTGATGCTTGCTGTTAGGTTGTACCGGGACGCTCCGAATTGGTGCCGTAGCCTCAACAGACAAAACGAAGTTGGGGGCGGTAGGCTTTAACCGGGCACAGATGAGCTGTACATACTATTTGGAGCAGAATAGCAAGCCGGGGAACAGATGCTTCGAAAAATTCCATCTCTCGTCGATGGATTGTTAATAGCACACAACATCCAGGCACACAATATCCACAGCTTATGTAAGCAAATTCATTAGTCATTCGAATTCATCATCACTGATGATTGTGGCTGAGATTTTTCCAGTAGGCTTGTCTGTAGACTTTTGTTTTATCCTTCCTCCAAATGTTTAAGGTTTTTTCCCGGTGGCATGTAGAAATGCCATATATCCTTTACTTTTCGTGTTAAACCGTAGGAATCTGCCTATCGTGCATGTGAATGCACTCGAACGTTAAGGTAGTAACGGTAAAGTAGGCAAGCAAACATAGTTTCAGCAACAATTCTTTTGGATTTATGTCTAATCGAAAACAAATCATTTATGTGGCTTTATATTTTCCATATAATCTCTAGTACTCATTGTGCTGAGCCACTTCATGCAGTTTGCATACAGTATGCAAAGGCCATTTGCATACAGTAGGCAAAGATAGCCATGCATGCCTACAAAAGGCAGTGTAAGCCAACTCTTTCGTTTGAAGAAGCATGTGACCACCTTCCCTGCCCCTTTCTTGTTCTGTCTGGTAATGAAATGGCTACTTAAACACCTCACGTGAGTTTGGTATGATTGAAATCAGACGGTGTATAATTTGCTTTATGGAGGTACTTGCTGATGACCTGGCATTTTCGAGTAGGGCTAGATTAATCATAATTGTATTACTTGGTATTTATAACACATTCATACCGCGGCTTTCCGAAAGCTGGTAATATTCGCAGAGCTTGTAATATTTGCTTCTGGACTGTCCCGAACTCACCGACTGATCTATAATCTTTTCCACTCTCGATTTTCCATATAAAGCCAGCTTGACAAAGAAGCCACATGAGTAAGCTCGAGCACCTGTTCAATTTACTGGGCTGTGTGCATTCTTAGTAAAGAATGAGCTCAACTTGCGAGCTCACAAGGGTCAGGAGACCACCTTAAATATAATAAGGGGACTCGATCTCACTCATTCAGTTAAAATGCAGCCGGCCAGGCAGCTGGATTTGAGCATAGGATTTTTGCATCAACGTGTGGCCCAGAGTGTGTAGAGGGAAGTCACCTGCTTCCTTTTTCTATATACTGTCTGAACATCCTGCTCTGGCAAGCAGGAGCCCTGTCCTTAGAGATTGCTCGAAGGGGCATCTGTGAGCTAACGACTGAAAGGCGTGCAGCCCATGTGAACCGTCAGATTTACTTATCGACTGCTTTCTGGTTTGGTTGAGCCTACCCTTAGGCCTTGGCATGTTATGGCAACCGCAGGATTCCACACATATCCCTGGGAAGTAGCAGCCAATTACTACACGGAAATACTTGCCTACTGTTACTGGGGACCAATTTTCCGGAGGCATAGCTAATGTATTGCACTAGTGCCACAATCACGGTTACGTTAGTTTCTGGTGCAAATAATCTTTGACATTAGTGTGACAACCATGACCTTGCTAGAACCGCCAATCATGAGGGGATGAGTTAGTGAAAGTGAGACTTAAAAGTCTCCTATTGGTTGCATTCATGCCAGCCAGTATATCCTTTAGTTGGCAATGGAGCAAACAGCCTGGTGCTGCCTTCCAGTGTGTTATCGATGCATTGGGTGCTTTTAGACGTCACCGTCTGCACGGTCACAATACTCGGACTCACCGTTCACAGTGCGTGCTGCTTTTCAGTGTCGTGCCACTCGAAAAGTGAAGTGGTCTCGGGGATAAAAGACAGCCTGCTAGAAATACTGAAGTCACCTCTGCCTGGGACTGGTGCTACCAGACACACAGCCGGAAACTGGTACCCAACAGCTCATGTGATCCTCGGTGTTCTCATAAATTTCGGTGAGTGTGTGCTTCACGTCGTTCTACCGACGGGGTGTTTGTGGTTGTTGGGATTTTAAAGAGCAGAGGTCACTCTCCTGGTTTCTGCCCTCAGTGGTATGATATGAATGTGGTTGGGCTGTGGCACAGCCGATCCAAGAGTGCTGCTGCTCCATGCTTCCACACTATTGTATGTACCATGACTTTAGGAGTTGATCTTGTCACGGCCTTTTCACACGATGAAGCTTTGGCTACTCCCTTGTTGATATGTAAAGACCTCAAAGTGGCATTTTTGCCGGAGAGAGCTCACAGCAGCAGGTAACCACGTTCCTTCCCTCAGCAGCGACAGCGTAAGGTAGGTGGCTGCATCTGACTAGGCCGCTGAGAAATGGTTATGGCATACAGTGCTGCTCGCTCGTTGAACTGCTGTTGGCTTCTTAGTTGAGAAATAACTTGATCTGTATTCAGGTGGTTCGCATATGCCTGGGGGGGGAGCACCTTAACTGCCGGACTAAACCAGCTTGGCATTGTACCACTGGTCTAGCCTATAATTTGCAGCAAGGGCCGAAAAAGAAAGCGACTGATTGATCTTTAAAAACCTACTCTGAAGCCTCTGACGTCATTTGATCAGCTCTACTTTGTTGTATTAGTTAAGAATAATCTGGGTTTGAAGGTGGTGGCTTTTGCAACGTTGTCAAATTGGTGCTGGAGTGAGAGGGCCCAGTCGTGAGATCATGCTTGCGTGCTGGCTCTTTGCGTGAGCTGGAGCAAGAACAAGCAACGACCACTATCCTGAAAGAGGGCCTGGTGGCCGAAGACACCAGGGCATCGTTGTGCTTAAAGTAGCAGGGTTAGCAGAGTGCTACAATGATGTAGAGCTTGATTCTTTTTACCAGGGTCTTGTTTAGTTTTTGTATTATATCCTTTTTTATGTCTTTTGCGTTACCTTTCGTATGTCAGCTGTGTGGATAAACGTTTATGGGCCTGACTAGGCAATCATTCGTACCATGACTAACAGCCAGTCGTGGTTTTTTTTTTAGCAAATAGCCTTCCCTGCTTAACGTTCTCCGGCAAATAAATCGAAAGCATTAAAGTTTCTGCAAAAGGTCCGAGGCAGCTGAACAGAACAGCCATCTGTTAGACCATACAGATTTGAGTAACCCTATGTTATTTTAAAGTAACCAGCACGTGAGCCAGTCGTTACAGCATTAGGCACTTCAGTTGGATATATTCTGATAGTGGCAATACATTGAATTTACTGAATTATGAGGGTCGTGTAATGGTGGCATCAGGAGAAAAATAGTGTATGTGGGGTTAAGAGGGCTAGTAATCTTTATAAGAGTGAGCGATGCTCCTCGAGATGAGGTCACAGTGGTTTTGACTTGATAGTAGAAATGGGTGTACAGTAATAACGGTGGTTATAGATACCAGCTTCAGACTGAGCCCATACCGATGAAATGCTGAATGTGTTTGTTGCATGCTGCATGTCCAGTGGTTTTTCTATACTTGCCTGTTGTGGTTTTTAGCCAGCACACTGGTGGCAAAGCGAGTGACGTCAGCAGCAAGTTGCAGTGGCCAACTGTCTCTAACCTGAAAGCCGTTCTTGTCGTAGTAGCCAGTGTGGCGCGAACAAGGTACTCCTTCTGCTTATCTTGCCACTGCTTATGCGAGTAGCACTTAAAGAGTTTAAATCTTTAAATTTAAATCAAGCTGAGGCTTACCTATTTGTCTGGATGCCTACCTATTTAGCTGGTTAACAATGTATGGAGTGCTGTATGAACGGCTGCAAATGAAGCGCTTGGTCAACGACAACTACTCTCCTACTGCCGACTATGGCACATCCTTTTCAGCGGTCCTGATCTGCTACTTCTATGCTACTCACTACCTCAACTGCTCTCCTGACTCTGCTATGCTTCCCACTTTCTCTTTGTTGCGTGAGACGAAGTCTGTTGGCAACCGAATGCGTACCGAAAGCTGCTTAGGCTCCGAGTGCGCTATACAAAACTCTCCTGCGTAACGCCCACATGGTCTTTTTGACTTTGTGGATTTACTGAAGGAGATACATTACATTACATTACATTACACACACTCTGCTCAGCTTTTCTTGTGCTACTGTGAACCTGTCTGTTTTGCTCCAGCGTGCTTTGCATTCTTACTTTCTCAGGATTCATGCCTGTTACTATGGGTCCAGGCCCTGAGTGTCTTCTTGTGTACTTGTGTATGCTTTTCTAATCATGATACACTCGTGCTTTTTCATGCTTGTTTGTAAGCACAGAGACCTTGCATTCATTAACCCTTGGCTATTGCTTCTTGTTTAGCTTGGTATGAAGTGCCTGGTTAGAGATGTAGTTCTCTTATGCTCGATGCAAGTGGCAGATTATTATTTGGGGAGCTCCCATCCTGTGGAATGTGAAGCAGTTGCCATGCAGAATATTCCGTCTAAATGAATAGTAATTATATTAATAATACGTTTGATATAGCATCCCCAGAGAACTTAATCTCTTTCTAAGCACTTTACATTTGCTGCAAAGAGAAACACGATTGAATAGTGAGTAATATCATTCTTGATAAACAACATGAATAACATGGTTAGGGTGACATGCACAGGTTCAGCATGCAAGTGTGATTAGTGGCAGCTTGCACAGTGTCAGCAAGCATAAGCACATAAAGGACGAATCGCAGAAACCCACTAAATGCTGTCCATCAACGACGAATCACGGGGGGGGGGCACTAAATGCTGTGATGAATAGGTGTGTTTTTAGTTTCTTTTCTTTAATATGCCCTAGTCAGGGGATGTTGTGACTCAAGTCAGGAGTGAGTTCCAAGCTTTGGGAGCATACGAACTAAAGCCACGGTCTCCAAAAGTTTTGAGGTTCGTACGAGGTATAGATGAACAGTTAGATTCAGAAAACGAGTGCTACGATGCTTAGCCTGGTGGGGGAGTAGATCTTATAGGTAGGCTGGAGCCAAAGAATGAAGGTACCTAAAAGTGAGTGACAAAACCTTGGAGTCGATGCATTGCTTGACTGGGTGCCAGTGCATGTCGGCAAGAAATGGTGTGATGTGGCAACTGCAAGCTCACGACACACAAGCCTGGAGACCGTGCATTTAGTTCGTGTGCTCCCAAAGCCTGGAACTCCCTCCCAACCTGCGTCAGAACATCCCCTGACTTGACCACATTTAAAAGAACTTAAAAATACACCTATTTATAACAGCATTTAGTGGGTCCCTGTGATTCGTCCTTCATGTGCTTATGCGTGTTGACACTGCATGCTGCCACTAACCACATTGGCATGCTGACCCTGTGCAAGTCACCCCTAACCATGTTATTCATTTTGTTTGCTTATCAAGCATGATATTACTCACCATTCAATTGCATTTCCTTTTGCAGCAAATGTGAAGTGCCTAGAAAAGAAAAGTTACAGACGGATATACATTACATTGGTCGTGTGTGCTCTGGGTGGGCGTGTGTTTGCTTCCCAAGCCCACTGGTAGCCGGTGCATCTGCTGTGACACGAGTAGCCTGTTGGAAGCTGGCACCATTCATGGTTGCCTCGCTTGGAGGATTGGCCGGCTGAGGCTTCTCGGTCGCTTCGACCTCAGGGTGTCTTTATGGGAGGATCTTGCTAAGTTGTCTCTGTGATGGCTATCCTGACTTGGGACACCTTAAGGCTTTCTCGATTAACCTTGAGAATTCTTACCGTAGCCTACTTGGACGCGTGCCTGCTGCCCGATGATAATGATAAAAAATAATAATAATCACCATCGTAGTTTCTTTTGTACAGCACCCTTAGAGAACTTGATCCCCATAAGGGTGCTTTACAACCTGCTGCAAGGAAACCGATATTAGTCTTGAAAAGTAAAGTATCCTCATTGGCCAGCAGAAGTGCCCCAATTATCACGCTCAGATAAGCATTCAAAAGGGCGCACAAGACTCACGACCGCTGGTTTCTATGTCCCGGTTAGTGAAACTTGCTCAATCGTGCACTAGTAAGTAAAGCACTCTGTAATTAAAGGCTGGTTCACTGGGGAGTTTGGCAAAAGCGCACCATTTTTGCCCTAGTGCACTTTATGGACTTCGGTTGAGCTGAACAGTACCGTGACGGTCATGTAGAGTTCAATTTAGCACTTCGTAAATATGAACTCCGTGATTCGTAAGCACAAATTAGTTGTTCCGCAAAAATCCTGTAAAACGGGTAATTGCTCCCACCACACCTGTAAGGGGGTGGCAGCCTTTTACTGTTGTGTGCATACCTCTTAACTTAACAACTCTTTTGTTCACAAACAGACTAGCAATTTACCCAAGCTCCAGTGGTTTTTAGTGGTGATAGTAGCATTGCAGTACAAAATTGGGAGCAATGCTGCAAGATCAATGTAACCGTATCTCCGAGCTGTAACTCCGTGCTCATCTGGGTCTGCTTTACTGAAGCTGTTATCAATTGTGCCAAGCCTATTGGTAGATAGAGCTGATGGGTTTTGGTGGTATTTGGTGCAATCTCTTCTGGTGATAATACACTGTTTGAATCTCACTCTGTTGTTGCAGACTTGTCTATACTGACAGTGAAATTGAGACCATGATCTTGGGTATGATTCTTCTTGCACTAGATATCAAGTTTACCGGGTAAGTCAACGATTTTTTTTAAATATTGACACAAATATTCTGTTAGACTCTAGAATTGCTGGTATTTGGCAGTTGTCCTTTTTTGTTTCACCGAGTGCAGTTGTTGCTTGAGTTCTCCTCGAACCTTGGTCAATGTGAAAGTATCTTTGCCGAAAATTAATTACAGGTGGTACTTTGACTTTGAGATGGTTTATTTCGTCGGTGCAATGCTTTGTGCTCTTTCCAAGAGTACGTGGCAAGAGAAGGTGAGAGCCAACCTTGCATGCTGTGTATTATAGCTGTTGTAAATGTCGTGGATGCCCGTTCTTCGTATACCCCTCACTAGATTTCATCTCATCATCTCTTTAGTCTTAGGCATAGCCAGCATTAATTAAGCCCATAATGGCTCAGACCTTGACCTTGCACAGGATAATAAATCACAGTCATAGGAAGGCTGAAAGGACACATCCGGTGGCCCTATGCCAAGGATACCCGACGCGACCCTTTTAAGACGTCAGTTTTTTTTCTAGCAATCTTGTTTTTAATATCAGTTGGTTAACTGCATGGGATTGTTCCTAACGTTTTACTTACTAGGGAAGCAACATAGCACGCAAGCTGGCTGTACTACTTTCTCGCTGTCACCATCATACACGTCTTCGTGCTGCTGAATTCTTTACATTCAACGAAGCAGAGGTGGTGCCATTCGTCCGCTGTCGACTAGCATACGCTACTCTCCAGCAGCTTCTATTCGATGCCATCGACTTTGATGACATAAATGGGCTAAAGGTAATGCACTCATTGCGTTAGTTATGTTGCAGCGTCTTCTCATTCTCTCTGCTGCACAATGTGCCGAACATTCTTGTATTTGATGTGCAACTGCCCACCTAGCTGGCTGGCGATCTGAGTTTCGGTTAATAATTATTGGGTATGCCAATTCACCGATAGGATATGAAACAGTACAACTGTATAAATAAATCCATGGCTGCTGAAGAATTCTGGCTATTTCTTGCAGTGGCATTGCTCATCTCTAGAGACTGAAACCGGGCCAGTTGTTTGCTGATGGGAGTTTGTTCACCGGTGTACTTATGACCAGAACACTGTTTAGCTAACGACTATTGAATCTTGTGTGAGTGCAATTGTAACCAATGAAGTCTTATCTCCATTTACGTAGTTGTGGTCATGCTAGTTTTTATGGATTCGGAGAGGTTAGGCATATCGGGTCATGGTTGTGCGACTAAATCACTCTTAACATTGTGCAATGTTCATGTTGCTCATACAGCCCTAAGGCGATTTGCTCTGTTTTTGGTATTTTTTTCAGCGTGAGTTTTCCATATATGTAGTGCCTTGGCTTTTATTTAGGGATTGGTCCGTGAGCATACTCTTTAGCATGGAAGCAGGCTCGCATGGTAGATGCCTCCGAATTAGTAATGTTTGCTAATAAATAATGTTTGCTTTAGGCGTAGGTTTTGCAGTATTCCAGCTGTAGTCTAGCTTATTAACGAGATGCACTATATGGTAGTATAGTGGAAGCTTTTCAACCATTGACCATTATTGCCAAGCATGTCGGATGTAAGTGGTAAAAGTGGCAGCCGTACGGCTCATAGCAGTAGCCTGGCTGGTGGCATGAGGGGAAAGGTCACTGGCCACAGCAGTTTTATTAAGTGACCCAACAGCCGGGTGAGTCGCACTTGCTTCAGGTTTATGCACTGGCTAAGGGGATTACTAACAGTCTTACTGTAGATGGAAATAACACGTCCTTTTTGGGTTTCTCTACTTTGCTTCCGATGTAATATAACATTGTATGATGCCGTGTTTCGTTGACATTGGACATGGCTGCATGTGTTGCTCCTATCTACCTATCTATCTATCTATCTATCTATCTATCTATCTATCTATCTATCTATCTATCTATCTATCTATCTATCCCACTACCTCAGTACAGAGCCAGCGTAAGAGTCCCATGTCTGATAGCTCATACAATTTGGGGCAATTCAGCATCCTTACCCTGATGTGAATCTGGCTGATTTGATGAGGCATGCTTGCTTACTTTAGTTACAACTTAGCCCAAGCAGCCATCATGACAGGTTCGTGGATTGGTCTGGTCGTCGATCGGGCTGACTATAGAAAGTTGCTGACTCTGCGCTTTCTAGTAGCTTGAAGTTACTGGCAAATTTGACAAGCTATTGCATTTTGTCCTGTTTACTGTCACAGGTAAAAATGCTGATAAACATTGAGCAGTCTATCGCCCTTCCCGTACGTGGCCAGGAGGTCGACCTTTACTTGACAGCCACTCTGCTTCATCTGCTGTTCTTCAGTGTTAATCTGTATGCATTGGACAAAGACGAGCAGGTCTGTATAATTGCTGGGTTGTTCTAGCAGGTGCAGCTCTGTGGAATTTGTAGTCAGTTTTATGAAATGTATAGCCCAATGACTGTGGGCTATGCTTATAGGCCGATCTCCATAAGATAAACACAAGCCTTAAAGAGAAAGAGCGTAGAATAAGAAGCTCCTTTCGTGTCCCGGATATCATGGAGGTATGTCATTGAGTATTTTAGGCTTGGTGCATTATTCCTGTGAAGCCTTGTTAGTGTAATACTTCACCGTTGACTTCCAAAGGCTAGCATGCCAACCGTAAAATTTTGTTGCACCCTTGTAGCTCGTGAGCGTTTTACTGCCTGCTTCCCGGGGCCTCTGTCGACTTTCAATCTCATCAGCCTTCCTTAGTACTTGGTAGTGACCCATCAATTTATTCAAGGACCAACTTGGTTCTGGTGCTTTGGAAGCACTTGCATGTATGCCAAAGGAAGTCTACTCTTAGCTGCAGGTAATATTTGTTTTGTATATGTATTTAAGCATCAGCAAAATCTACCTAGCTTTGTGTGGTAGCCTTGGTTGGGTTACCCTGTCCATCCTGTATGCATGTCTACATATGCATACAAATATCTCTGCGTGCGTGCTTGCGTACTGTAAATAAGTATACAGGGATATACTAGTTGCTTTCGATCTAAGGTAAGGGGGTAAGTCCGGCAGTATTGGGAGTTATCCCCCAAAATGGCCGCCAACAGGGGAGTTGTCCCTCCAAAAGCATGTTTATAAAATATTGTACGAAGACCAGTCAACTGATTGGCATGAAAATTGGCACGAAGAACACTGGTAGCATTACCTATCGTTTGATGTATAATAGCTGCTGTTTTGACCTTCTTATGACCTTTAAAAGTCCAAGGTCACGTATAGCACTGCTGGTTAAATCAGTTCCAAATTTTTTCGAGGATTAAAACATAATTGTAGAAATATGGCAAACCGCTTAAAAAATGCAAGACAATCGACTGGAGACTCACCGCCCACAAAAAAACTTTAAAAAAAATTTGACATCTTAAACTGTTGACTGTCATCACGAACACACCCACGGACACTTTGTCACAGGCACATTATATTCATACACACCCATCATGCATACATGTAGAGGGGTTGAGTTTCGAGGCAGGTGAGCTCCACCTATATTCCAAGTTTCACATAGATCGGCCCAGTATCGACCAAGTTGTACAATTTACCAGGTACCAAGTACTACTGCTGTGACAGCACTCACAGAAGCCACTTTAAGCTGCCAAAGCATGTAGGTGACGAATAGCAAGATTGTTACTATATTTGTCGCCATAAAACATCGAAACACATACATAAGAGCATGTATTTCAAATTTCATACCGATCGGCCGAGTTTTGACGAAGCTGTAAATTTATAAGGCAAACAGTGGTAACAAGCAACTGCAATGACCTAGAATGAACATGGAGTAAGTGGAAGTCCGTAGTGCATTCAGTGGTAAATGGAGTTGCAGATGATGCTTATTTAAGTTTCTGGAGAAGCTCAGAGTCTCAGCATTCATCGATAGTGATGAAAGTTGTCCTTGGACAACGTTTTGCCAGCATCCATCATTGCAGCCTTCATAGCCAAAACCGGAAGTTCTGGCGAGTGCAACCAAAGACAACCGACAACCAAGAGACCAATAATGCTGGCAAATATTTGCAGCACAAACTGCATAATGCACATACCGACAACTGCCTTGAAAAAGGCAGTCGTTCTGTTCAGCTCGGACAGTATACAGTGGCAGACAGGCACGTGAGCAACTCGGTTTACTTTTTCGGGGCTTTCTAATTTTCTACATAAATGGTCCATCACCTGGGCAGTATGAGTTATCATTTGTATGCCTTTGTACAGGCTTCCTACGTACACCTTTGTTCTTGAGGTTGTATTTCGCCTTTGCCAGATTAGCTCTCTTGGATTCACTGTCGTAATTCTTCAGGAACAACTTCATATACCTGCCCACAGGAATGCCTAACCTTCTGAAAACTGGGATACGACCACACATCCCTTCATTCTTCTGTAGACAGGCATCAGCCACTGCCACTCGAACTGCTGACAAGCCTGTATATTCACTCTTTCGAGCCTCTGCCCAGATTAGGTTGTGGAGGGACTCATTATGATTTTGGGTATGACCATGCAAACATATTTTTAGATGGTCATCGGGTAGTTTATCCTCATACAGATCCTTTGCGGCTTGTTTTATCCCTGGTTTTAGTACGTGATGTCTTGATTTTGCATGGTCATAAACCGTATTACTTGCTACAGCTTTTTCATAGGGACATTCAGACGACGCACCTTTCGTACAGAACCTGTGATCTGGCTCCTGATTAGTGGAGAAAGTATGGTAAAAAGATTTCCATACAGCCTTCTTCAAGCCCTCTAGATTGTTCGTATTCTCTGTCACCGCACGGGCAAAGTGTTGCTGCAACCTACTAGCTATTTGGCAAGTTAGCCCACCCTTTCCACCGAACCCGCCCTTAACCTCTGGGTATTTCGCTTTCTTTCGTTTAAGGTTGCGCAAAGCAGTGCCCAGCCTTTTACTGACATGCGCTATACACTCCAGTTTTGTTATTTCTGTCTCTCCATACGGTTTGGTTACACTTTGCCAAGCTTTGGAATCACCATCCCCTAGATACCTAACATACCGTGCACCACGGGTTTCTAGTGAGCGTTCAAACATACGTTTTGCCCCTTCCCCTTCCATTGCACCACTCGTGCCACTGAAATTTTTATCACAGTCATGCTCTCTTTGCTTACCAGCTGCACAAACCTTGCATGTTAAGCTGAGCACTTCTGCATCTAGTGCCTTTCCTGTTTTAAGGGAAGTGCCTGTTGCTACCCCATGCTTCGATTGAAAGCCACGGGTCCTCCGCGTCTCATCGACGGCGATGGTGATGTCACACGAGTTAGCTAAAGCCTTCTCCTCTTCTACAGCTCTCACGATTGACAGTTCAGCCTCTTTCGTAGCTGCAGCTGCAATTGCTTTCACACAGTCAGTGTAGCGTTTAGATGGGATAGGGGGAGGTAAATCTAACAACCCAAAAAGTTTTTCAGCCCCTGCTCTTCCTAGCCCAACGCTCCTAGCAGCATAAATTGCCTCAATGTTCAGGGGCAGCTCAGGCTCTGTCGACCTTACATGACCTTGCTTGGCAACCTTCCATCTTCTCACTGCTTTCTTCATTTGCAGCTCGCAAGGCTTTCATCTCTTCCCTGCTAGGCGACGGATAGAAAGGCATGTTAAACTGACTATTTTTGCAATTGCTGCTCCTACATCTAAGTACAAGCGTACTCGCAAGACCCACTAGGTCAGTTTCCGTACAATACACTTTGCTGTTACAAGCCGGGCACCGAGCGAAAGCCATCAACGCCGTAGCCAGTGCGGCAACATCAAAAAGACGATTTCCAAAAATAAAAGTATCACCCTCGTTCTCTTCTTTCTCTTTAACTACCCGTGGTTTTTTGGGTGTGGGCGTGGCGACACCACCCGCGGGTCTAACCGGCAGTACCCGCGGTCGTCCACGTTTCCGAGGGCCGCTCGATTCCCCTACACTACTCACCGAAACTCCTTCATTTACTCGAGTTGCATCACGGCCTGCACTCACAGCACCAGCCATGCACTGCCCAATAGTTGAAGAACGACGCGAGCGTAGCATTGAACCATTCATCTTGGAAGCTTGTGGGAGAACGTCCAACACGTGTCTGTTTGATGAAATGGCGGCAGATGCAAGAGGTCGGAAGTGGATGTTGGATTGGCTGTATGCATCCGGCTCAGAGGTCAACCTCCATAGCAATAGCTGTTTGCTGCTTTCCCTGCCCGCGATTATGCTATAGCTTTACAGTCGTCGGGGGGGGGGACGCCGTCTTTATTACTTCCGGTTCAGTCATGATCCAAATACGTTGCAATCTTTGATGGAAACAGTACCGGCAAGGAACTCATTGCATTAATAGGCTTTGGCCGTGGTGTTACCACCAGGGAATGCCGCGTATCTAGGCAGCTTGGGTATAGCTACACAATCAAACATGTTACAACTTTTATCGGACCTTGCAGGTGCCCCCACACAATTTACTTGTACAGATAGACTAATGATTCGTGACCATGATTTACTTTATTTTATAGCGAACAAGTTATTATTTGATGTATTTATCGGTCTGGTTAAGCAAATCATGAAGAAATATGAGCGAAAATCATAACAAAGGACGACAGTTACTCACTTCCGGTATATTTCCGGTTAGACAACATCAGTCTTTGATTTAAAAAAAAATCCAGTTATGTGTCGATCGTCCAAATTTGGGATTACATTCCTGATAGGTTTACCGTTTAAAAGACCACTAAAAAAAATAATTGATTTTTTACCCAATTTTCGTAGGCTACCCCGTTAAAAATTAAGTAGCCTGGACCATATGCTGGATGGCATTGCACTGGGCACAATAGAGAGACGTTGTAGTCTTAAAAAATAAAGAAGAATACATAGTCCAATGGAGTTGAACCAGCGACCTGTAGAAACCGAAGGTAATAAACATAACTACTTACTCATTTTGACCTCAGCTCAGATTTAGTCGTCTCTCAAAATAAGTTGATTCGTATTCATAATCAAGATCAGTAGATAAATGTCAAAATTAAATGGCCAAATGGCCCATTGAAGGTGTACATTTCTATTCAGAACCATTTCTATTCATAAACAGAAATAGATCAACAGTTTGTGACTTGGAAATTAGGAAAAACTAGGACATTTGAGTTTTAGCAAAACCGGTATTTAGATACTACCGAGAAACTTGGGCATGTTTAATGATTAGTCACTATAATTATGTCTACGAACGTTTGGGAAACGATTGACATTTAGTCCTAGGGGCTGGTTATTTCGTTGAGGTCTGTATCGTCTTTAAATACTATAAGTAAGGCCATGAATTTTGTTGCTTGTGCTATACTTAGCAAGCTCTACAAGCTCCATTATTGGTTTGAACAAATTCTCACTCATGTGATATAATTTGGATACCAAAACCACTTTTTTTGCCTTTAATCCGTCATGTTGTAGCACCTGGACCGGAAGATGGAAAATTTATCTATTGAATGTTAGAAAAAGTGTCTTTAATTTTAAGCCTGGACAGCGTTTTTGATCATGCTTTCTTTGCAGCACATTTAAAATGCATAGAAAGAGAGTTAGTTCTCTGTGGGTGCTATACAAATGTATTATTATTTTTATAATACCAACAATCCTAAACCTGCTACTGGATAGATTTGCATGGTTTGCTTATTACACTTAGTTTAGTGTGGGCAGAACGCCGTGATGGCACACCAGGTAAGGCGGTTCCTTTTCACGACCACGGTCCCGATGTCGTGAGTTCGAATTCTGTGGTGGGCGATTCTTTATTGCTGCTGCATGCGGTGGTGATAACAGTAAAGGCTGTTAAATCAGCTATTATTTTCTATCAGATGTATCAAAATTGTTTGAAATATTAATTAAAGGAATGCATTTTTATTTGAGTAGCAGTGTTAAAATCCTTATCAATTTTCAGGCAGATACAAAAACTTGTACTGGTTTCCTTATCTGGACTGTGCAAACCAGAAATGAAACACGGGTGTTGCTTTTTGATATCCAATGAAGGATACCAGCCTTGTGACCTAGCTGGCACCCGGGACTGCATGCTAGTCATTACCAATGTATTTGTTCGCATGGTAATGTGGATTTTGTCGATTTTTGACCTATCATGTCTCCAGTTTGCTCCATAATGTATCATTCAGGTTTCATGGTTGGGGGAAATGGCAAAACGGTTTGATTTTTCTAGTTTTTTTTATAATCGAGGTCATAAATGGTCATTTGACTTATTTAGAAAGGCTAATCGTTCTTATAATTAATGCACTCTTGACAGTTTCTATGGCAAGGCTTAACATTGAGACTTTATCTATGCAATAGCCTGTGGAGTTAATGTGGCACAATTCCTAAATTCTGTCGATGCAATCGGGCCTAAAATTGACCACAGCTAATCAAGCACTTAAGGGGTAAGATTTCTTTGTTTAGTTATCAGGCTTTTTACATTTTTTGAGTTTGATTTCGAGACTGCCACCTGCAACAGAAAAGGAAGCTCTACCATTCGTTTATAGTCTAGCGCTTTGCATTCTTTTATAGAAACTGCTTGGTTAGTGTCGATGACAATTTTTGTTGTGGTGTGTACCGTGATTAGCACATTAATAAGCAGGTTGTTCAACATTTTAGCCACGATGTGGCAGTGCATGGATTGTGCTTGTGATTCTCGTCGTTATAGATCAAGCACCAAATTGTTCTGATGACAAGTATGTGGACTGCAGAGATTCCTTCGTTTGAGAATCAGCAGGTGAGTGTCATTGTGTTTCATATAGCTTGAACAAGCCAAATGCATCTACCGCTGCATATCATAGTAAATTTGGAGTGCACAATTGTACGTTTATTGTGCTTGTTTGTGAAATGTTTGCTGACGTTTTGAAGGCACTTGATTTCTTGTCACATTCGTCGAGTAATATTAAGTACTCTTTTGCTGTACTTTCTCTAGTTACTGTCAGTATCTGCATATGAACATCTACGAAGATCAAGTTAATGTTATGTAGGGGAGTTGTGTATTGTACTCTTGGTTTCTTTCCACCTTATTGCCTGCTTCAAATTAAAGTGTGATGCAGAGCAGTAAAGACAGGCTAGAAAGGTAGTCGGCCGAAGTCGGCAGCTGGAAAAACGATAGAATTGAGCCAAAATTGTGGGCATGAGTTTTGCTCTCTATAAATAATTCGGAAAGACAAACAAGAGAAAAAGCTTCATTTGCATCCTGAGTGAACAAAGGATTGATGGGGCTCGAACTAGTGCAGCATTCAGGTATGCAGTTGCAGGCCGTGGAAGGCTGTCGTGGCTCCGAGTGGATCCCAGTACGAGTTTTTCTATATCGCTTATCTACCAAGAGCCACTGCTAAGCAATGGGAACAGTAAATGCCAGCCGATTCAGCAGTCACATTTTTACAGCTACCAGAAGGCTACAAGTCCCACTTGTAGTGGACAATTAAGGATAACCCACCATAGACTTGAGTCGTGAAGAAGTCAAGCACCAGGCTAAGGCCTAGGGGCGATAGAAAGGCCTAAGGCCTAGGCTTGACTAAATTTATTGGATATACGGAGCACTCCAGTTAGCCCCTGTCTTACCCGGGGTTAGGTACTAGCGCTTCACAAGCCAGATAGTATGTTTAAGTTAGCTCACCAAGTAGGTGGGAAGTGGCATTCCCTAAGGCTCTTCTGCTGCTATATAAATGAGCTGTTGAATCAGCCGACCTTTATATGACCCCCAACACCAATTATATATATTGATGGCATGTTCCTGCAGACCTGCCACTACGAAGCTACAGTTTTAGCTTACACAATACCAGCCATTGCGATTAAGCAACTGCTTATGCTGGACACAGGGGCACAGCAAGGAATTCTTTAAGGGGTCAAAACCGTAACTGTGCACTGCTTTCATAGTAAATCACAATCCCCTATTGCCGTGTTTATGGATGCTGCAGACTCCCTCCATAGCGAAACCAATTTTTGAAATGCTGGTTTTAGACATCGGACTGCCCAAAAACGGGGATACAGAGATTACAAGCAAATTATGCAATCTTTGTCTCAGTACAGCACCTCCATGCATGGTGCTAATGTCCCCATTCTGGCTGCAGTCGTCCCTAGCCATTTAGAGCTTCGACTTCTGCAGATTCACTCTATCGCGGTTTTTAACATATAGATTAAAAACTTGATCGAGATAATGAAAATGAAACAGTGTGTTCGGTTGTCTTGAGTCAATTGTACACATTTATTAAAATTAAAATCTGTATTCGAGCACCCACAAGAATCTTTCACCGCCATTTCACCGTGCATTCACTCGATCGCTCCTTGTTTGTGGGCACGAACTTTTTTCCAAAAAATCATTGGGCATGGTGAAACCAAGCCAATCAGAGTGTGCTGTTCACTGATTGGCTATCTTAGTGTAATTAATTGTACAATAATAATAAGATATTTGTAACGTCTGTCTTATTTTCTCTTATTTTGTCGAATATATAGGGTAATAGGAGTGTAATTATGACTAAAGGGGTGTTGTTTCATGTCCAGAAGGCTCTACTAATGTTAAGAACCGTATTTAGAGGGTCGTTAACTGGGTATCTATGATCTAACTGCAAACATACTTGATTTATAAATAAAGAATCCTACTTCACGGAAATCCACTTATTGGGGTAGAGTCTGGAACTGATTAACTGCGATATATGAGGGACGGCTGTACTTGGGTTTCTTATTAGTTTGGTTTAATTGTCATTTAATTAAAGGACATCGGCCGGCATCCAGCATTAATGTCTTTGAGCACAGCAGCTGGTGCAGAAGTTTTGAACTATATGTACAGCCGAATAGAAGCTACACAGTATGCCATTATGATTCTGAAGATGTGACTTTTTAGGAGGCATAGTTGACCAATCTGCCAGATGAGGAGTGAGTGCCGTACTGAACGGACTAGAATTATCGGACATTTTTTCTTTTATTCAGACTACACCAAAGCCTCATATTAACCAGGCCAACTGTTCTCAATCTCCCAATGATAATTCTGTCGGCAGAATCTTACACTCTTGCCTTAAGTCAAGCAATACGGGCAATGCAGCATCATTAGATGACTTCTTTTCCCCTCCACTTGCCTCTATTAGAGAATTGATGAATTGCTTTGCTAATAATATAATAATAATAATATAATCCTAGTTGCTTAAACAGCCTCTTTTTGTATAGCGACAGAAGAGCCTTGATGGCTATCACCGCCACTTGCAGTGGCGATAAAGGATCGCCCACTGCAGGAATCGAACCCACGACCTCAGGTCATGACAGCAACCGCCTTACCTAGTGTGCCTTAATAATTTCAATTCGTGGGCTTGCACAGTAGGAAGTTAATCTCTCAGGAGAGCTAATAATGCCGTGAAACAACTTATCGGTCGCAAAAAGCAGTCCATGCGGTGGTGCACTGGCACAACCAGGAAGTTTCAAACGGGTGCCTTACCCCACGGGTACGCGGCCAGGCCGGCTTCGCACATGATACTCTGAAGAGGCACACTGCATGGCGCTATCCTTTTTGCCTCGACTTAAGGAGAGCTGTTGCTCTGTGGCCCCTTTTCTCGTAGCCGCGATATATTGCGGTTGCTCGTGATGTATTTTGGTCCTCCGTAACACAGTGCACCTGAGTCGGATTGTGAATGTGAGTGCTTAAACGGGCAGTGAGATCAGACATGACTTGTCTTTTCAGATGCTGTTTTATAATAGAGCCGATACCGAGTCTGCAGAGCTCCGGTTGTCTGTTGAGCAAGTCCATACTTACGAGGGGGCTGAGGATGGCAGTAATGGCAGTAATCTGACAATGGATGTGGACGTTGATGACCTGTGATACCAATGTGGGTGCACAAAGGTGCAGTCAGTAAAGTTATTTGGTGGCTGGCTGTGCTACTCGAAATGAGTCTTGATTTATCAGCTGTTTCCAACTGGTGGACACATGTACTTTTACACTTTTTTTATATTGCACTTTGTTAGTATATGCATGTCTGGTTCAACTGACTTCAGCAACGGTGCTCTCTGTGAAAGTGGCGTGTTCTGCCACCTCAAGGTTTTGCTGCTCAAGATTTTGCTGTAGCCAAAGCTGCAACTCTACAGGCATTCCTACCCGTGAATGCTTTACCTGTCATCGATTATGTAGGTGTTGTCACACTTAGTCGTGCACGTATGGTGCACTAATTAGTCTTCCATGATCTCCTGCTGGATGTTGTTGCCTGACGGTCCGTCGTGCTTAATAAAATACTCGCGTGACATTTTGACCGAATTTTCGTGATACTTGCGATTGCTTGATACGTGCGACCTGCTCTTGCTGTACAACTTGCAAATATCAAGCATTTGTGTGTGCTGCTTGCCAGCATGCTTGTTGTTAGTGTTACCAGCCCCGACTGAAGGAACAGATCTTGTGCAACTTCCTTTGCTTCTTCTCTGCCTGCCGTACGGCCTGAGCAGACCTCTCTGTCTCCAGCATATCTTCAGTAGCCCCTTCACCCAATCTGGATGTTCTGTGTCTTGTCTCTACTACGGTGGTGGAATAGTCTTAATCCAGCTTTATGTTAACCATCAACGAACACTAGCAGGGTATCTCAGGGCAATTTGCTTGGTGCGCTTCTCTGCATAGTTTATACTTTCCCTCTTGCCGACGTGATCTCTTATTACTAACCATTCGATCATGCTTCCTTTACAGCATATGTTAAGTGCCTAGAGAACGATTAGGTTCTATGATGGTGCTATGCAAATGTATTATTATTATTATTATTACTGTTGGAGCTCCATCTTTCAACTGACCGTGCGCCCTCTGATACACCTGCCTGACCGTCCCAATACATCACTCGTTCGTATATGATCTGGTACGACACTACCAAAGGAATTAAGTCTCGTGTTACAGTCAATAGTAAACTATGTCATGATCTCGATTTCATGGCAATAATATCGAAGACTGAACCCGCCAGATGCCACATGACCCAACCCCATTGACAATATTTCCGAGCAGCTCTCGGCATTCCAAAGTTGAGTAAAAACCAAATTAAAAGTCATCTCTTCGCCACAGCATTCGCTTTGCCTACGGGAAAAGTGCATGTGTTTTTTATGTGCTTATAGTAACTGTAATTAAGCAGGCAATTACAACAAAGCAGCTATCACGATTATTTATAATAATAATTAATAATACATTTGTCATAGCGCCCTCAGAGAATCAAATCTCTTTCTAGGGACTTAACATTTGCTGCATAGGAAGCGTGATCGAAGGTTTAGTGGTAGCATGCTCAATGACAACAAGCATAACGTAGAGGAGACATGCACAGGGGATTTACATTTATAATTACATCCAATAAAAGCCAGCCAATGGGTGCAGCGATGTCACTCAAACTCATGTTAGCCTCTCTTAGTTGGTTCTTAAACAGACGACCTTGACTGTGACTTTTCCTACACACGTCGGTTGCACACACTATAGAACCACTCATAAGAGAAACAATCCAACTCGGGATATGTCACCGAGCTCACATCAACTTTAGAAGACAGTGGCAGGGACCCCTTAGTTTTTGTAGTAGAACTTTCTCGCGAAATATAGACCTGTTATCCAAGGGCCTTCAAAATATTAAACCCAAATGGCCACAATGCAAACTCAAGCTAAGCAGTCAAATACCTTAACCTTGCCGTCAAACGCAAACACAACTTGTAGATTTTCTGAGCTTGTCAATGTGTAGCATGCCGCATGGACAATGCTGCTGAAGCATTACTGGTTGAATACTTTTAGGAATGAACTCAGTCGGTTCAGCTCCACAAGTGTAATGTTTATCTGTTCAGCTTCGTTAGCTCAGCAATAGCAGCTCTTAAAAAGTAAGGTGTCTGTGCATAAGACAATTCTACGTGCTCAGACGGAGATACATCTTGTGTTACATTAGCATGCATGCCCGCTAAAAGACATACAGGTACAAGCATACCGGTTGAGAACGATGGGAACCTCGGAGACTACTCCTCTCGTCCTGAAGCCCCATGGTGCCCTGCAATCCGTGAAATAAGCAAGCTCTCCTCCGCCATGCAACTGGTGGAGGTCTAATCACCAGCAGTTTTCCCGATTGAATAACCTCTTGTAAACCTTTGAGCGAAGCCTTAGCACAAACGCGCTTCCATCTGTAATCCGCGTGGTGTAATCATGTTGAAGTAGATAGGCAATTAAAACTATTCGGAAATTTTGCAGCTAGTACTTTTGGGGTTCGTTTTATTAAGAGAAGCCTACGCACTCGATGGTCCACGGATGGTGCGTCCTTGTAGATTCTAAATTGGAGCCAATTGGGTGTAGATATGTGTTTGTGTACAGAGAAATGTTAAGCATGCTGGAGTATGCACTTGGAGTGAGTGGTGCCGCCTTGTCTTCCTTCGTTAAGCCTCCCGATGTCCTGCGTTTCAGTTCCACTAAAGAGCTGTTTCACAAGACTAGCGAAGAGTGGGCGCCAGCTGAAGATCAAATTTATGGATATGCACACGCTATTGGCGAAAGTAAAGTTGCTCGATCGCTTTAAATCACGCTTGCGTTAGCAATACAAGTGAAGCTTATTAAGCATTCAAGGCATGACAGCGATGAATCGGGGAATTAACTAAATACTAGACAGGAACGGCATTAGCCCGAGCAGACACCACTGACCCGCTCTGTCGGCTGCTGCTCAGCTACCCAGCACGTTTTCTGCAGATAGTGTTGAAGTGAATGTGTCAGTGATGCTGCGAATGCTTTCTACTGCGCTGGACCAACTGCTTGTCATTGATGGGAAATCCGTTCATGCAGTCACCTAGTCGGTATTAGGAGTGAATCTCGAATAGACTTTTATCAGTTGAAGAAAAGGGTGCAGATTGACAATAGACGATGAGCCGAAACTTAGTGGATGGCATGATAGGATGCCTGGAATAAAAGTATTTAGTATGAAGTTGGATTTGAGTAATGCAATGCAAATTAACTCAAATCTTTTACTCCAAAAAGCCACAAAGACCAAACGGGTATTACACAGGACAGTTTTCTATAGCTCACTCAAAGTTTAGGCGGCTTTCGGCTGCCAACCAACAGCCTTCATTTCACAAAACAAACAAAAACGACAAGCATAGCTGAGTTGGCAGAGCAGTCGATGAAATTAATAACACGTAAGTAGTAGCTCAGGACGAAAGCTGAAAAGCATGTGCCACAGTCGGCAGATGGAGAATATATGTCGCTGCCTAACGATTGGGGGAAGTGGTTGCGAAGCATCCGGATCTACGGAGCAAGGGCTTCGTTTGCCAACGGCCTTTAAGCGGAGGGACGTAGAAGCTAACTTATTGTCCATAGAGGACCCGAGGACAAAGGAGGCTGAAACTGGTGCAGCAGTTCAGCTAGTTATGAAGGAGCCAAGCCATGGCGGGCCTTGTGGGTCAGCGTAAGAGCTTTGCTTTGCATCCGTTCATCAACCGGAAGCCATCGCAATTTTTTCAGCAAAGAATATGCATGGCTAACCTCTCGGGATTTTTTGAAGAGCCTTATAGCTATATTCATTGCAAGCCATTGGCCTAATCGCTTTCTTCATAAGCCTAGCCTAAATGCAGTTGCAATAATCCAGCCGAGACAGCAAACAAGGCGCTAGATAAATTTCTCGCAACCCGCCGTGGCAGACAGTTTCTAATCTTAGATAGGGGTACGACGTGATGACTAGCAGTGGAGGCAGTCTTCTTTATGAAGCTGTCAATTTGTCGTTGTTAAGTTAGAGAAAACTGGCCGGCAGCCTGGATCGAATACAAGGCAAGCATTCAGTTTGTCAGCCTCTGCAGCAGATTCCGACATTTTAAACGACAACCCAGCTGATGTCGTCAGCACAAAAGTGATAGGGGATTCCATGAGCCCGATTCACTTTTCCGAGAAGTTCAATATAAACGGAGAGCAGAAAGGACCCTCGTGGGACTCCGCAGGTGTTTGGTCGGGGGGGGGGGAATGGCGAGACTTTACCACCATACGGATTGAACCATGATCTGACATGTACGATTTAAACCACGCCAGTGCCTCGTCTACCAAACCGATCTTTGTTCTCAATTGTTCAAGTAGGATATCTTGATTAATAGTTTTGAGCGAAGCTAACGATACAACAGAACATCAGATCAGTAGATTTGCCGTTATTGTTGCTGCTTAGAATGTCGTTGATCACGCGGAGGATAGCATAGATTTCAGTATAGTTGTGTGGCTTGAATGCTGACTGTAATTTTCTGACGTTGCATTATTTTCAAAATGTGTTAAAAGCTGCTTAGCGACAATAATTTCGAGAATCTACAAAAAGACAGGAAGGAGGAAAGCTAAGCGACAGCTTGGTATGGCTACTGGGTCAATTCCAGGTTTCTATAGCATTGGTATAATGATGGCCGATTTGAAAGACTTTAGAACAACCTGTTATCGAGAGAAGCATTAAACACCTGAGTTATGGCTGGCTTAGGTTTGTCTGCCAGTGAAGACCAGAGAGCAAGTGGTATTGGATTTTTAGGAAATGAGCCCACGTTACTAGACCTTATTAAGGTAGCCAATTTTTGTACAGAAACACCAGTCAATTTTTATAAGAAAGGTCACACGTTGCCACTCAACAACTTGCTTTAGCCGGATGGCACTGTAGAGGTGGCATTATGGAGACACGAACATCTGCAATGTTTTCAACAAAAAATGCGGAAACCTTAACGGCCAAACCGTTAATAGCTAGTGTGTGAGACCTCGCAGAGCTGGCAAGGAACTGGTTCGCTGTCGTATAAGTTTTTTTGGGTCTGGCTTGCAAGACTTCGGTTTTCAAACGAAGAAAGCTGCCGCAGCTGTCTGTGTGGCTCGCGTTAGACTGCCAGCTACCAGTCCTAAGAAAGCAAAATAGGCAGGGCAGTGATCTAAAAAGTTCGCGCTTGTCAACTCAGCCTCGATCTCGCCGGTGTGCCGTGTCCGCCGTTGACCGCCAGTGGTACATACCTATCTATATTAGTGACTATGTACCGGCTATGTAGTCTGCTAGGCACGGTGCCTGTCCATAGGCAGCCAATCTGACGCCTCCATCCGCAGACATCGTTGCCTCACAGCGGCACTGACGACACTCGCCGTGCCGCTTCGTTCACTTTATTATTTTACATTGCTTTATTTACGAGTCCGGCATTCGCGGCCATTTCGCATGCCATTTCCATTTAGTTGAGATCCTTGTCGAAAATGTGCTCACCGAGGCCGGCATTTGTCTCGTGCAAATTCTTCAGCTGGCGAACGTAGTCACCAAGCTGCTTGATGGACTCGATCTGCTCATCGAGGAAGTCGTTATCCAGGAAATTTGTCGTCTAAAGATATTCAGGCCACCGTTAGTCACGTGGTCACGTTAGCAGCACTTGACTTGCGCAACTTAAGCATGGAAAAGTAAACGAGGATAGTAGTCTTTTGCGAGCATGGTATCACTAACCATCTTGAAATTTTCCCCGAACGTTAAAGTGCCTAGAGAGTTTTTTATTTCTCCACAAGCGCTATACAAGTGCATCCTTATTATAATTATAATTAACAACTTGGCATAAGTCACTGAAATACAAACTTTTCGATGGCATCGAGAGAGAAACCTTGAGAGTGCTTTACCAGGCGTGGCGCCGTGGTTCCGCTACATCGCCATTTTGCAGCGTGGAACGGCTTCTCCTACTGATTGCTAGGTACCGTATTAAAAAAGGCTACCGAGGATGCACTAGATTACAAATAAGAGTTCAAGCGCCGCATTATAACATACAGTGTAGCTGCTTTTATTTTATTAGCGTTAGGATTCGTGAGGTCACGCAGCAAGTGCGAGTACCGGGAACATTGCGGTGCAACGATGGGTTTAGACTTTCGCTTCCAGCTTTCGATTATTGCTTGCGAGAGGTCATAGGTCATATTGTGCTGATTGTTGCTTCGAGCGTATATGGTCGGTTTCTTGACTACAAAGTGTATAATGAGCGCTTTGTGGCTGCAGTGATCGAGGCAAAGGTTGCGTATGGCTTCTAAGATGAGCCTGGCCCAGTGAGTAATCGATTAGGCTTAGTTAGTTTTGATTTAATGCGAAATGGTTTCGCAGGCAGCGAGCGACGTGACGCCACCGACGTGGCTTCCAGGTAATTCCGCAAAGGAAGATGCTGATTCAGGGCATTCAGGGCGTCTGCCGGCTTCGTCGCGGTGGCATTTTTGTACACTATCGTATCTGTGCCTATAGCGGGTTTTATATGCTGCGAAATCCTCTGCTTTTCTTCTGAATAATGGCAGACATTGTCACATCCTCTACATGACGAAACTAAAAAACAATAGCCCATCCCAACCAAACGGTATTTGCTCCGTCCGCGTGAATTGTCCTTGCTGCGATCATTCGTGCTGACGTGGTGCCTACCGTGATTAACCGATTGACACGCTTTCTTCGCAGCTCATGTAAAGTGCCTGCAAGAGGATTTAGTTCTCCAATGGTGCTATGAAAATATTTTACTATTCTTGTTCTTGATGTTGTTCTATACTAGGAGCCCGCAGTATCAACTCAGCCCTCCCAGCTGAGGTGAGTCTTAGCTCCTTCCCGCTTCTAATAGGCGAGTGTTGTTCTACCCCCGGCTGCCTCACCGTGGAGCTTTCACTTTCACTTTCATGGAGCAAAATGGGCTCGAGTGCCCACCGCAAAGAACTCGGTAGTCGTGGCTGGCAGACCGAAATGCGACGAGCAATGGGCAATGAGCCACGAACGCTAGCGAGGCAGCATCCCAAGCGACCCAAACGCTGCTGCTCGCCGGAGCGGGCTCGGCAGCGGCTGCGGCTGCGGCTTCGGCGGCTGCGGCGACCCACCGCCGGATCGTCCCTGCAGTCGTTGTGCAGACGCAGTAGGTGAGCGTTGATCTCTTTCTCGAGCTGCAGCGCGGCTCTCATGGCCGCCAGGCCGCTTGCCCATTCGGTCTGCTGAGGAGCCTGCAAGAGGTTAGTACCAGCCGTGTGCGACAGGCTCGCTAGGGATTGACGGCCCCTGACGGCCAGCACTGACAAACCCTGGCAGCAAGACGGAGAGACTCCGACTGATTTATTTCCCAGCCGCCACACCCAGGAGACGCCATTTCTAACAAAGCAAAGAAGCTTTAGAAGCGACGGCTCCGCGGCTGGCGTCGTGTCCAACTACCAATTGATGAAATGTTGCGAGCGGCAGTTCGCCGTAATGCAAATGCTAATAGCCATGTAAGCTAGCATAGAGGCCAGCAGTTATCACTGGGTAGCATACATCCATGTATTTGTTGTCCTTGGGTGTAGACTGTGTTTTACGTGTCCCTCATTCCTAAAGTAATCAGAAAATAGCTAGCGATCTGATAAAAGATTTACGTCATCGGTCAGGAAATGACATTTTGAAAGTTTCTCCGGGTTTGCTGTTAGGCGGGGTGCGGATATCACAGTTCGAACGTACAGCACGGGTTGTGCCCCTACCCAAATTAGCGAGGGTTGGGCGGACGTAACACTGTAGCGCAGTATCTATGGAAGCGCAACTGTACACACGCCTTTTACGAACGTTTTATTTTACGCTATTGCAGAGTAATAGAGTGCTGACTGGACTTACTGCATTGACATGTCATCAAGAGATTGCTTGCTTGCACACAGTTCGTACATTTTGCTTCCCCACGAATGAATCCACATTCGTTCATTCGTCCATCGCCCCAGTTGTTCCACACTATCCCGTGCTGCTTCCGTCGCCCCTGCTGGACGGGATCAACCATCTTCACATAGAGAGGAGCACGTAACGCCATGATTAAGTCATTCCAGATCCAGATTCCATTTTTCAAAGATGTGGCTGAGGAGAGAAAGTTATTTAATCTCAAACGGAAAGATCTAAACGATCTGATGAGAGGCCTTAGTCTCATCAAGTTTCATAAAGCTGATCGTCTGACATCTGCGCTCAGGAAGTGGAGCTTGTTGAACTACAGTGCGAAATTAACAAGTCATATCAAGTGTAACCAACTTTCAACCTCTTCAGTCGGCAAGATAGTTTGTGCTCCTACAGCAATGTGCCAGGCCTACTAAAGGCTATAGGAAATCACCATAATCCGAGTGAATTAACGATCTTCATAGAGAGTTCATTCAGGAGCATCAAAGCAGTGCTGCTTCCTAACGTCAACAAGTATCCGTCTCTCCATTTGACCTACCCTGTGTACGCAGAAGAGCACGACACCAGTTTCAAGATGTTGCTGATCGCTAACAAGTATGGCGGCTGTGGCTTTGAGGTCGCTGGAGATGTTTCCGATGAGTCTACATGGTGGTTTTAATAAGTTTCCTTTTTCTTTACCTATGGGACGTCCGCGACACTATCACAAAAGGGATGGGCCACAGCGGACTGAGTTCTGTACAAGGAAGAACTATATCGAGTGGTAGCCACTGGTACACATTGGAATATGATGATGTCAACATAGCCCATCAAGTTTGGCCTGATCCCTTTAGCTGTGTGCTCCCAAAGTCTGCAACTCACTTCCGACTTGCGTCACCACATTCCCCGACTTGACCACATTTAAAAAGAAACGAAAAACGTACCTAATTGTCACAGCATTTAGTGGGTCCATGTGATTCGTCCTTTGTGTGCTTATGCGTGGTGGCACTGTGCATGCTGCCACTAACCATACTTGCATGCTGACCCTGTGCACGTCACATCTAACCTTGTTACGCTTGTTGTTCATGAGTATGCTACCACAAACCATTCGATCATGGTTCATGTACAGCAAATGTAAAGTGCCTAGAAAGAGATTGAGTTCTCTGAAGGCGTTATAATAAATGTAATACTTTTCTTTAACAATCAATTATGGCTCTAGGAAATGAGTCAGAAGCCTTTTAAAGTAACTTTTCAATTAGCGAGGTCTGTCGCCATTATATACTGGACACTGAATGTCGTTACTGTGGACAGTATAACACAAACATGCAAGGATAATATTGCAGTACAGCCGAGAATCTAGAGTATCCGTTTATTTCTGAACCCTTTTGAATGGTAATCTGTGTTAGAGTTTCAAAATAAATAGACGATTTCATTCATTGACTAATTTAAGAATTTATTTAATAATTTCTTCAGTTCATTCTCACTGGCTAAATTTCGATCGAAAAAAGTGACCTGGTCAGTTTTCTCTCCGTAAAAGTGTTACTTTCAAGTTAACCAGTGTCATGGTCGCAAGCTAGCTAGGTTTGCAGAGAATAAAGGCCGTTTTCTTCCAGAGGCACTCTTACTCTCCGGGTACAAAACTCTTTTATATAGCTATCAGAAAAACTCAAGTTCAGCTGATCAAAAGCCTCATTTATATAGCGGCAGAAGAAAATTAGCACGCGTGTGGTGGGTCACAAGTAATTACCAGCTGCAGGACTCGAACGTCACGACTACGTCGTGACGTTCGATCATCTTATTCTTGGGAATTCTAAGAATTATCTGGCCATATGAATACTGATAGCCAAACGCAATCAAGAAATTATTGCTTATAATCGAGCTGCTACTGTAAGGGGCCTACTGATTGTGGCCAGCCGGAAGAAGCATCTAGTGTTTGCTTACGAACGTAGCCGAACCTGCGCCTTCAATGCAAACGAGCCAGCTTGCTCCAGCTCAAGCGCTAGCGCACTTTGAGAGTAGACATCGTGCAGCACTGGGTCGTGGCAGGCCAATGCTCAATGGACGAACACCTGCCTGAATGATCGGGACTGTTACTCTTCCTCCTCGCTTGTTGTGGTACTTGATGAGCTTGAGTGCGTGCTCACGCTCCTCGGCTGATGCTTTGTAGAAGAATTTGGCAAAACCGGGCTTTGCCATGACGTCGTGCTCAAAGTGGGCCGCCATGGCCAAGTAGACGTGGCTCGCGGCTAGCTCTCGAGCTATCTGCTCGTTCAGACCGCTCCGGCAATCCGGCTGGTAGCTCTGGCATACCAGGGATGCGTCGCCTCCGCACGAGTGCTCGGCTGAAAGCGAGACACGGAGAGCGGGTTCGGGGAACGTGAGCTTGAACGACATGAGCAACTCACAAACTCGCAAGGCTAATGGAATTTTCAACGGTAAGCTATCGATCGTAAATAAATCCAAGAGAAAGCGAGCCAGTGCGTGCGCATATCTGGGAAGTGCTTGGTTCCTCGTGCTGCGGCGCTCTGATTGGCTGACACGCGCGCTGCTCGAACATCACGGCCGTGGCCACAGTTTCAATGGTCAACTTCAAAATGGCACGCGTACGATAACGCCGATATAAAAATAAGCACTTCTGTTGACCTCGTTCATTTTTTTCTTTTTATTAATCAGCTCTCAATGGGGCGTATGGCCGACTATTATATTAATGCCTAACGGAACTTTGCAACCGGCGACATTACGGTTTCACGTTACGTGGTCCGATCGTCCTGCTCCCATGCGGCGCGAATTGGAACTAAAAAATAAAAAACAAATTTAAAAAACGCCGTACCTTTATAGTCTACAGTCTAAGCTGTTCAGTGGGTTATGGAGGGGGACCCGCAGGCAAAGACGTAGCCAGAGTTTTATTGCGGGATGCAAAACCTCGACTTCGAGGAGCGTGGAACAAGGTCAAGGATTTCACCTCGGTGCGGGCTCGAAAAAGCCGCTTAGCCTCTCCCTGAAAAGAAATGCTGTCGAACGCTTACTGCGGTTGCAACTTTTTTAATATTTCTGTCGGCTTAACTATTAAACAGCTTTTGAAGGGCACCAGCTGTCGGAGCCTCTATCGACATGGGAAAAAAACTCGCAATCAATTCAGCCATCTTGGGCACACGAGGCGGCGCACCGAGAGAGGCGAGCGCGCGTCGACGAGAGGCAGACTGTTCTGAGCGCTTCTAAAATAAACCGGCCGTTTAACAATAAAAAATTCAACGACCCCCGCCCTTAAATTGAATTGATTGCCCCGTCGGCTATGGCCGGCGCTGAGGTGCCCAGCCTTTCTGTCTCCATCTTAGAATAAGAGAGCGCGCTTAGAAAAGGTCACCTGATCTTTAAAAAAAAAGTGGCCATTCTCCTTAAAGCTACAGAGGCGTCTGGATTCAGCATCGAGGCAGAAGCGAGAGCGGCCAGAGCTGCACTCTGTTGCCTCACTTTGCATATAAGCTGTACCGAGGAGTGCACTCGGTACAGCTTTTACGCGCTTTTCTCGAGAAGGCCAGAGGCTCAAGTGCAGATACAATTAATTTGGCGTCGCCGCGATCCCATGCTGGAGCCGCCGGGAACCGCTGGTCGGAATTGCTGCAATTTTTAAGAGGTGGCTCTCGCTGCCGTCGGAGCCCGCGGGTCGTCGGTCAGCAGCGAGAATCCGCAGAGCGAACGTGCAGAGCGAATCTGGATTCGCTGGCTGCGTTCTAAGCTAAATTCCATCGACCTGTCATCCCGAGAGACCGACTGAGGTTGAAGCTTGAGCTCTACGTGGCGTGTCGCCGAATCGTTTAGCTCCTTTTGCAAAGCCCCACCCCCTGGTCTTCGCTAAAGAGGCTCCGGCGCTCACTCTTCATGACCAGGATCGTGGGTTCGAGTCCTGAAGCAGGCATTCCCAAATGCTTCACCCTTTAGTTAATTTAGAGAATTGGCGCACCACCTGCAAGGGTTCGACTGTCATTTTGTGTCTGTTCTTCACCCCCAGCATTCGGCCAATGCTCCGTGCGGCCTTGATGGACGCGCGGTCACCTGCACGGCTAGCAGCGACCGAGGGGGAGCCCCCGAATTTCAATTTCCCAATTTTGGACTTGGCTTTGGAGGGCTGAGCGACACATTAGGAGATTAATCTACGTGACGCCCGGGGCTTTCCGGCTACAGCGGCAGCAGCAGCGCCAAGGGCGGCTTCGCGGGACGTCATGCAAGTCCTTATCGACGTCATTGAAAGAGAGGCAACCACATCGCATGCAGAGGTTCAGGTTCCGCCTTACTCATGACGCAGGCAGCAGCGAGTGAAGCCATTGTGCGTCGCTCTCTGTCTCCTGCCGCCCAGGCACATCCGAGCAGTCGTCTGCGGCTGTGCAGCGACCCAGCGCCAGTAGCAGCAGACGAGAGATGACGGTGCAATTTTAGGAATAGTGAGAGAGACGAGTCGGAGAGCTCTCTGCTGTAGGACCAGCAAAGTTCAGTGAGTGCCGACCCATTTACATGTACGCACTAACACACACTTATGCATGTATACAGACACCGACCGGGCCTCAATAGGAAGTGAAAAGTATGCTTACGTCATTCGGTCTACTAATGGCAACCCTGGTGGTGCCGCTCAGATTTCCGAAGCCCAATGGATGAATGAGACCCCAAACCCCAGACCGTAGTACCACGTGTAGCCGCTTCAAATTGCATGACCGAGATCGCAGGTTCGAACCCTGCAGTGGGCAATCCTTTATTGCCAACTGCAAGCGGTGGTGATTGCTTCTACCTTTATACAAATGAGGCTGTTAAGTCGGCTATTTAATTTTTTATTATAAAGAAATGGCGGTCTTTTCATAAGCGTATCTGCTCACCACACAAGCACTGATAGCATGGTTTTCCTATTTCGGGAAAGTCTGCACAGCCTCACCGAAAGAAGTCTCCCGGCTGTCTTTACAGATGCCGTCTAAAATTAGACGGGCAGCCCTTAGTTTGTGTGGACAAAAGCTGCGTCCAGGGGGACGTCCTAGGCGGCACCTTCCTTACGTAACTCACTCTAAAATTGTCCGGCGGAGCCTCCGCGTGGAGCAGCAGCTCGAAGCTGAAAGACGCCCGCTCAGGCTAATTAGCTCGGATCTCCATATATATTATATATCCTTATGTATTTATACATTTTATAGCCTTATATAAATTCTCCTTATGTAAGGTGATCATTTCCCGTTTTAGGAGAGCTCGAAACAGCGTGGCGCAGCCCAGCCCGCCGGAAGCCTCTTACTACCCGCCCACTTAAAAAAGGACATATGCAATTATGCACCGCAATTACAAGAGCGTGAAACTGCGCGCCTGAGGCCTCGTTAGGCTCGACGGACCTCTTATGACCTGACTAAAAATATTTTACGTCTCGAGCAAGCGCAAAAGTACGATAGCCCCCGTACTGACGCAACGATAGACCCTCTGGGAACCGACACTGAGCGTGCAGTCGGGAAAGCGCGCCGCGCCAGCATCTTTTTATAATAATAACTATTATTGTAACAACATGTCTGTATAGCACCATCAGAGAAATCAATCTCTTTCTAGGTACTAACAGATGCTGTAAAGAAAGCACGATTAAATGATTGATAGCCAAGATTACATTCGCAATGTCATCAAGCGTAACATATCTTGAATAACACTTTCCTTTTTATTATTTAGCTTGTAGCATATCGAGCCCTAGCACTAGCATGCTGTGCTTCAGCCGCGGTTCCCTAGCCGCCCTCATAAATAATAAATAAATAAATAAATCCTAGCTGATTAAACTGCCTCTTTTTGTACAGTGACAGCAGAGCCTTTATGGCTATCACCACCGCTTGCAGTGGCGATAATGAATCGCCCACCGCATGAATCGAACCCACGACCTTGGGACCGAGGTCGTGAAAGCAACCGCCATACCTAGTGTGCCATCATACCTACGCCCAGGGCTCCAGGGTGTTGGGGGCTGCGTCCGCCAGTCACCGTCACAACCGGGCCGGCGCCCGCCCGCTTGGTCCCCGAGCGGCATCCGAGGAAGGCGGCGGGCCTGTGAATCCGGCTCGCAGCCGCAGGGCCGTGCGGCCGAGCGCTCGCCGCCGCCGCTCACTCTCGCCGCCGCCGCTCACTCTCGCCGCCGCCGCTCACTCTCGCCGCCGCCGCTCACTCTCGCCGCCGCCGCTCACTCTCGCCGCCGCCGCTCACTCTCGCCGCCGCCGCTCACTCTCGCCGCCGCCGCTCACTCTCGCCGCCGCGGCCTGCGGCGCTCACCGCACGTCACTGTATTGGCACTTTCTCTTCCGCCATTTTCACGCCGAGCGTTTCGCTTCGGATTCACGACATGGCCGCCAGTGAGCGAGGCTGCCAAGCGCTGGAGCTCGAGGGGCGCCAGCTTGTATTTCGCGGTGCTGCGCCGCCGCTTACGCGGTGCGCGGCTTGATTCGCGCCGGCAGCCGTCGCGCGCGGCCGATGCGAGCGCTCCGACTCTGAGTCACGAAAGTTGCGAAAGACGCGCGCGCCGCACAAGACGGCTGCGACGCTACCGATCGACGGCGCATCTGGCTGCTTACGAAACTTTCGAAACTTTGCCAAGGACACAGAAGAAGTGCTTTCAGCGCGAGCTCATTTACCTTTGCAATCGGACGCGGCCGCAATCACCAAGGCAAGCGGCAGAAGAAGTCGCCGCCGCAGCAGCAGCACCGGAGCCATGCGTACGTCGCCCAGAATAACTGACTGCGTACGCGCCGGCTCCTCGCGCGTCCAGTTTTTCTGCCTGACCTTGCGCCGCCCTAGCGCTGCGTCTACCCTTCAGCTGCCGCCGGCACCGCCATCGCTTTCCTTTGTATCAACAAGCGGGCTGAGCGCGGAGGCGGCAGCGTCTGCAGGGCCCGCCGGTGGTGCTCGCTCGCGACCTTAGCCCTCACAGATAGCTACGGAGTACATTTGAGTGGAATTGGGCTATTCAGTAAGAAGAGTCGCGTAGTAGTACAAAGTCAAAAGATGAATTGGAGAGCGCAATACCTAGTCGTCGGTCAAAGATCAATAGAAAAATACTCCCCAGTTCCCAAAGTATTGCGGTGGCGGGGGCAGTGTATCAAAACCTTCCCCTTGCACTACAGCCGTTCAGCTAAACAACTTTACACCAGCAGTTACTTACCGTAGTTGCCGCTCTGAAATAGCGTGTTCGCAGCAGATTCCAATTTATTCAGGGCTTATTGCTAGTTGAGTAAAGAGAGATAGTGTCAGATAAAATGCACAGTTAGAACTAGTGGGGTCAAATCTTTCGATCTGCCCTCCTCTCCTCCGCACCTCCTCCGCACCTCCTCCGCACCTCCTCCGCACCTCCTCCGCACCTCCTCCGCACCTCCTCCGCACCTCCTCCGCACCTCCTCCGCACCTCTCCTCCGCACCTCCTCCGCACCTCCTCCGCCCCTCCTCCGCACCTCCTCCGCACCTCCTCCGCACCTCCTCCGCACCTCCTCCGCACCTCCTCCGCACCTCCTCCGCACCTCCTCCGCACCTCCTCCGCACCTCCTCCGCCCCCCCCCTCCGCACCTCCTCCGCACCTCCTCCGCACCTCCTCCGCACCCTCCTCCGCACCTCCTCCGCACCTCCTCCGCACCTCCTCCGCACCTCCTCCGCACCTCCTCCGCACCTCCTCCGCACCTCCTCCGCACCTCCTCCGCACCTCCTCCGCACCTCCTCCGCACCTCCTCCGCACCTCCTCCGCACCTCCTCCGCACCTCCTCCGCACCTCCTCCGCACCTCCTCCGCACCTCCTCCGCACCTCCTCCGCACCTCCTCCGCACCTCCTCCGCACCTCCTCCGCACCTCCTCCGCACCTCCTCCGCACCTCCTCCGCACCTCCTCCGCACCTCCTCCGCACCTCCTCCGCACCTCCTCCGCACCTCCTCCGCACCTCCTCCGCACCTCCTCCGCACCTCCTCCGCACCTCCGCAGCTTGCTGAGTCTTTCAGCTCCGATGGCTTTTCCTTTCACTCGACCTAGCTATGGTAATTTATCTTGTTTGTACAACCGTTTCGCTTGTCTTAAAAAAATGCTTCAGGTATTATATTCTTGAGTTGAAGGGGTGCTTGATATATTGGTAGAAGATTATCACTTAATTGAGAGAGTAGGTAGATGAGCTGTGCTGTTCAGGTCAACAAGCGACCCATTGTTTTGAATACTAGTTAGTTGATCTCTTGCCTAAAATAAAAATACTGCCCAGTGGTAGCTTAATTTCTTGATATGTTAAAAGATTTTTTTAGGACTAGTTCTCCGAGCAATAAGCGGATTCTTGCTTAGTAATTTTACGCTTATTATAGCAGTCCTTGCGCCTGAACTTAATAGGGCCCAAAGGAATCTAGATTTTCTATTATTTTTTAATTTTAGCTCCGGTTAGATTCTTACAGGAGAGCCTTATTTAATTGAGGTTGCCTCTGCAAAACTTGTAGTCAAGCGCTGTAAAAAACGCTGGGCAGAGGTTTTTCTGCACTAACGTGCTTAGAACGCAAACGCATACGCTCGTATCGATGCCAGTCATTACCAACGCATGACAAATGCCGATTAAACCGGAGCGTTGGAGGACGGCTGGTGATTTGCAGGTGCTGTACCCATTCATGCTAGTATAGCGACAGCAGGGGGCGGCAGCAGCGAAAAAACATCATGCCTTAAAATAAAAAGTCCTTATTCTTAGCGGAGATAAGTCTATATTCTACAGCCATTCAGGGTTACAGGCGTCTAACACCAGCCATTACGCCCAGAAAATCGCGTACATTGCGTGCGTAGGTCTCTCAACTGCCGACGAGCGCAAGGTCTCGGGTCCAATTTCCGACTGGCTTAACGCCTAGAGTTAAGGTGCTGCCTGGCTCAGAGCTTTGAGCAAAACCAATAAAATTTGCTGCTTTAAAAAAAACTAAAGAAGTTCTTGCAGTAGCCCCATAACCTACTTCAAGATCATGAATAGAGGAAATAGAAATATAGAATAATATAATAGAAAATAGAAAACATTTTTATAAGCATTCGAATATTGAAAACCTTCACTTAATCCTACTTAAGTTCTTCAGCCAATTTATTAATTTTCACTAACAGAACTATTAAATACCTACTTTTCCAAGCTTCAAGTTTCTTTTAATAAGGATAGTGTCTTAGTTAAGTGCTAGGTTTACGTTTCTTAGTCTAGAAGCACACTGTAGAAGCATTTTACTGATTACCAGATTTCTCAGAAAGATTGACTGTTCTCATTTTTTGCTTACCTACATCCATTAGAAGTACGACAAAAATTGAGGTTTTCCTTTTTATTTGTGAGTTCTATCCATAATAAATAGAATACATTGAGTCAGATGTCCTCTGTTGCAAAAAAGTGCCGTCCTCTCCTAATAAATTTTAAGACAGTTCATTTCAAATATTCGAAGCAAGTGCTACATTTATTTCCTTACCTGCGGGCTTCTTCTTATTGGCAATAAATCAAACATGATTGTGGAGGTTAATAGCTCACTTTTTGTTTGCCCTTGAGGGCGACCAAAAATTCTCACCACTTTGTCACTTAGTGTCATTAAAACATATTCGCTCCAATATGCTTATATTTCACGAAGACTTTTATGGTGCCCTTGAAAGGTTTCTCCAAAATTCTCGTCTGCAAGGAAAAGCTATGAGGCTGAAACTAAACTAGATCGAATAATAATTAAGATGAGCTCACTCACTCTCTTTTTGGGAGAATACCAACTTGCAGGACCTATCGCCTAGGTTGTGGCATTCCAAGAAACGTTTAACAAAAACACAATACGAATTCTAATTTTGCTGCTACATGAGGCCCTTATAAATTAGCAATATCATTATTATTTATTCCTTTTTATAGGGTCCCAATATAATTCTCGCCTGTTGGCGTGCTGCAAAAAAGGGCCTCTACAGTAGGGTGATTATTTTCGGGCCCAATTACCACATATCTTACACATAGACAACTTGAGACATGCAAAGTTGATAAATTAAATCATTCCTCAATAATTGATTTAATTATATTTATTATAGGGATTGAAGCAGTGTCTCTGATAAGAAATCGGTTTATCTGGATTAAAGAAAAAGTTCGTTGCTCATTTAGCAGAACCGCTTTAGCCTATTCTGACTACGGTGCCATTTCCCGTATACTTGACTCTCCACTCTCTACGAATTTATTACCTTTTAGACGAAATTAAGACTTCCCCTATCACCTTTAATGACTCTTGGGCATAAGTGAATTTGATTCTATGAATGCTCAGAATTTTGAGATGTAGGACATGGGATTTGATTTCTATGGGCAACTACAAAAGTCTTTCAAAGTGGCGAAGCTTTGTCTACCGCTCGATGGAAGTCATCGAGCCTCGATGGAAGAGCCCTCTATTTTCTTGAACTTTCTAAAAGGAACGATAATGTTTGACTTCTGATGGCAGCTGCAGAGGTCCTTCATCCTTGAGCAGCTTCATCATTAGAGGCTTGAGCTGACGAAGCTCCTGATGATTTAATGATTATAACACTAATACACTTGGTATAGCGCCCTCAGAGAACCTAATCTCCATCTAGTCGCTTTAAAATTGCTGCAAAGGAAGCACGATCGAATGGTTAGTGGTAGCATGCTGAGTGAACAACAGGAATAACAAGGTTAGGGGTGACATTCGCAGGGTCAGCTGCAAGTGTGGTTAGTATCAGCATGCAATAGTGTCAGCACGCATAAGCGCACAAAGGACGAATCACAGGGTCTCAGTAAATGCTGTAATAAATAAATGCATTTTTAGTTTCTTTTTAAATGTGGACAAGTCAGGAGATATCGTGACGCAGGTCGGAATTGAGTTCCAGGCTTTAGGAGCATACGAACTACAGGTAGGGTCTGTAAAGGATTTGAGGCTCGTACGAGGTGTAAGCGATTAAATTCCGAAAAGCGAATGATACGATGCTTAGCGTGAGGGGGAGTAGATCTGATGGGTAGGCTGGAGCCAAAGAATAAAGAGACCTAAAAGGGAGTGACGAGACCTTAAAGTCAATGCGTTAAAACTAAATTTAAAATTAAATACTAGCTGATTTAACAGCTTCTTTTGTATAGCGACAGAAGAGCCTTTACGGGTATCACCACCACTTGCAGTGGCGATAGAGAATTGCCCACCGCAGGAATCGAACCCACGACATCGGGACCGAGGTCGTGAAAAGCAACCGCCTTACCTAGTGCGCCATCACGGCTCACCAAAGGATTTGCTTGACTGGGAGCAAGTGCAGGTCGGCAAGAAGTGATGAGATGTGGCAACTTCGACGCTCACGACAAACAATCCTTGCTGCAGAGTTTTGCACCAGCTGTGAGCGCCTGATTGCCAAGGCCGGTAGACCAGCAACAAGTGAGTTGCAGAAGTCGAGACGGGATGTCAAAAATGCACGGACCAACTTAGATGTGGTATCCCAGTCTAAACAAGCGCGAATTTTAGCAATACTATGAGCGGAAAGCAGGCAAACTTGACTGTGGAGCTGTTGTGGTCTTCTAATGAAAGGTCACTTTGGAACATGACACCTAGATTTCGTGCAGATCAAACAGGAGATATGCTGGAAGAGCCGATTTTTTAATGTCTGAATCACATTTGGCTTTTCCATAAATTGTAAGTTGGTTTTATCATCATTCAATTTGAGAAAATTTGCTGCCATCCATGTGTTAAGCCAGCTTCGACTCTACCATGACCCGTGTCTCAGCTCTGTATAGGCAATACTCAAGAGCTCTGCACTCCGAAAATCACTTGAACCTTCGCTCTAGAAGCAAGCCTGTTGGTCTTCTACTTGAAATTATTCTCTAATGACAATACATCTTTAAGGTTTTGTAGAAGAGTAATAAAGTAGTACAAATATAAATTCTGAAAAATCGTGATTCCTCTTGTAAGCGCAGAAGTGAAATTCACGACCTAGTCTGTAAATCAGGGTCTATAAGCCTTCGTCACAGAATTCTGCAATAAAGATTAAAATATAAAGGTATAAATTCAAAAGAATAAATCCTACCAGAGCTTACCGTATAAAATAACACGGGACTTACCCTAACTTATTCGTATAGAAAATACTCGACACTAACTTTGTCTACAATTGACAGGATAGCAAACTTACATCATAGGCTTGCCGAGGGCTAAAGTGCCCCACTCTGGCAAAATCTCATTAGTGCTCAATTTTACTAATTAAAAAAATTGCTAGTTCATAAGAAACACATTCTTCAATCTGTTGGGTAGCACTTGCTGAATGGATTGATTTGTGTATGCTAACGCTGTGAGTTGGCTGAAATCCCCGGTCAGAAAGGGCTTTGTTTCAAGGGCTTCTGAGTCATCGTGCCAGTAAGTCAATAAATTATTCTTAATTTTTTTAAATTAATGATAATTAAACTAGAGTTTACAGTTTTCGCATTCGCTACTTGATCATTCTGTCATCAGAAAATCTCGCAACCTCAATTGAGGTCAGTTTTCATTGGTCGGTACTCAGCAATAATAGAAGTCCTTGAGTCACTAAGCTCATAGATCGAGATGTAACGAGTCCGTCAATCTTTCACCTTGGCATGCTAGCTAGAAAGCAGTATCTTGATTCTAAAATACTATACTGATTTCTTAAAACCCGATGTGTTGCCTGCTTGAATTTCATATTCGACGTCAGCATGCTATAAGTTCCAATGTCAATTGCAAATGAAAGTTGAAATTTTAAGTAGCTAAAACTCATAGATATAGAGCACCAATGTTGTCTGAGCTCACCTTGTGATTCAGTGCAGGTATCTATCTCACTTAACAGTCATGCATCATGCGGGGCTCGAAACAATCAATACTTCTCAAGGCGAAATTTCTGAATCACACTTGGTTTGCCCATTGCTAAGAGTTGATTTTATCGTCATTTATACGTTAATACTTCTCGACAACCTGCACTGACTAACAGTCAAGCAATGGATCGACTTCAAGGTTTTGTCGCTCACTTTTAGGTCACTTCATTCCTTGGCTCCAGCCTATCTCTCAGATATACTCCCCCATCAGACCAAGCATCGTACCACCCGCTTTTCGGAATCTAACGGTCTACAAATACCTCGTACAAACCTCAAATCCTTTGGAGGCCGTGCATTTAGTTCTTATGCTCGCAAAGCCTGGAACTCCCCTCCCGATCTGCGTCAGAACATCCCCTGACCTGACCACATTTAAAAATAACTTAAAAACACACCTATTTAGGACAGCATTTAGTGGGTCCCTGTGATTTGTCCTTCATGTGCTTGCTTCACGTGCTGACACTGTGCATGCTGCCACTAACACATTTGCATGCTGACCCTGTGCATGCCACCCCTAACCATGTTATTCATTTCTTTTGTTTATCAAGCATGATATTACTCACCATTCAATCGCGTTTCCCTTTGCAGCAAACGTAAAGTGCCTAGAGACAGATTAAGTTCTCTGAGGGCGCTTTATCAAGAGCATTATTATTATTATTATCGTCATTTAATTTGAGAAAGTTTACTGCCATTCACATACGGATGTCCGCAATACATACAGCAAGGGAGCTGAGAGGATTCGACGTTCTACAGCGCTGGGAGGGATCACAGCATAGATACAGCTAAGTGTCCTCGATCACAGCATAGATACAGCTAAGTGTCATCTGCTTTGAAGTGAAAGCCTATATTGTGCTTGGCGATCACATCGACAAGAGAGAGAGGGAGAGAGAGGGGAGTGAGTGAGTGAGAGAGAGAGAGAGGGAGAGAGAGAGAGAGAGAGAGAGAGAGAGAGAGAGAGAGAGAGAGAGAGAGAGAGAGAGAGAGAGTATATACTGTGAAGAGAAGTGAGCCAAGCAAAAAGCCTGAGGCAACCCGTACTTCAGTGGTTTCTGGGATAATTTTTTTCTGTTCACATCAACACTTTGGAGTCTCCCAGTGAGATATGACTTAGCAGTTGTAGTGAAGTGCCAGTGATGTCTCGATGAGATGAGGGGCGCTCGATTTGGTAATTGGTACCAAAAACTGCCAAAAGATCGAAAATAAGAAAAATAAATAGGAAAAATAAGCAGAGAGCCTCTACCACTTAAGTCTGAATTTCTGAAAAGGTTGTTATAAGCGCAAAGCAATGCTGACTCTGTGGAGAAATTAGCTCTAAAATTGGCATGGTACATAGTAGCAAGGCTTGAAGTTTCAATTTATGAGTTCAGCTGGTCTACCACGACTCGTTTTAGTGTCTTCGACAGGAACGGTGGAAGGCAGGCTGGGCGAAAGTTGCCCAAATTCTCTTGGTCTAGTATTGCTTTCTGGAGTAGTGGCCTGACTACAGCCTTTTGAAAGGTGCTGAGACCTCACCTGAAGCTAAGGACATTTTTACTATGTTGGTTATGCATGACAGCAGCATATCTGAGCATTGTATAACTATGACAGCGAGTATAGGGTTTAGAGGACTAGTCTTCTTTGGTTAGGATATGAATTTCAGGATGATGTCACTCGTGGCTTCCTTGAATGTAGACATCGAGGTGCTGCACGTAATAGAGAGACGTGAGTCCAGAGGGGATGCTGCCACCCCAGTGATGGACTGCCTGATCTTTCTATCTTGCTGACAAAGAAGCTAGAAAGAGCTAGAAAAGAGCTAGAAAAGCTAGATCGCCATAAGGATCGCTAGGTAAGAAACCAACCTGGCAGCGATTAAGGAGATGGTTGATAGTAGACACCAGCATTTTTGGATTGTGCACCGGTGATTTAGCAATATTTTTTTTATAGAAGCTAGTCTTAGCCTTTGCTAGGATCGATTGGTACAATCTACAGTAGTCCTCGAATGCCTGTCGATAGACTGTCACTCTTTTTCAAGCTTGCGCTTAGTAGATCTAGCTTGTTTAGTGTCTGTGGTAAACCGTAGGCCATCTGGATGAGGGCTCATAGTTCGCCAATAGTCACAGGTGCAAACTCGTCGAGCATATCAGCTAGTGTCGTGTTATAGCATTCAACCGATGATGACAGGTCGGAAGGAGGATTGAGCAGCAGGGGCGAAGAGGAGATTCTCGAGCCGAAAGCATCGATGTCAAGGGTCTTGAGGTTTCACGACTTTAACGTGACTTTACATGTGGGAGAGACCACACACTGTCGGTGAATGAGATCCGCACGCCGCAGAATTCGGTAATACCAGGTGACGATATCATACAGCTATAGGAGAAAATTTGGTCGAATGTGTAATCTTTGATGTGAGTAGGGTGATTCATTTGAGCCACAAGAGAAAAATGAGTCAGCGAATGAGTCACGTGTCTGGGAGCGAAATTCGGCTTGAGGCGTTGTATAAGTTATCGAAACTAATATTTAAATCGTCTATCGCGAGGAAGATCAATTTATCGCAAACAGATTTAAAATGAGATCAGAAAAATCTGAGGTAAAGGAGGGCTTCGAAGAAGCTTGACCGCGTACAGCCAGGTTCAGACATCTCAGAATGCTCTGCCTGTAGAGACACCGTAGTGCGGAGCAGGTGGTCTTTGGCACGTGAGCGATACAAATCTCACAGGTAAGCACAACGTTTTGGTATGCATTAGCGGGATCCTTAACCGAAAAGTTGAGCTGTGAGCTAAGTGGACAGTAGCCACTGAACGACACATTCATGCTAAATTATTCTCTATTGAATTATAGCGACAATCAATGATATAAGCCAACGTCCTGCACTGCACGACACTCCGTTGTCGGCACTTTACGGGTCGAGGTCTCGGAAGAAGATTTGCTCTGATCAGCAATAATGCAGCTGCTGATTCAGAGCATGGTAATAAGTCAACGTGGACCCTTGCTGTTCGGCTGTTATGCCGCGCTGGTTCATACACTTGTTTCTTGAAGCCACAGACTGCGAAAAACTTCAGTGCCACATCTCCCCAAATACAAAATACTGTGGTGAAAAGTCGTACGTCGCAAGCAAATCGATTACACGAATTCGCAAAAGAAGCCATCTTTGGTTTTCGCAACAATGACCTCGATACAATGGCGACCGCCCTTCTCAAAGCCTTGCTCGTGCAGCAATCAAAACTAGCAGAGTTTTCAGAAAAAATTATGCAAGAATAATAGACTGGATGCCTAAAGCAATGGATAGCCGTTCGCTGCAGTAGACATTTTGGCATCTTTGCGGGCGGCTTCTGTAGTGCTCTAGAGGTCCTTGTCGTACAAGTACTCTCCCAGTGCCTCAGATCCAGCGCGATGCAGCCGCTTAAGACGGCTGACATGGTCGGCCAGCTGCTTGATCGACTCGACTTGCTCATTCAAGAAGTTACCCTCCAGGAAGTCTTGCATCTGCAACGCAGACGGAGAGACGCTTAAGTTCGCGAAAGCTGTTGCTGAGTAACAGCGTACATCATGGGCCAGTTGAACCAGAACGACAATATTAGCTTTGAGATGGCCGGGACTGGGAAATTGGAGAACCTGTGCCCTTAACAATGGGCTCTGCTATTACATCTCTCGTAGGTCCTTCGCGAAATATAGGTATCCTGTTCTAAAGAGACCTTTCAATATATGGCCACATCAGCTTCAAAGTCAACTTTGGCTACTTTAAGCTCTATTGCATTGCACAAACTAGGGCCTGCGTACACAGGGATACTCCAGCCAACTGATGGTCCACGCATGGGTCACATTCCTTCTCGACTTGTATAACTCACTGCTTGCAGGTCTTCGAGTCCGTGCAATAGTAAGTAGCTTACAGTTGATGCACAACTCTACAGCAAGGCCTGTTGATCGTGGGAGTTGCTGCTGACACATTTACATCACTTTTCGCCGATCTGCAGTGGCTCCCCATCGAGCAAGGGATTGACTTCAAGGTTCTGCCTGCCACTCACTTGTTGGTCCCTTCATTCTCTGGCTCCAGCTCACCTACCAGAGCTATTCCCCCAATCAGGCTAGGCATCGTACCACCCACTATTCTGACTCAAGTCGTTTAGCTGTACCTTGAACCGACCTCAAATTCTTTCGAGACGCGGCCTTTAGTTCGCCAGCTCTCAAAGCTTGAAGCCCACTCCTAACTGACGTCCAGTGGCATCCCCTAACATGAGGACCCGTAAGCAGAAGCTAAAACGCACCTGTTCCTAATAGAATTGGCTGGGTCCATGTAAATTGTTCTCTGTTCTAATTGCTCGTGCTGACTCTACATTGTATCACTAACCATATTGACATGCTTCCTTTATAGCATGCAAACGAAAAGTGCACAGAAAGAGGTCTAGCTCTTTAAGGGGACTATACGCAAGTGTTATTGATTTTATTATCCCATAATGCGGTGCCTTTATGCTAATTATAGCTTCATGTTTCGATGTGATTACGGTCTTAGGTTTGGCACAATAAAGGTGGCTTGCATAAATGCGATAGTGTTTCAATGGAGAACCGGAGCTGCAAATGCTGATAAGACTCACGGTGGGATCACCCTCGCAGGTTGTGTGCAGCTGCAAAAGCTGTGCGTTCACTTCCTTCTCTAGCGACAATGCTGATTCCAAGGCGGCCAATCCAGTTGCCCACTTTCTCATGGGTGGTGGCTGATCAAGAAAATAAAAGAAAGAACGAGGCGTAGGTCATAGTTCATAGGTAATGCAGGCCAATCGTTAGACCGGCGGTAGCTGTCCACTTTGTTTGCTGCCAGTATTAGCACGTGACTCGCTGCTACTTACATCGATGCCGTAGAATTTTACGTGACCACCTCGCTCGGTCAGGTACTCGATCATCTTGAGAGCGTGCTCTCTCTCCTCTCCCGAGGCTTTGAAGAAGAACTTAGAAAAGCCCTTGAGTGCTAGCTGATCATGCAGGAAATGAGTGCCCATCGACATGTAGGTGTAGCTAGCATTTAGCTCAGCCCGTATCTGCCTGTTCAAATCGTCGTGGCAGACTTTCCTAAGATTCTGACAGGCCAGCGAACCCGAGCAACCTGCAATACAAAACCAATCGCGAGCGTGCACGGTCAGAAAAGCAACGAGCTTTTACTTGGCTAACGGGCCGTGTCCTAGTCTGCGTACTGCTGCATTCTGGGGCTTCGGCCGTGCCAGTGTACTGCTCCATTCTGCAGGCTCTGCTTGGCCGATGGACGGCTGCATTTGATGAAGTCAGGCAGCATAGGCATCACAAGCGTAAATGCACTGATTCTGCAGCCATAAAGAGCAGATGCACTACACTATACACGGCATATTCCTCGTTTGGCGTCGCCCGAAGACGTCCAGCAGGATGCATGAAATACACAAGGGGCAAGCAGCATGTTAATATCGCCAGTGGTCACTCTCACGTTTTAATACCGCGAGGTTGGTGTGCTATTCGGTCATAGTATAATTTCGCCTTTCAGGCACCTAAACGGTGCCACGATGACGGTCTGCATTATCATGACCACCCTAGTTGGCCCACAAGCAATAGTATAATGTGAATTCAACTTAAACTTGCTAATGTAATTGCGGGACGACGGTGATTGAGGATGAGCTCCATAACAGACAAATCAAGAGAGGACGCGAAGAAAACTAGCGAGCAACTGCACGACCTGAGCAACAGACCGCCTAAAAACAACGATAGCCACCGGTAAGAACGGCCTGTAAGAACGCCACCGAAGGGGCCGTCTATAGCGCTTCTTTTGACGGACTAACCGCGAACACAGCCGGCCATCGACTATCACCCGGTCTGAGTGAACTAAGCGAGATGGCGTGCCGTTAGAGTTCGAGTGAAGCCAAGTTAGTGGAGGCGGAGCGAGGCGAATGCGTCAGAAGCTGGCGGCGCACGGGTGGTAACGCGGACGGACCCGGATGGACCGGTCGCGGTGCGGCAGTGACGACGGGCAGAAGCGGCGGCAGACTAAAGATGTCTGGAAACAGCCGTCGACGAGCCCGCCCCACGCGCCCTCCGACGTTGCCAGCGTTTTGTTGAGCTTGGCACTCGCGCGCGCTCCCTCGTCGGCGCGCCTCCGCCATTGCGTGACGCGCGCTAGCTGGAAAGGGGCGGCGGCGGCGGCGGCGGCGGCGGCGGCGGCGGTGAGCCGGCGTTGTAGTTACCGAATTCATCTTCGCCCGTTGACGTTGCTGACCGAGCGGCGACGGCCAGCAGCACAACGAGAGCGACCCCTAGCGGCGCGAAGCTCGCCATCGCGCGTCTCTGTCTAGGCTCAGCGATGAGAGGAATGGCCGACGGGCTGCGTGCGGCAGCGCGGACTGTCGGTCACAAGTAGGAGCTACGGGACCGCGCGCGAGGTGCAAAGTGCAACGGTCTCGAGAGCGCCGCAGGTTACCGCGTCATTGATACTCATGAGGAAGACCCGGGCCAGTTGGTGGATGCCTGCGACCTTTCACCTCAAGCTGGCGGCGTCCGCCCGGCGCCGGTGGCAATTAAGCTTGTAACCGGTTTTGCCGACCGGCCGCTGGAGCCCGGCGCAACTCTTAACGTTCCGGCAGCTAGCGTCGCTCGGGCCGGTGCCCGCCTCAGATAGAAGCAATTGCCAGCTGGGCTGCGCTCGGATTATTCGGGCGTTCGTGAGGAAGTAGATATAAGGATCCAATCTGTTCGTCCCTCGTTTATCGCTAGCCGATTTCGGTTAGGGTCGTAGAGCGTGCACGCATCTACCAGCAGCTCCGCCGTCGCCAGCAGAGGCCCGCTCGCGGCTCGGCGCAGCGTGCGTATCAGCGAAAGTGTCGCTCGGGTCGCGACGGGTGTCGCTCGTCGCGAAGCGGCGTGCACGGCGCTGTAGTTACCGAATTCATCTTCGCCCGTTGACGATGCCGACCGAGCGACGACGGCCAGCAGCACAACGAGAGCGACCCCTAGCGGCGCGAAGCTCGCCATCGCGCGCCTCTGTCTTGGCACAGCGACAAGAGGAATGACCGACGGGCTGCGTGCGGCAGCGCGGACTGTTGGTCGCAAGTAGGACCTACTCGGCGGCGCGCGCGAGGTACTAAAGTACAAGGGTCGCGATAGCGCCGCAGATTACTGCGCTATCGATACTCCAAGCGATCCGCTGGTCGGTGGGCGGATGCTCGCGACCTTTCACCTCAAGCCGCGGCGTCCACTCGGGGCAGGTGGCAATTACGCTTTACCCGGTTTTGCTGACCGGCCGCTGGAGCCCGGCGCAACTCCTAACGTCCCGGCAGCAAGCGTCACTCGCGCCGGTACCCACCTCCGCTAGAAGCTATTGCCAGTTGGGCTGCGCTCGGATTTTTCGGGTGCTCGTGAAGAAGTAGATATAAGGATCCAATCTGTTCGTCCCTCGTTTATCGCTAGCCGATTTTGGTTAGGGTCGTAGAGCGTGCACGCATCTACCAGCAGCTCCACCGTCGCTCGCACAGGCCTGCTCGCTGCGCGGCGTGCGCGTCGGCGAAAGTGCTCAGTGTCCCCGGGGTCGCGACGGGCATCGCTCGTCACTCATAGCGGAGCGGTGCGCGCGCGAGAGTGGTCTCCCTGGCGATCGCCTAGGTAGTAACGTAGGCGATCGTAGGCGATCGCCTAGGTAGTACGTAAGAGGCAGTTCTTCGTTTTTCTGCAGTAACAGCATGGCCTGAAGCAAAATTCACAGAAACTGCTGTGCCTGACTGTTCTACAGGCTACGCAGGGAAATTAAGTAAGCTGAGAAATGCTGTCTTCTTTAATTTTTGAGAGAACGCCGGTCTGCAGCCTGCAGCAGGCGGCCATTCCTCAGAGAGCAGTTCCGGACAAGCAAACAAGGCCGGTATTGAATTGCGACGCCACGGTCAACGGTCAAAGGTCGAGATCTGAGCCGCCACTCTCTTGCCCCTCGTTCTTCGTACTTTGGTCCCAGACCGCAGCGTTGCCAGCTCATTTGAAGCCTCGGTCGGTCGTGGAAGCGACGTTCTTCTCATGGCTCGCTCAATGTTGCTGCTTCTGAGTCTGGCCTCTTTGGCTTATCTGAGCCTCGCAGGTAATGGCGCGCTCTCCCCACCGCGAATTGGCGGTCGCGCTGGCGTGGTTTGCACTCCCGCTCGCAGCCGCCGGCCGAGTTGAGCGAATCCTGCCGCCCCCCCCTGCCGCCGCCGCCGCATCGATCGGCCGCCATGTCGGCCTCTCTGCGGCGGCTGATAGAGCGGCTCCTGCGCGTTCCTCGCCGCCTGCTGTGCTATCGGCGTCCGCGTCCCGAGCGACTCTTTCGCCCCGCTCGCGCACCGCCTGGCGACCACCATTCGTAGTCAGCTGGCAGTTCGACGAGCTGTCCTTGAAGCGGCGGTGGGTGGAGTGGCGGCTGAGGGGTGCGGACAGGGGCGGGGGAAGAGACTCGTCCAGGCGCGAACTGCGAGCTCTCGTTCGAGTGTCGACGCCAGCGATGCATCGGCGCCTGCAAACTGCGCGTCATCTGCCTCGGCGAGGCTGCCACAGCTCCGCCGGCTGGCACTGAGCGGCGGCCGAAGGAGATCGCAGGACGCAGCCCCGCGACAAGGGAGTCGCGTCGCGTAGCGAGCCCACCCAGCGCGCTGCGGCTACGGTCAAATAGTATGGAACGAAGGCAGACTACGTGAGCAGACGCCGACGAATTGACACGATCCGTGGTTGGGTTACAGTGACGACGCCAGACTGACTGCCGGATAGACTTCTACAAATAGTTCACCGATGTGCGTAGCTGTGCACATTCCTCGGCACAAGCGCCGTGCTTATGTTGAGGAATATGCCGCTGCTTTTTTATGCTTGCTGTGTGCTCAAACCATCAGAGCTTGGTTAAGATACTGTTAAAATAAGAGCGCTCACTATTCGGAAGCTTGCATCGTCGATATTAAGATGTACATTAAAATAATCGGTGCTTTTAAAACGAGGTAGTACCCTCGTCGACGGCATATTAATTGCTACACGATTTTATTTTAGAAAAACTCCGTCTAACATCCACACTTTTCTTGAGAAACAAAGTGATCTGAGGGGTTTTAGGCAGCGGAGTGCTTCTTCAAACGTATCACTGAGATTTCTGATCCCATCAGTTTGCAGACTGAATGCAGTCAGTTCAAAGTTCAACTTTCATTTTAGAAGTTTATAATGCAGGTTATTTAAGTAGGTTAAAAATAATAATATATTTGTTATAGGGCCCTCAGAAAAACCCAATCTCTTTCTAGGTACTTTACAGTTGCTGCAAAGGAAGCATGAGCGAATGGTTAGTGGTGGCATAGTCAACGTCAACAAGCATAGCTCCAGTAACACAGCTTGCTGTGCTTGCTAATGTGATTTAATTTGTAGGCCTTTGACTAAGTTATGAGCGATGGCTCATTCTTACTCGATGGTGTCACATAAAAGACCCTCAACAAAATGGACACGTTTTCAGCTTGCCTGTATTCAAGTGATTAAAGTCAATCATACTTGAGCGAACAGTCTACCGCCAACTGAGATTAAGTCTTGTTATAAGCTTCCCTTATCGCTTTTTAGAGATAGCTTGCTCAAGTTGACTTACTTTTGATCTTTGACTGTCACGACGAGTCAACTAGTTATGGCATTCAAAGGTGCTGTATGTCACCGATTGGCTGCGTGGCCTCAATGTGAGAAGTATGTGCTGAGACGCCTCGTCAAGACTAATTGAAGTGAACTATTCGAACAGATTCTCAGGTCTACAAAAATGGTTGATACTGAACTCTCTAGCTGCGTTGCAATTATGAACTGAGCTGAACGACATTGATCTGTCAGTTCATCATCACATCAATTCTTTTGAGTTGTGGCTACGAAGCCAACGCGACCTTCTGGCGATTCTCGTTACGCGACCGTGAACTTGCACTAAGCGTACTATCTTTGAGCACCCACCGATACGATCTTGCAGCTCGCATTCTATCCGTCGCTGCCGCTACGGTAACAAAGATTTCATCATAGCCAATTTCATTTGAGTGAGAAAGAACTGATTCAGACGTGAACTTTCGTTGTGTTATCTCATGTGAATGGCGTCAGTCGCATGTATTCAGTTTCACGAATAGCTCAATTTTCGTTCTGGCTGAACTGCTCAGGTAAGTTATCTGTGAGAAAACGTAGTAGCACTATCAGATTCAAGCGACCAGCTTTTACCATCGTCCTGGGCTGTAAATATATTGCTCGCTGTACTACTGCTGCTGCTTCTAAATGTTTTTGTGTGTGACTAGTGGCCGTTAGCAGTAAGTTCCGTCATTCTGCGAGCTAAAGTTTCAATGCTTCCCCAAAAGCGCATGTAGTTTTAAGGCAAACATATCCTTGAACAATATTTCGCTTGGAGATTTGGTCGTTAGCTATGCACGCACACCCACCACCTATTGCTGATAAGTCTTATCTTCTGTCATATGCATTGACCCTTGAGATTCTTACGTAGCTCACAGCTACTTGATGGGTAGTGATATGGCGCTTGGCGGAGAATAATTTGACCTGCAAATGCTCAGCTCTTCGCATTTTTGCCAAACAGGCTCCGCACACGTCACACTTCAAAGATTACAATGCATCTGATTTTGTTGGCGGTGGCGCTACAGACAGCACGTATAATAGTAATGTCCTTCGCAGTGCTATACAGTATAGCTGTGCAGTATGCACTATACAGCATAAATGTCGACGGCTAGTTCGATGCATTGACTGGAATGCATCTGGCCGGCAAGCGGAATTACGTACTTGACACTCTTTTATTGTCGGGTACGTCTCTCTCTCTCTCTCTCTGACCTCTCTCTCTCTCTCTCTCTCTCTCTCTCTCTCTCTCTCTCTCTCTCTCTCTCTCTCTCTCTCTCTCTCTGCGCCGCTTCTCGATAGCTGCGAATGCGCTTGAACGTCTTCGTCGGCGATGGGTTCTGGTCACGGCCAATTGTAGCCCCATCGTTGTGACTTAGTTTAGCGATTGAAGTCTTCTGCGTGCTGCTGTCCTAGTCATCCCAAAGGTACATCTCGTCCGTCTGGATGAGTAGTGGAAGTTGGAGCGTAACTAGAGGCGCTGTCGGCTGCAGCTCCCTTTAGCCAGGCAGAAGTCTGCATTAGTTGGCTGGTCGGACAAGTTTGTGGTTCAGCCTCCTAGGACACTACTTTATCGAGCCAGGGCGCTGACATCAGATTGTTTGGAGGTTTCCGTCGCACATACACATCTATGGGCGCCTATGATCTCTATGTGCTAGATGCTTGGACTTGTCGTCGGCGTTACTGTCTGCGTACTGGGCGGTGCATAGGGGTCGTATTGTCGGCAGTCTTTACTGGCTCTATTGGCGCTCTTTTCTGCCCAAACGCTCTCGAACTCTTTGCTGTAACGGTGTTCGCCTCATTAATAGAAGCGAAATTGTTTTTGTGCGCTGGTAGACTCCCGAGCTAAGCAGAACTATGCCGACGAATGCGCGAACGGTCTGAATCAGCAGATCAACACTGAACTGGAAGCCAGCTACATCTACATGGCAATGGCAGCTCACTTCTCACACGACTTGCACGCTATGCCCGGCTTCGCCAAGTTCTTTGCCAAGGCATCCGACGAGGAGAGGGAGCATGCGAACAAGATGATCGAATATCAGAATAAGCGCGGAGGTCAAGCCGAGTTCTACAGGATCAGGGTACGTTGTAGCCTTGGCGGGTGATCTCAAAATGCTGCACGGCAGCGTGCTTGACAGCGAGCAGCTCAGAGACGCAAATAAGTGTACGAGTTAGTCCTTCGGCTGCTCTTTCCTTCTGTCTCGCTTCCTCGTTCTCCATCTCCTTAGCCTTCGCTCACGCCCATCGCTCCCTCGTTTCTTCCACCTGTCTCCCCACTGGATCTAACTCTGGCTCTTGGTTTCATCTCATTTGCATGCTGACCCAGTGCATGTAACCCCTAACCATTTTATTCATTTTGTTTGTTTTTCAAGCATGATTTTACTTACTATTCTATTGCGTATCACTTTGCAGCAAATGTAAAGCGCCTAGAAAGAGATTAAGTTCTCTGAGGGCGCTTTATCAAGTGCAATATTATTATTATTATCTCTCTTTCTCTCTCTCTCTCTTTCTCTTTCTCTTTCTCTCTCTCTCTCTCTCTCTCTCTCTCTCTCTCTCTCTCTCAGTCATGCTCTATGCACGTCTGTTTTCGTGCACATTGCGGAGTACATTGGACTTTTGCTAATATGCGAAATTTTTGCTGACCAGCGCCCGTCCATTTTACGGTTTAAAGAGGGCTTTACACCACCATATCATTGCACTTCTTTGTGATCTGGGCAGTACAATTGTGGTGCCATTGCAGACCCAGTTTGGTTCACTGTCACTGCTCATAAGCCATTGTACTCTTGGCCGAAAAGTTTTTGTGGCATGAGCTCAGCCTGTAGGACGGTGAGTGGGCCGGAGGGGCTCGGTGGTTCCATGCCACGAGTCACAATACATGCGGTCTCCTTACTTTAATTATGGTTTTGCACTAAAATTATTATTGCTGACTAGCAGCGTTTGAGTGTATTTTCAATAGGCCTCTATGAAACCGATCAACCGTCAACGGCACGCCTCGGTTGCGAGCATTTAACGAGGCACTCTTGCAACTTATGCTCCCGACGGGTCTTAGCCGGGGAGGTTAGGTGCTCGCTCTTCACGACCAGGTCGCGGGCTCGAGTTCTGTGGTGGTCGATCCTTTAATGGTCACTGCAAGCGGTGACGGTAGCCGTGACGGCCATTCTGCCGCTACATAAAAATGAACCTGTTACCTTACCTGTTACCTTTTGTCAACTTACTTTATTGAAATTGCAATGACCTTGGCACTTGGCCGAACTTCTGTGTCATGCTGGAGCGACCGTGTGCGACGTTGCGCGATTCTAGGATCCCGGTAATGCTGTCAAGCAGTGGTATTGATAGGTCGCGCCTGCTCAACGAGTTGAACTAAAAGTAATTAGTTAAGCGGTCTATAGCTGGAGGACTCCAGAAAAGGCTATAATAATGCTCCCGCACGGGACCGACTAGCGCCCAGAGCCTGCGCTTTACTTTGCGGCGAAACGCCTCCTCCTCTGCCACGCTCAGCCCCGCTACGAATACGGAGCCTGAATCCGTACAGCACCGAGCCGTCGCCGCCCGGCGAGGTTTCTGAGGCTCACCTCTTAAATTAAAGGCACTCGTCGTCTACGGAGAGCCACAAATGCTCATAGGTGCTGCTCCCGAAAGCCATCTAGGCTCCAGATCGAAAGCCATTTAGGTCCCATCCAAAAAGAAAAGTAATGGGTACGCTCGTTTGGAGAGCCTCAAGCTGTCGAGCAGCATTCTTCCGCCCCACCTCAGCAGGAAAATAGGTGGCGACCTCTGGAGGGAAATGCTGAAGCTGAAGGTAGAAGGCGTGCCCACCTCAAGCGCGCTCACTCTGCGAATAAGAATTTGAAAATGGGCGTGTACCGTATCTAAATGGCTGCACGCCGACAATGCGCTGCACAAAATATGTCTTTTGACCAGAATAAAGCGACGTTTGTACTCTCGTGACGTTTGTGTCCTCGCGAGCAGCTGCCGGCTGTGCGCCGAAGCTGCGCCTCCGCCGATCAGACGTAATCTCTTTTTGCTAAAAAGAAGGACGTCTTTAGCCACCCTTTCTTGTGCTAGTCCAGCATATGTGAAATTGCTAGAAAAAGATTTAGCCTTTTGAGGGGGCGGTATAAAAATCCCTCATAACCAAAGGTAAAAGTAAAGCTTAGCTAATTTAGCAGCCATTGTCATTAGCGTTGAAATTGCCATATCACACCACTTCTCTCCGACCTGCACTGGCTACCGATCAAGCAACGCATCGACTTCAAGGTTTTGTTGCTCACTTTTAGGTCCCTTTATTCTTTGGCTCCAGCCTACCAATAAGATCTACTGCCCCACTAGGCTAAGCAACGTACCACCCGAAGTGCCGAGAGAGAGAGAGAGAGAGAGAGAGAGAGAGAGAGAGAGAGAGAGAGAGAGAGAGAGATAGATAGATAGATAGATAGAGAGAGACGGGAAAGAGAGAGAGAGAGAGAGGGAGAGAGAGAGAGAGAGAGAGAGAGATTAAGTTATCCGAGGGCACTATACAAATGTACTATTATTCTTAAGAAGGAGCTACCACCCCTTCGACAAAGTGGAGCGACGGGGGAAGGGGAAAGAGTGCGGCGAGCGAATACTGCTTCCGCGTAGCATTTCTGGGAAGGAGGAAGGTAGGGAGGCTCCACAGACTCCTTCCCGATGAGCCCGTGCAGTGTACCTTGCGTACCTTTCGTCGTCGTGCCTAATATATCGAAGGCGGTGTGCTCGCTCACTCGGCGTCCGTGCTTGCAGTCTCCTACTAAAGGGAACTGGACTACCGGTCTTGGAGCAATGGAGCACTTACTGACTCTTGAGAGGAAAGTGAACGAAGACCTGCTCAATCTGCACAAGCTCTGCAGCAGCGATCCATCGGTATGTGCGCGAGAGACCTCGGCGAGAGCTCTTTCTCTCTCCCTCTCTGTCTCTGTCTCTGAGTTCTCTCTGTCTCCGTCTCTGTCTGTCTCTGTATGTCTCTGTCCGTCTCTGTCTTTCTCTGTCTATCTGTCTCTGTCTGTCTCTGTCTTTCTCTGTATGTCTCTGTCTCTGTCCGTCTCTGTCCGTCTCTGTCCGTATCTGTCCGTCTCTGTACGTCTCTGTCCATCTCTGTCTGTCTCTGTCCGTCTCTGTCTGTCCGTCTCTGTCTGTCTGTCTCTGTCTGTCTGTCTCTGTCTGTCTGTCTCTGTCTGTCTCCGTCTCTGTCCGTCTCTGTCGGTCTCTGTCTGTCTCTCAGTCACCGCCAGCCCTGTTGTCGCACCGTCTCCTCGCGAATTTCGTCTCCAGTCCGTCGGGCGCTGACGCTTCCTCTCGTTGCAGATGCAAGACTTCCTCGAGTCGAACTTCTTGAACGAGCAGGTCGAGTCTATCAAAAAGGCGGCCGACCACATCAGTCGGCTCCGACGGCTCCACCTCAGCAACGCCCACCTGGGCGAGCACATTTACGATAAGGAGCTCGCTTGAGCGACCTAGGGAGACGAATCGCGAGGCTGCCGGGCGCCAGGCGACTCACCGTTACTGTAGAGCCACCATTGTAAGTCGTTAGTTTGAAATGATCAACGGATTAGGACCAATGTACCGACAGCGAGCATTGTCGCCTGCTCGTTGGGGTAGTAGTAGCAGTCATTTGCGAAAGCGCTCGCGCCGCGCGGGTCGGTGGCTGGCGCCGCTGCGCGTTCGCATGCTCATCATCGCGTCGCCTCGATTCGTCCGGCCTAATAAAAACGTTCAGCGTAGCCGCATTGACCTCTTCCTTCGAACCCATCTCCTCGCCCCATCCCCTGCCGCCGCCGCCGCGAAGTGCCGAGTTCCGTCGTTGTAGCTCCCTTCGCGTGTGAAAGCAGAGCCGCACATTATCAGCAGCAGCAGCATCGCTAGTTGGCTGGCAATGAGCCTATGAGCGGCTGAACCGGAGTGAAAGCTTATTGGTTTTTGTTATTTGAACGTTTGATCAAACTGTGGGTGGATAAATCCCAGCCTTGTGGCGGCGATGACTCGTCATACCACACACACCATGCCCCGACGCTCGATACAATCGATGTCCTCCTTATCAGCACATCCTTGCCAAGTTCCGCTGTCACGCTTACGGCCCCGAAACCTTTTTTAACGCGACTCGGTAGATGCAAGCTACTCAGGTCGAGGCAAAGAACAGGAGCTGCTGCCGCATGTTGGAGGTAGAATGAGCTTTCGCGACGAAAAAGAAGTGTCGTACTACGTCCGTACGCTGCCTGCATTTTACGAGCTCACATCACCGCCATCTCGGCTTCGTTCAGTTCTCAATGCAGCAGATATACTTGGATCGCAGCTTCCGAATTCCGACAGGATCTTGGACTGGCGTCTAAGCAATGGCTAGATCGAGTCCAAGATTATTGGGTTCATAGTGCGATATATGGAAAGTGCGTAGCTGCGTTTTCTGGACTTTCGTAAAAGCCTTTGGGCCACTGTATAAACGAGGCACGATTTTAATGCGTCTGAGGTAAGGAAGCAATGCAAGAGCACTTCTTACGAAGCAAAAATGTTCGTCCGTACGAGCTCTGTCCCCCGTCGCGAGCAGTCAACCCAGCCGGCCTTCGCCAACCGAAGTCTGACATATAAGGTGACGCCCGTTTCTTTTTTGGGAATACCTTGACGCAAGGCGCGATGCAAACTCTCATCCAGCGACTAAGCGCCACCTGCGCCATGGCTCAATAGCGCGATAGAGAAAGAGCTCCAACCTAAGCTTTAAGCTACCCTTGCCTATCGGAAATTCGTGGCAACCTCTCCCGTTGGCTATTCGCTAATTCCGACTAGCGTTATGTGAATTGCGGTAATTCCGATCTGTCTTATGAGTTTCTACATCTCAATTGAGTAGTATAAAGACAGGTTCCTTTATTATGAGCATTCTTTGGACTGCTAGCGAGATGACGCAGATCACTGATCAACTGCGACTTGAGGCCTTATATTGCATCCAAATAAAGTTGACCTGTTACGACTGGCTTCAAGCTGCGTGGCAGTAGTCGTAGTAGGTACCTAACGGACTCGGAATTTTCCCGCGCAGCCTAATCAGCGCGTCTACAGTATAATAACAGTAGCACTGACAGTAACACTACAGTAGTACTACACAAGCAGAGGACTTTACGGCAAATAAACGACGAAGGCAGCGTCTCCTCAACGTGATGAGTTCACAATAACGATACGAGAAACCCTGCGTTTATTTTGCTACTCAAAAAATGTCTGCTCACCAAACTTCTCATCGCTGTCGCGTCGCTGGGTGCGGCCATGCTAAGCGCTGCTCAAAAAATATAAATATAAAAAATATAATACATGTGTATAGCGCCATCAGAGAACCCAGTCTCTATTAGGGCGCTTCACATATTCCGCAGGGCACGAGCCCACGACCTCGGCCACACCTTGGTCGGGGCGAGCACCTTACCCACTGGGGGAAGCCGACTCGGCAAAACCTCGCATTGTCGGCGCTCACTCAGTGACCCAACGGCGATGACTGTCACAACTCTTGCAAGCTGAGGATAAGGAATGTGTGCTTGCGAAGCAAAGCGTGATGTACGTAAATGAGAAATCGCAAGTTTGTCCTAAAAGTACGAACATATTTCTGACTGACCAACAAACAATCGGAAGCGGTTCTGCGTACTATTAGGTTTGGGATGGGCGCTATTGCCGCCGGATTTAAGTATGAGGAATTGGGATGACCTTGGCCTTACTGGTTGAATGAATGTCATGCCAAGTGCGGCTGCGCCTTATCGGGAAGCGTCTCTCATCCCGCTCGTTGGGCTCATATTATTACAGGAATAAGCGATGCTTGGAAACATGTATACGCTGCAAATTCTCATAAAAAATTCGCATCTTTGTTAACAGCTGAACCATTAATGGAATATGTCATTCCGCTAGAGGTCGGAGATCAATGATGATTGCATAATCCCAGTACTAGCTTAAAACGTCATCGCTCTCCCACTTTCTTGCAAACACAAAGCCACTCGAGTACTGAAGACATCGGCTTTCAGCAATTAAACTCGCACTCGTGCATGAAATCTGCTCTAGCGCTGCTGTCATGCGTGAGAAACAACTGAAAAATGATATGAAGCGGTATGAAAACGGTATGAAAAACGACTCGCTGCCTGCCAAATACTTGTAGACGAAAACCGTGCATCTCCAAACTTCTTGAGATGCTGCTCCTGGTTGCTATGGATAAATTCAGCGCCTTTGGAGCTCGCTTCCACCCTGCCATCTACCCAAGCTCCTCATCACTACGCAGTCAACCACAAATGGTTCTAGCAAATAATTTACTTTCTTCATATTCATTTGAGTTCCCTGCACTGCAAATGAAACAAAAGATAGTGAACACGGGCAAAGTAGTCAACATTTTTTTTTTGTTATCTTAAACTGTCTATTAGAATAGGCAATTAAAGATAGGAACAATGTTGAATGTGTAAAATATGTCTAGCCAGTTTGTGAATTTAAATTTATCCCTGGTTAATTTTAAAGATTATTTCGCAATTTCTTATGACTAAAAAGTGTTGAAAGAGGCAGTTATAAGCAATAAACTTCACTTTTACGATCAGCACAATAATAAATTTGATGTTTACTTATTTTGCAGATGACTGCAGATACAACTTTGACCAAAAGTCTGTTTTTTATCAAAAATATAGTAATATTTTTCAAAAATTATTTTTTTAACCCAACCACGCTGGCTGATCATAATGAAATCGAATTTTGTTTCTCATAAAATCGTTAAACGGTTAATTATTTGACGCGTCAACCTTTATTGTTGATCGCCAGGCGCAGTAGTGAAGGCATGGCATTGATGTCCAACGCATTAATGCATCGCAACTATTAATATTAGCCTCATTAGAAATACATAAAAAGAATATTAGCTGATTTGTATGCCTTATTTTTATAGCGGCAGAAAAGACTTCATGGCTATTACCATTGCTAACAATTGGCAATAAGGGATCGTCCACTGCAAAACTCGAACCCAGGGTCTCGGTCGCGAACAGCGAGCATCGTACATCCTGGGCTATCACGACCCTTTCACTAATTTTCACCACTATACAATACTAGCATCAAATGAGGAGCCTTACTCCCACCAATTTAATTTAAGTCAAGCTGCAAAACTAGTTCTCACGTTGGTTACAATCGTGTCTACATTACTGTAAATTCCCTTTATTCAGGACACCAACTAGTTCCTTTAAATTGTACGCAACTGATGTAAAACTCAGCAGCTTGTCTGGTCTGTCGTCAACGGCGCAGGCGTCGCATCATACCACTTCTGTCTGAGACTCACTTGTTTCTAATCAGTCGTCAATTTAGTGGTCATCAGGCCTACTATTACCCCAACAGCCCAACTTAATGCTTGTTTTTGGAATGCTCGCTAAATGTGTAATACACCCGCTTATAATTCACGAGATGGTTATTGATAATGATCTCGACCTGCTCGCTTTAACCGGGACCTGGCTGGAATCGACTAACAGTCCGACTATAACTGACGCTACTCTGACGGGTTACTCGCTCTTTCATATCCCTCGATCAATAAAAACCAAAGGAGTCACCATTTTCGCCCGCTCCTCCCTCTGTTACAAACCGTTTGCAGTCCCCTTGAAGTAGTCTTTCGAATCTCTTTTTTAAGTGGCAAAATCTATCGCTCACCAGGTGCAAAGTCCTCCTTTGTCACAGATTTATCTGATCTCATTTTAATACTGTGTGCCAGAAATCAATCTTTCCTCGTTATGGGCGATTTCAGCATTCCTTTTGATGACTTAACTTACGTCTTATATGCTGAATTTTTTGCAGTGACTGACTCTTCTTCTCTTGTGGCCCATGTCCGTGACCCCAGTCCCAACAAGGGTCGCACATTTGATCAAATAGTCTCCCCACATGTGTATGCTCTCATTCCCTATTATTATCAAATCCTGCTCATCTGATCATATGCCGATCTCGTTCAATCTACAGGATGTGCCCTCCTCTGCATTTAAAAGCCCCCTTCCGACCTATCATCGTTGGTAAAATGCTACAACACGACACTTTCTGACGTGCTCAACGAGTTTGCACCACTGACTAAGCGCACTGTGCGTCCTCGAACAGACGGCCTATGGTTTATCACCGACATTCAACTAGCTAGGTCTAGTAAGCGAAAGCTTGAGAAAGCTTACACAAGATCAGGGTTAAATGTCCATCTTCAAGCACACGAATACTACCCTAAATCATACCAGTCGATTCCAGCACAGGCCAAATCTAGCGTCTACAAAAACAATTGTTGGATCGCAGATGCACAATCCAAAAATGCTGATGTCTAAAATTAACCATCTTATAAGCGTTTCCAGGGTGGCTCCTTACTAAGTGATTCTTGTGGCGACCTAAGCTATCGCTTCTCTAGCTTTTTTGTCAGCAAGATAGGAACGATCAGAGAGTGCATCCCTACGGTTCTGGCATCCCTTCTGGACTCAAGTCCTTCGATTGAATCAACGCCGGACTCCCGCCCATCAACTCCCTGCACTTCCTCGATGTCTACATTCAAGGAGGCTTTGAGTGACCTTATCCTGAAATTTATCTCCCGGTCAAAGAAGACTGCTAGCCCTCTAGACCCTATTCCCATTTTCCTATTTCTACGATGCTTAGATCTGCTGTGGCCATTGCATAACTAAGATAAACAATATATCCGTAGCCTCAGAAACGTCCCTGCACCTGTCAGAAAGGCTGTTGTTAGGCCACTAATTACGAAAGCAACGCTTGACCAAGAGGACTTGAGCAGCTTCCGTCCAGTCAGCCTTCTCCCATTCCTATCACAGATACAAGAACGAGATATGGCAAACCAACTGAAGTATTATGTTGAGATCTCAAAACTAGTAAGTTCCAGTCTGGGTTTAGTGCTAGTTATTCCATAGAGTCGGCATTGTTCCGGGTGTATAGAGACCTTCTCGGGATTGCAAACTTGGATACAGTCTCTCTGCTTGTTCTGCTTGATTTTTCGGAAGCATTCGATTGCAAAGTTCTTCTCTAGCGTCTCGATTCTCGCCTGGGCATCGCTGGCGCTGCAACGCATCAATTCAAGCCCTGTCTCAGCGGGACTAGCAAATGCTAAGTGCCTAGAAACTGACCGAGTTCTCTGGCGGCGGTATGTCAAATCTATTAGCATCATCATTATGACTCCAGAGTATTGATGTGAGCGGACAAAGATTGTCCGAAGAACCACTCAAGAACGGGGCACCTCGGGGCACTTCGCGTGGTGCGGTTTTCTCACCGCTTACACTCTCCGTCCTGCTGATGTGATCGAGTTCTCTACGCTGCCTTGCGGCATGTATTGATAACAATCCGCACATGGATGGCAGCAAGCTCTCTTAACTGAATGAAGACAAAACCAACTAACTAGTTACAGGCAAACCAAGCGTGATTCAGAAGTTGGAAAACCTAACGCTCAAAATCGGCTCCGCCAGCATATCTGCCGTTGAATCTGCATGTAATCTGGGGTCCTGTAGACGACCATATCAGCTCCACAGTCAAGGCTGCCTACTTTCAGCTAGAAAACATTCCCAAAATTCGGGCTTGCTTAGACAGGGATAACAAATCCAAATTGGCCCATGCATTTGTGACATCCCGACTTGACTTCTGTCACTCACTGCTTGCTGGCCTACCGGCATGTGCAAGCAGGCACTTACGGTTGGTGTAAAACTCTGTCGCTAAGCTTGTCTGTTGTAAACGTCGCAGTTACCACATTAAATCACTTCTCGACCTGAACTGGCTCCCAAGGAAGCAGCGTATGGACTTCAAGGTTCTGTCACTTACTTTTAGGTCCCTCCACTCTCTGGCTCCAGTCTACTCATCAGAACTATTCTCTCACCAAATATGGCGAAGAATCGTCCAAGCCGCAGTTCAGACTCGCAGACTCGCTTAGTCTCGTACCTCGTGCGAACCTCAAAGCTATTGGAGACCGTGCCTTTAGTTCTTATGCTCCCAAAGCCAGAAACTCACTACCGACCCACGCGACAACGTCCCTTGACTTGACTACATTTGAAAAAAGAAGCTTAAATGCACCTATACATTATACTATTCGACGAGTCTTTGTGATTCGTTCTACGTGTGCATGCATCTGCTTACACTATGCCGGCTGCTTGCAGATGTTACCATTACATTGTGTCGTAATACTTTCTATACCTGTTTAAAGCTTATCTGTTTGTTACTTGACTGCTTCGCGTAAGAAATTACGTACCTATGGACATCTAAACGCTAATCACTTCGGGCTGCTGGGTCTGCAATGCGTCAGGTACTTCGGCGGCTAGTAACCTGCATATTAGTTATGGTCGTGCGTACCTATTATCGCGTCGTTATCGCAGTTCAAATGCATTCCTAGACGTTATTGCTATTGCTAAGATTCGGGAATTATGCATTAACAAAAGAAAAGTGTCCCGGAGCCACCGCTGGGGCCGTAACTCGAGCTGAGACGCCCCTAGTTTAGCAGGAGCTGCGAGCCGAGTACCCAGTCATTCGGTATTCCTAGCTTTTTCTCGAGCCGCCCAGCGCATTCTACCTCAAGCGTTACTGTGAATCTCTCTAACTTATTGGTTATCAGGTCTGTTATAACTCCAGCGGCCCAACGAAATGCATGTCTTTGGAATCCTCACTCAATTTGCAATAAAACCCTAGTAATAAACGACCTTATTACTGAAAACGGTATCTACCTGCTCGCCTTGATTGAAACTTGGCTAAAATTTGTAAAACTGCCCGACAATTAAAGACGCAAACCCGACTCGTTTCTCTTTTTTCACACCCCTAGATTAATCAAAACTGAAGGTGGCGTCGTTATTATCACACTCTGGAGCTTGGACTTCAAGCCGCTTGCAGTATTCTCGAAGAAGTCTTTCGGGTCTATTGTTTTGATTTCGCCCGACAGCAAGTTACTTATGGTGGCAGTAGTATATCGCCTACCAGGTACCAAGACCTCATTTATCTCAGGTTTCTCTGATCTCATTTAGATTCTGCGTTGAAGAAATCGATCTTTCCTCATTACGGGCTATTTCAACATTAATTTGCATGGCTTATCTGACGCATTCAACACTGAATTATTTTGTACACTGACTGACTCATTGTCTCTTGTGGCTCATGTGCATGGCCCTACTCACATCAAGGGTCACACACTCGACCAAATGATCTTATACAACTGCAGTTTGTCATCACCAATTGTTACCAAATTCTGCTTATCTGACCACATGCAGATCTCACTCAGTGTACAATGTGTGCCCTCCTCCTTCTCATGTAAAATCACTTGCGAATCATGAAACCTCAAGACCCTTGACATCGATGCCGTCCGTGTGAGAATATCTGCTTCGCCTCTGCTGCTCAATTCACCATCCGACCTGTCATCGGTGGTAGATTGCTACAACACGACACTTGCTGACACGCTCGACGAGTTTGCACCTCTGACTAAGCGCACTGTGCGCCCTCGCCCAGAAGGCCTAAGGTTTACCACAGACATTAAACTAGCTAGGTCTACTAAGCGCGAGCTTGAAAAAGCGTACACAAATCAGGACTGACTGTCATCGACAGGCATACGAGGACTACTGTAGATCGTACCAAACGATCCTATCAAAGGCCAAGTCTAGCTTCTATAAAAAAATATTGTTGAATCACTGATGCACAATCCAAAAACGCTGATTTCAATGATCAACCGTCTCCTTAACCGCTCCCAGGTTAGCTCCTTAGAAGTGATCTATGTAATGATTTAGCCGATCGCTTCCTTCGCTTTTTGGTCAACAAGATAGACATGATCAGGGAGTCCATCCGTAAGATGGCAGCACCCCTTTGAATCCTGTCCCTCAATTCCATGCACTACCCCACTGTCTACATTCAAAGAGGTCACTAGTGACCTCGTCCTAAAGTATATATATCTAAATCAAAGAAGACAACAAGTCATTTGGACCCTATTCCCACACTCCTGCTTCTACCAAGCATTGATCTGCTGCTGCCATGCATATCTAACATTATAAATAGGTCGTTAATCTCAGGTCATGTCCCAGCGGCTTTCAAACAGGCTGTAGTCAATCCATTACTCAAGAAAGCAACACTAGACCAAGAGAACTTGAGAAACTTCCGCCCAGTCTCCCTTCTATCTTTTCTATTAAAGATAGTGGATTGAGTCGTGGCAAATCAGCTGAACTCATATATTGCAACTTCAAAGTTTGTAAGTTGCAGTCTGGCTTTAGAGCATATCACTCCACATAATCAGTATTGATTAGGGTGTGCAATGACCTACCTAGGAATGCAGACATGGGCAGAGTATCTCTGCTTGTTTTGCTCGATCTTTCGGCAGCTTTCGATACTATCGATCACCAAGTCTTTCTTAAGCGCCTCACATCTCGCATGGGCATCGCTGGCACTGCATTGAAATGGTTCAGGTCCTATCTCAGTGGAAGACTTCCGAGTACAGATGTAAATGGACAAAGAAAGATCATCCGAGGAGCCACTGAAGTATGGTGCACCTCAGTGTTCTGGGCTTGGTCGCGTTCTTTTCACGGTATGTAATCTCCCTCTTGCCGATGTGATTATTAGGCACAATCTAGACTTGCACTTATATGCAGATGACTCTCAGCTACAGCTTTGCTTTTATCCCTAGAATCCTTCCAGCACGTCGAATTCTCTCAACTCCCTTGTGGCATGTATTAATGACATGCGCTCATGGATGGCATTAAACTTTCTTAAATTGAGTGATAATAGAACCAACTTACTAGTTATGGGAAGACCAAGTGTGATTCAGAACTTGAAAAGGCGAACGCTCAAAATCGGCTCTGTCAGCCTATCTCCTGTTAAATCTTCGCAAAATCTAGGTGTCATGTTCCAAAGTGACCTTTCATTAGACGACCATATCAACTGTACAATCAAGTCTGCCTATTTCAGCAACATAATATTGCTAAAACTCGGGCTTATTTAGACAGATATACCACGTCAAAATTGGCCCATGCATTTATGACATCCTGTCTTGACTTCTGTAACTCACTGCTTGCAGGTCTACTGGCCTGTGCAATCAGGAGCTTACAGCTGGTGCAAAACTCTGAGGCTAGGCTTGTCTGTCATGAGCGTTGCAGTTAATAATAATAATAACAATGCACTTGATAAAGCCCCCTCAGAGAGCTCAATCTCTTTCTAGGTGCTTTACATTTGCTGCAAAGGGAAACGCGATTGAATGGTGAGTAATATCATGCTTTATAAACAACATGAATAGTGAGCGTCGCACTTGCTACATTACTCCACTTCTCGCCGACCTGCACTGGCTACCAGTCAAGCAACGGATTGACTTCAAGGTTTTGTCCCTCACTTTTAGGTCCCTTCATTCTATGGCTCCAGCCTATCTGTCAGATATACTACCCCATCAGGCTAAGCATCGTACCACCCGCTTTTCGGAATCCAACAGTCTAGAAATACCTCATACAAACCTCAAATCCTTTGGAGACCGTGCATTTAGTTCGTATGCTCCCAAAGCCTGGAACTCCCTCCCGACCTGCGTCAGAACATCCCCCGACCTGACCACATTTAAAAGGAACCTAAAAACACACCTATTTAGGACAGCCTTTAGTGGGTCCCTGTGATTCGTCCTTCACGTGCTTATGCGTGCTGACACTGTGCATGCTGCCACTAACCACATTTGCATGCTGACCGTGTGCATGTCACCCCTAACCATATTATTCATTTCGTTTATTTTTTTCAAGCATGATTTTACTTACCATTCAATTGCATTTCACTTTACAGCAAATGTAAAGCGCCTAGAGAGAGATTAAGTTCTCTGAGGGCGCTTTATCAAGTGAATCATTATTATTATTATTAGCATAGTTAGGGGTGACATGCACAGGGTTAGCATGCACGTGTGGTTAGTGGTAGCATGCACAGTGTCAGCACGCATAAGCACACGAAGGACGAATCACAGGGACCCACTAAATGCTGTCCCAAATAGGTGTTTTTAGGTTCTTTTTAAATGTGGTCAAGTCAGGAGACGTTCTGACGCAAGTCGGGAGTGAGTTCCAATCTTTGGGAGCATACGAGCTAAATGCACGGTCTCCAAAGGATTTGAGGGTTGTACGAGGTATTGGTAAACTGTTGGATTCCGAAAAGCGGGTGGTACGATGCTTGGCCTGATGGGGTATAGATCTGAGAGACAGGCTGGAGCCAAAGAATGAAGTGACCTAAAAGTGAGCGACAAAACCTGAAGTCGATCCGTTGCTTGACTGGTAGCCAGTGCAGGTCGGCGAGAAGTGGTGTGATGTGGCAACTGCGACGCTCACGACAGACAAGCCTAGCTGCGGAGTTTTGCACCAGCTTTAATCGCCTGATTTCACATGCTGGTAGGCCAGCAAGCAGTGAGTTACAGAAGTCAAGACGGGATGTTGCCACGTCTCACCACTTCTCACCGACCGGAACTGGCTACCGATCAAGCAACTAATCAACTTCAATGTTTTGTCGCTCACTTTTAGGTCCCTTCATTTTATGGCCCCAGACGGCCCCACCGCGCTAAACATAGTACCACCCGCTTTTAGGAATCTAACTGTTTACCTATGCCTCGTACGAACCTCAAATCATTTGGAGACCGTGCCCTTAGTTAGTATTATCCAAAAGACTGGTACTCACTGTTATCCATGTTATGCTTGTTGTCATTGAGAGTGCTACCACTAACCATTTGACCAAGCAATCGTGCTTCCTTTGCAGTAAACGTAAAGTGCCTAGAAAGGGACTGAGTTCTCTGAGGGCGCTATATCAAACGTATTACAATTATTATTGTTTTTATTATTATGCAGCATCTAAAAAGTGCCTTGAAAGAGATTCAGTTCTCCGAGGTTTCTATACAAATGTATTATTACTATAAAGCAAGCATGGAATCGATATAAGATTCTCTGTCTGTCTTACAGCTTGCTTCGCTGGGTCTTATCACTGGCATAAGGTACTCGTTGTTCACGACCCATATCGTGGCATGGGTTTGAGTCCTGCAGTGAGCGATCCTTTATTGCCCACTTCAATTGGCATTGACAGCCGTTAAGGCTTTTCTGCCGATGTATAAATAAGGTTTTAAATCAGCTAAGTTTTTAGTATGTTATCCTTATTATTACTCGCTGGCACTTGCCTACCGATCAGACCTCGTTCTCCCAGTATGCGGTCGCACCAACCTTCTCAGCATCTGTCATCTCAACCCCCCTCGAACTAATTGAAAATTTTTGGTCATCGAACCTTTAGCTCAAATGCAACGAAAATTTGCGAAGTCGCTTTCGGCTACGATCACTAACTGCAATCCTTTGTGTCTCAGCTAAAGACTTATCTGTTCCTATCACTAAGCCATCACTAATCTTCCCTATTTTATTCATTTGTGCTTTTCACGCTTATCGGTGCATGATTAAGGGCACTTTACTAGCCAGATGTCTTACTAGGCGTCGGTCGCGAGTGTCACGAGTTGTTCGATTTAGTATGCTGGCCTAAGTTTGATACTTGATTGCTTTTGCATTCGCGATACCGCAGTACAGCTAGCTAGCCCTTGGTAACTTGATTCTCTTGCAGTAAGTTTTAAAGTGCACGAATAGATGTTTAGTTTCCTTAGGGTGGTAGACGAACTATCTATCTATGGATGTATATTTTGTATATATTGGCTGTATATTATGGCTTCAAGAGGATGCAAACATCCGGCAGGCGCATTCTGATAAGTAGCAAGTTATGTAGTACAAACACGAAAAAATACTCATCGGAAGCATTTGTTTGTTCAGCACCCGCCGCTTCTGTTAGCTCGCTCGGTACACCTCAAAGAGAATTACACCAGCGTCGACATTGCTCGACGCCTCGATTTATGGTGAGTTCGGCGAATAGGTCGTAGGTAATTCAAAATAGTGGTATTCCTGGTCTCCGAGGCCCCTTTTCACGTTTCCGTGCATCTTTGCCTTTGGGAGAGCAGGGAACGCCAGATGGGCACAGGGGACAAGACTGGACACAGCGCACCGAGCTTCCTGTGCGGAGCAACAACCACTAGGGGAAGCGGAAGTGGTAGACTGTCAGAAGGCGCTGATGTGTACACCCACAACTGCACATCCGAGTCAAAGGTCAAAGCCGGTGACTTTCCGGGATCGTAGATAAAGAAGATCATTTCGTGGAACGAATTTCCCAAGTAGCTCACTAGTTAGAAGAAAGCGGCTGGGAACAGATTCTTTGTTTAGATGGGGGCTTTGTAGGCACTCGAAAGGTGGATGGACAACTGTATCAAGGCTGCCCAATATAATATTGTTATTGTATTCAATGTTCTAAAATTCAACAATAAATATATTACAATATTCAATTCCAAAAATAAAGTATACTGCAATATTCTATGCCACCAATGAAACATATTGCACATCTTACACATCACATATTGCAATTTATTGTCAGTGATTTTACCAATCCTCTCCATATTCTTCTTCGTTCTCTTCGTTATTATCAGCTGTCTCTGAGTAATTTTCATTCACAATCAAAGCGACCATAGCCGAATTCCACAGTATTTTGTTTTGATTCAGAAAAAGCAGCGACTCCAAGACTCTGGGCTGAAAGCTACGGCGTTGAGGACAGAACACACACTTTGCCACCGAGAAAAGTCTCTCCACCTCATATGATGTTGGAACCAAGAAGCGCATGTTGATGTACTTGCTGCGTGCCTTCTTCTCTTCAACACGCTGTCGCTTGAGTGCTCGCTCAGCAAAAGACAATTGAGCATCATCATCTGCAGCTTCTTCCGAGTCATGAGCTTCAGGTAGCAACAATCGTTCAATAGCACGTTCTTCAAGAATTGCAAGAGTGTTCGACCTTGTTTGCTTGTACCTTGACGATGGCCGTTTCCAAATCTTTGCTGTGGATGATATCTGCATCGTTGCCAAGATAGTGGTCGAAGGAAAACTCTGGATACGAGTTAATTATCAATCGGAATAAAACATTCGATTCTTTCAACGACATGTCGTGAGCTGCAGTGCTATCGTAACAGATTTGAAATCGGCCAATGCTTGCTTGCGATTCCGAATATTCCTTTTCTGCCCAGCTGTGGGAACAAGGTTCATTATTTCGTCATCTGACCCATCAAGATTTGGAAGAAGTCTTTCGAAACGCTGAAACTTATCTGGAACGCCTGTCCAGTCGGCGAAGTTTCGCTTGACTCGGCGCAAGGATGTCATCAAGCGCAATCGACGTGACTGTTTTAGTGTTGACAACTTTAAGATGAGCTTCTCAATCTACTCCAATTCAGTTGCGAGGAATGTGATTATGCATGCCTCAACGGCTAAATTAAAATGGTGACTGCGGCATCCCAGAAGTGGCATATGAAGTGGCACATGTACTCACGATTCAATCGCATTTTCCTTTGCAGCAAATGTAAAGCGCCTAGGAAGAGATTGAGTTCTCTGAGGGCGCTTTATCAAGTGCATTATTATTATTATAATTATTATTATTATTGGTTGAGCAGTTGTCCACAATGAAAAAGAAAAAGGGGTTAGGAGATGAGGAGTAACACTAAAGTGTCGATTTGATGAAATTCACATGGATCTCGGCAGTAAAATTCGTCTCGTCAAGGAGAGGTGCGAAGGCCAACAGATGAATTTCAGGATCAGCAGCACGCTCCTTGCCAGGGTAAACGATTAAAAGACCAATAAAGTGTGTTGAACCCTCAGACCAGCCATCAAAAACAAGAGCGAAAGTGGTAGCAGTCGCGACCTTGACAAATATTTTTTCCACCGCCTCCACCAGCTTGAACATATATCTTGAACATATATCATATATATCTGCTTTATCTTTGGTACCCCGATCGTTCGTCGGTTAGTTGTGCTCGCGAGTAATATAATGTATCTCTACAACTCCACAAAGCCACAAAGACTGTAGGGTTATTACGAAGGAGAGTTTTCTATTGTGCACTCACAGCCTAAGGGGCTTTCGGTACGCATTTGCTAGCCAACAGACTTCATCTCACACAACAAAGTCCAACGAATAGCTGAGTCAGGAGAGCAGCTGAGGTAGTGAGTAGCATGGTAGTAGCAGCTAAGGACGGCTGGAAAGGATGAGCCGTAGTCGGCAGCAGGAGAATATATGTCATTGCATAAGAGCTGTGGAAGTGAGTTCCACAGCCTAGTACCTGCAGAGCAATAGCTTCAGTCGCCAGCGGTCTTTAAGCTGAGGATCGAGCAGCTAATTTATTATCCATACATAGCCTAGAGGGCACGACAAGGAGGCTGAAAAACTGGTTAAGCAGTTCAACTAGGTATGAAGGAGCCAAGCCGTGGTGGGCCTTGTGGGTCAGTGCAAGAACTTGGATCGGGGTCGAGCTTGGACCCGCTCCCTGCCCTTCACCGGCGTAGCTGCTGGCAGCCAGCCAAAGCTCTTGAGTCTTTTGACAGAGATCGGTCGCAGTTTCGCATTGCTTCCGGTGAGCTCTTTTTCGCAAAAGATTAATCCGAGCTCATCCATGACGATCCATTCCAGCCATTTGAATACATTGGTTGATCGACTATCAAGCATGTACTCCAAGGTGGTCTGTCCAGATAACAATTGTCCAGTTACGGTGATGAGACTTGCTGTTTCGGATTTGCCTTCTCCATGCGCTTGTTTCGCCAAGTGAAACATTGCTAGATAATTCGGGTGCTTCTGTTTGATGTGGAATATTGGATTCGTGTAGCCGAGCTCAATATTTGGTTTGCGAACAGTTCCACAAGTGCATTTACACATATTGACTTCAGAACCAACAAGATTCTTGCCAAAGTAAAGCTGACAGACCTTGTTGTTTTCAGGTGGGACTGTAGGACGAGAACATGAACTCGACATCAAAGTTGGTGACCTCTGAGACAAAAAATGGCGCCACCACGATTGTGCACTTAGACAATTGTGATTGGTTGAAATGATTTCTATGGATATATGTCCGGATATGGTTTTAATTGGATCTTTACAAATATGAAAAGTCAATTTATGTATATTTATGTATTGTGTATCACGTGACAGAGATGAATAGCTTCATAATAATACCTTAATATATTGCAATATGTTGTCAAATATATTGGTACTGTCAACTAATCCCGTACAATATGTTGGTAATGTAAAACGAATCAGCACAATATATTGTAGCGAATATACGGCAGTATATTTTATCTGCAATACATTGTTGCTCAGCCCTGAAGTGCATAGGCCTCGTAGAGACTGTGGTGAAGAGCTATGGCAGCGTGGGCTACAAGATTTCCTGCGATGTCTGTTTCGTCAATACTCATCTTTATGAATTCAAGGAGAAAAAAGGGCTTTGTCTGTGAAGTAAGGCGAGTGCTTTCAGAATGTACTGGAATCTGAGCGCCATTGCCAAGTAAAGTATAGCCAGAACGAAATGAGGGACTATATTTGGGGTGACTCACGAAATTGTATAATATAGTGTAATTGGAAGCCTCGAACAAATATTTGCTTCTACATATTGTTTGGAAATTTTGTACAACTTTATCATAACTACATATCGGTTTTTATGACTAAATGTGAACTAAAAGAAGCAAATAATTCTTGTTTTTTCATTGGGAATGGGTACATTTGAAATGTATCACTGTCATGGCCACAAAAAAGACAATGTTTGTGAGAAAGAATCACCATTTCTTGAGGCATATGCGATTGCAAAATACAACTTGTTAATAAAAAAAAGTAACAACAATTGTGTTACGCAGTGCACCATGTGGACTTTTTAATGCTCAATCGATGGCATTTACAGGCGAAAAATGGACGGAGTGAGACTGAACATACCGGCATACTTGTGCATGAGAGAAAATTCCAAGTCAGAATCGACAGTAATTAGCACTGGCCTTCAATTTTTCTATAATGGCTAATTCATATTTTACGACCATGACTGCGTTAGATATTGTTTTCAAAAGAATACCTGGCATAAACCGGCACAGCTTATTGCAAAATCATCAAATGATGCTGACATAAAGTAACTTCAAGCATTGCGACCACGTCGGAAATTGGAGACTGGCAACTGAGCGAAACATACAGCAGTGTGTTAGTCACCTTTTTTGTTTCGCACCTGTTGTGAGCGAGCTGTCGTTACTGCGTGCACTTTTGGTCGGCAATCAAGTGCTTCGCCGTCACGGGACTTCAACCTTATGGTGACTGGAATTCGATCTTCGGGAGATATCCTCCGTTGAGCCCCGTACCTCTGGCTGGAGTTCGTGAAGCGCTGCTGTTTGGACCAAAATGAATCTCTGCGGCGGCCAGAGTGAATGGATTTTCAGGATTTGGAGGAGCACGCTTATATATATATATATATATATATATATTGTATATATATATATATATTGTATATATATATATATTGTATATTTATATATTTAGGAGGAGCACGCTTTTTATATATAATTCATTTGTATAGCGCCCCAAGATAACTTAATCTCTATTCAGGCGCTACACACATGCCTCGGGGCTCGAGCCCATGACCTCCGCCAGACCTTGGTCGGGGCGAGCGCCTTGACCGCTGGGCCAAACCAGCTCGGCGCTTTTGTCAAGCGAAATGTAGGGGGCCTGTTTCAAATTCCCACAGCTTTACGGTAGCATGTTAATACGAACTTTGCACTCTCCACAGCTACCTGAACGAGTAATGACAGATTACTGGAAACTCAAGCGTCTCATCTTGAAGTGGGGCACTTCCTTTGGACAGGCATTGGCTAGGAGTTGCATATGGACGAAGTTCACTAAGAAAAATCGTATGTCGAAACTTCGTCTGTGATATTCGCAAGTAGTCATCAGCTAAGCAAAGCTTATTTGAATGACTCAAGTCTGCACGTAAGTGTATTTTTTGCTATCCCTAACAGGTCAGTAACGTTCTTACTGCTCTCGGACATGCAGCTGAAGCGCCTCCAGAATTGAATGCCTGCGAGACGAAGGGAGTGTGGGAGAGCTTCAGAAAAGATGGCATGCTCTGCCGGACAATCCCCGATCCGGCAGGATTTTTCCTTGGATTAGCGGCCGCAGTCTAGCTGGTAGAAAATGCGAAACGCACTTCGTAGAAATAAATTATCAAGCGATCGTTGCAATGTATCTGAATCCCAGAGTTTGGCTGGCATTCGATCTCTTTCTAAGCGCCAGAGACACGAGAAGCTAAGCCCTTAGAAGTAACCAATGCCTACGCAAAGAACTCTACCGGCCTATCCGGTGCGGGGTAGGTTTCTAATAATCGGATCCGTCGGAAAAGGATCGTCGAGACACTGGCACTATTCAGCGAGCAGAATGAGTTAGTTTCCAAGGTCTCGGCAACTTTTAGCATGATATCCCCTTCAAAGGTAATTTTATCATGGTCATACGTTGCACATACTAGGACATTGAGAGCCCGGACAGTTATTGCATCGTAGGCTGATGACAAAGCAGATAATCAGACGTGAAGTGCGTACTCTGAATAACTGCTTCAAATTGCTGTTTTCTTTCGGTCATGGAAGGAAAAAGAACATACCATTCAACTTGGACAATCAAAAATTGATTGATGATTGCTAGTAGTCCCATCTTCCACAATAAAAATTGATACGTCGAATTCAACTCTCCTAATTGAACTAATTCACTTTCTTTCTGTTCATTTTGAATTTGCAGAAGGAGACGCTCTGACATGACGTGCCGTGGTCATATAGGTTTTTCTATAGCAGCCTTACGCTCATTAAAGCCTACAGTTATTTTTACGTAGTCGGTAATGCAAAATCTATTCCTTCTGCGTATGCATGCACAGTGCGTATTTCATTCTTACTTTCACCGGCCACGGTTGCAAGTTGTTCAGCAGAGCTAGTGTTAGCTCCGTGCTTGGCGAAGCTTGCAGGAATAGATGCATCGATGCCGCAGCAGCTTGCTTCTGCGCTTGATTGTTTGCGTGGTTTCGTAAAAGAGACACTCAAACGGTTCCACAGGTCACTCGTGGACGGATTCGTTAGCAATGCAGCTTGCTAGTCGAGTGAGTTACCCTGCTTTCGCAGCCAGCAGGAGCCTAACTGAAGCCCTGCTGCTGCCCTTTGCTCCCATTTGCTGCCACTTCGCATGCTTCGATTCACCACAAATCTAGTTACTGGTTAATCTAATGACTTTGTAATTCAATAGCACGCCACAGTGCCCTTCGATCGGAGACAGCTCTGGTTTAGAAATGCTCTTTTAATAGCTGCCCAGTTCGGCAATGGAGTCGGACGAACCCTTGTCAGCAAACTATAAACAGGTGCGTTACGAAAGCTGCTAAATGAGTCGATTGAACTTTCACGATTTCGCAGAGAAGTTCAGTTGGCCTCTTCAAACAGTGCTGCCGATTGCTTGTGTCGCAGCACCATGCCAGAGTTCAACTTGCAAAGCAGGTCTCAGCTTCTTGCTTGCATGAAATCTTTGACGCTACACTTGGCTCGTAGCTTGCACCCGTACGAGAGTGAATAGGGGAGGTCAGCTGGTATCGGCCCGCGTTACAAACACCGAACGGGCAAAGTGCAGTCCCGCCAAAGGGGCAATGCACAGCCCTAAAGAAGATGCACGGCGCCGCTCACGCCCCTTCCGAGGGGGCGTGAGCGGCTCTACCAGCCAGGTGGGCGTTCTTCCTACGACAGGCTGGACCAACAGGTAAACGAGAATAATAATATTAATATGTCGCTTGCATAGCGCCCAAAAAAGAACTTTGTCTCAATCCAGTCGCTTTACAATTCGTTGCAAGAAAAGTCGCCCCCGCGGGTGTGTGACGTTCGCCGTAAAGGTGAGGTCGCCTGTTAGGCTCGATCTTGGCTTTCGCCATCGAATCTGAGTCCACATTTGATTGCAATGATGCTTAGGCGCGAAGCTCTAAGCAATTACCAAGGAACACGCAGGTTCAGCCAACGCCCCGTTTGTCCGTTCGCTGAAATCACAGATCTGAGTACAATGAATGGATGCTGGGCGGTGAGATTAGCACTGCTGCACTTACACGGATCTCTTAATTATCCTTACCCATGCCGCTGCTGGTTTTAAGATTTCGCTCATCACTGTGCACCGCAATTTATTTATCACTAAGGCATCGGCCTACTACGCTTAAGCAGTAAGATGGCGAGCAGAGAGTCGTGGCGAATGAAAACTGGCAAACTTGTGCAGGGTCGAACAAAGTGCACGAGGTCAATCACCAGGAGAGTATCCACGATCAGGAGTGCAGTGAAAGGGCTAGCAAGACAGAGCCACTTATAAAGTCAGCCGTTCAGAAGGAGAGTTTCTGGCAACATACCCGTTCCACCTCCGCCGCAGTCTGACTGGGCAGGCAACCCAAGGCAGTGATGGGACCAGGGGGCATTCTCACTCCCCCCTCCAATATACCGACCGGTACAGCGACCTGGGCATCCCACTGTTCCTACGCCCCCTCCACCGACCGCTACCAAAGAAGAAATATTGCCCTACTTCCGTTGGAGTGAAACCACCGAGTTCGTGTCGAATGCACACTAAGCTTGTTCGCTGTCGTTTATTTTACTTGCCGCGGTCCAAAATGAGGAACATTTACCATTCGCATCGCCATACGGTGGCGAGTGAGTGTGAATATTGGGGGGGGGGCACGCTTCATAGCTGCCTACTCAAGCAAACAGAGATAACGTGAAAATCTAGCGTCTCATCTGGAAGTGGGTCACTTCTTTTGGAGAAGCATTGGCAAGGCGCTGCATATGGAAGAAGTCAGCTAAGAAAAATTGTTTGCTGAAACTTCTTTTGTGTTATATGCAAACAGTCATCTGCTAAGCTGTGCATTCAATCTTTAGAAGTAACCAATGCCGACGCAAAGAACTCTACCGGCCTATCCGGTGCGGGGTAACTTTCTAATAGTCGGATCCCTCGGAGAAAAATCGTCAAGAAACGGGCGCTAGTCAGCGAGCATGTGCTAGTTTCTAAGGTCGTGACAACTTTTAGTGGTAGTTTATTTTATCATGGTCATACGTTGCACATACTAGGACATTGAGAGCCCGGACAGTTATTGCATCGTAGGCTGATGACAAAGCAGATAATCAGACGTGAAGTGCGTACTCTGAATAACTGCTTCAAATTGCTGTTTTCTTTCGGTCATGGAAGGAAAAAGAACATACCATTCAACTTGGACAATCAAAAATTGATTGATGATTGCTAGTAGTCCCATCTTCCACAATAAAAATTGATACGTCGAATTCAACTCTCCTAATTGAACTAATTCACTTTCTTTCTGTTCATTTTGAATTTGCAGAAGGAGACGCTCTGACATGACGTGCCGTGGTCATATAGGTTTTTCTATAGCAGCCTTACGCTCATTAAAGCCTACAGTTATTTTTACGTAGTCGGTAATGCAAAATCTATTCCTTCTGCGTATGCATGCACAGTGCGTATTTCATTCTTACTTTCACCGGCCACGGTTGCAAGTTGTTCAGCAGAGCTAGTGTTAGCTCCGTGCTTGGCGAAGCTTGCAGGAATAGATGCATCGATGCCGCAGCAGCTTGCTTCTGCGCTTGATTGTTTGCGTGGTTTCGTAAAAGACACTCAAACGGTTCCACAGGTCACTCGTGGACGGATTCGTTAGCAATGCAGCTTGCTAGTCGAGTGAGTTACCCTGCTTTCGCAGCCAGCAGGAGCCTAACTGAAGCCCTGCTGCTGCCCTTTGCTCCCATTTGCTGCCACTTCGCATGCTTCGATTCACCACAAATCTAGTTACTGGTTAATCTAATGACTTTGTAATTCAATAGCACGCCACAGTGCCCTTCGATCGGAGACAGCTCTGGTTTAGAAATGCTCTTTTAATAGCTGCCCAGTTCGGCAATGGAGTCGGACGAACCCTTGTCAGCAAACTATAAACAGGTGCGTTACGAAAGCTGCTAAATGAGTCGATTGAACTTTCACGATTTCGCAGAGAAGTTCAGTTGGCCTCTTCAAACAGTGCTGCCGATTGCTTGTGTCGCAGCACCATGCCAGAGTTCAACTTGCAAAGCAGGTCTCAGCTTCTTGCTTGCATGAAATCTTTGACGCTACACTTGGCTCGTAGCTTGCACCCGTACGAGAGTGAATAGGGGAGGTCAGCTGGTATCGGCCCGCGTTACAAAACACCGAACGGGCAAAGTGCAGTCCCGCCAAAGGGGCAATGCACAGCCCTAAAGAAGATGCACGGCGCCGCTCACGCCCCTTCCGAGGGGGCGTGAGCGGCTCTACCAGCCAGGTGGGCGTTCTTCCTACGACAGGCTGGACCAACAGGTAAACGAGAATAATAATATTAATATGTCGCTTGCATAGCGCCCAAAAAAGAACTTTGTCTCAATCCAGTCGCTTTACAATTCGTTGCAAGAAAAGTCGCCCCCGCGGGTGTGTGACGTTCGCCGTAAAGGTGAGGTCGCCTGTTAGGCTCGATCTTGGCTTTCGCCATCGAATCTGAGTCCACATTTGATTGCAATGATGCTTAGGCGCGAAGCTCTAAGCAATTACCAAGGAACACGCAGGTTCAGCCAACGCCCCGTTTGTCCGTTCGCTGAAATCACAGATCTGAGTACAATGAATGGATGCTGGGCGGTGAGATTAGCACTGCTGCACTTACACGGATCTCTTAATTATCCTTACCCATGCCGCTGCTGGTTTTAAGATTTCGCTCATCACTGTGCACCGCAATTTATTTATCACTAAGGCATCGGCCTACTACGCTTAAGCAGTAAGATGGCGAGCAGAGAGTCGTGGCGAATGAAAACTGGCAAACTTGTGCAGGGTCGAACAAAGTGCACGAGGTCAATCACCAGGAGAGTATCCACGATCAGGAGTGCAGTGAAAGGGCTAGCAAGACAGAGCCACTTATAAAGTCAGCCGTTCAGAAGGAGAGTTTCTGGCAACATACCCGTTCCACCTCCGCCGCAGTCTGACTGGGCAGGCAACCCAAGGCAGTGATGGGGACCAGGGGGCATTCTCACTCCCCCCTCCAATATACCGACCGGTACAGCGACCTGGGCATCCCACTGTTCCTACGCCCCCTCCACCGACCGCTACCAAAGAAGAAATATTGCCCTACTTCCGTTGGAGTGAAACCACCGAGTTCGTGTCGAATGCACACTAAGCTTGTTCGCTGTCGTTTATTTTACTTGCCGCGGTCCAAAATGAGGAACATTTACCATTCGCATCGCCATACGGTGGCGAGTGAGTGTGAATATTGGGGGGGGGGGCACGCTTCATAGCTGCCTACTCAAGCAAACAGAGATAACGTGAAAATCTAGCGTCTCATCTGGAAGTGGGTCACTTCTTTTGGAGAAGCATTGGCAAGGCGCTGCATATGGAAGAAGTCAGCTAAGAAAAATTGTTTGCTGAAACTTCTTTTGTGTTATATGCAAACAGTCATCTGCTAAGCTGTGCATTCAATCTTTAGAAGTAACCAATGCCGACGCAAAGAACTCTACCGGCCTATCCGGTGCGGGGTAACTTTCTAATAGTCGGATCCCTCGGAGAAAAATCGTCAAGAAACGGGCGCTAGTCAGCGAGCATGTGCTAGTTTCTAAGGTCGTGACAACTTTTAGTGGTAGTTTATTTTATCATGGTCATACGTTGCACATACTAGGACATTGAGAGCCCGGACAGTTATTGCATCGTAGACAGCTGACAGAGCAAATAATCAGACGTGAAGTGCGTACTCTGAATAACTGCTTCAAATTGCTGTTTTCTTTCGGTCATGGAAGGAAAAAGAACATACCATTCAACTTGGACAATCAAAAATAGATTGATGATTGCTAGTAGTCCCATCTTCCACAATAAAAATTGATACGTCGAATTCAACTCTCCTAATTGAACTAATTCACTTTCTTTCTGTTCATTTTGAATTTGCAGAAGGAGACGCTCTGACATGACGTGCCGTGGTCATATAGGTTTTTCTATAGCAGCCTTACGCTCATTAAAGCCTACAGTTATTTTTACGTAGTCGGTAATGCAAAATCTATTCCTTCTGCGTATGCATGCACAGTGCGTATTTCATTCTTACTTTCACCGGCCACGGTTGCAAGTTGTTCAGCAGAGCTAGTGTTAGCTCCGTGCTTGGCGAAGCTTGCAGGAATAGATGCATCGATGCCGCAGCAGCTTGCTTCTGCGCTTGATTGTTTGCGTGGTTTCGTAAAAGACACTCAAACGGTTCCACAGGTCACTCGTGGACGGATTCGTTAGCAATGCAGCTTGCTAGTCGAGTGAGTTACCCTGCTTTCGCAGCCAGCAGGAGCCTAACTGAAGCCCTGCTGCTGCCCTTTGCTCCCATTTGCTGCCACTTCGCATGCTTCGATTCACCACAAATCTAGTTACTGGTTAATCTAATGACTTTGTAATTCAATAGCACGCCACAGTGCCCTTCGATCGGAGACAGCTCTGGTTTAGAAATGCTCTTTTAATAGCTGCCCAGTTCGGCAATGGAGTCGGACGAACCCTTGTCAGCAAACTATAAACAGGTGCGTTACGAAAGCTGCTAAATGAGTCGATTGAACTTTCACGATTTCGCAGAGAAGTTCAGTTGGCCTCTTCAAACAGTGCTGCCGATTGCTTGTGTCGCAGCACCATGCCAGAGTTCAACTTGCAAAGCAGGTCTCAGCTTCTTGCTTGCATGAAATCTTTGACGCTACACTTGGCTCGTAGCTTGCACCCGTACGAGAGTGAATAGGGGAGGTCAGCTGGTATCGGCCCGCGTTACAAAACACCGAACGGGCAAAGTGCAGTTCCGCCAAAGGGGCAATGCACAGCCCTAAAGAAGATGCGCGGCGCCGCTCACGCCCCTTCCGAGGGGGCGTGAGCGGCTCTACCAGCCAGGTGGGCGCCCTTCCTACGACAGGCTGGACCAACAGGTAAACGAGAATAATAATATTAATATGTCGTTTGCATAGCGCCCAAAAGAGAACTTTGTCTCAATCCAGTCGCTTTACAATTCGTTGCAAGAAAAGTCGCCCCCGCGGGTGTGTGACGTTCGCCGTAAAGGTGAGGTCGCCTGTTAGGCTCGATCTTGGCTTTCGCCATCGAATCTGAGTCCACATTTGATTGCAATGATGCTTAGGCGCGAAGCTCTAAGCAATTACCAAGGAACACGCAGGTTCAGCCAACGCCCCGTTTGTCCGTTCGCTGAAATCACAGATCTGGTCATTCGAAGAACCTCTGAAATATGGCGTAGCTCAGGGCTTCGTGCTTGGTTGGTCCTGATCTGTTCACCTTTTACACTATTCCTCTTGCCGACGTGATTGCCAAGCACAAATCTAGGCTTTCACTTTTATGCGGATGACACTCAATTGTACATTTGCTTTGATCCCTCCCAGCCCTTCAACACGTCGAGTTCTCTCAACTCCCTCGCACAATGTATTGATGACATCCGCACATGGAGGGCAGCAAGTTTTCCGAAATTGAATGCTAATAAAACTAACGTACTAGTTATGGACTAACCAAGCATGATTCAGAAATTAGAAAGGCTAACGCTAAAATTTGGCTCTGCTAGCATATCTCCTGTTGAATCTGCACGAAATCTATGTGTCATGTTAATAATCATAAAAGTAATAACACACCTGATAAAGCGTCCTTAGAGAGCTCAATCTCTTTTTAGGCACATTACATTTTCTGCAAATGAAACACGATCGGATGGTTAGTGGTAGCATGCTCGATTAACAACAAGAATAACATGGTTAGGGGTGACATGCACAGGATCAGCGTGCAAGTATAGTTAGTGGCTGTATGCATAGTGTCAACACGCATAAGCACACAAAGGACGAATCGTAGAGATCCACTAAATGCTGTGATAAATAGGTGCGTTTTTAACTTCTATTTAGATGTGGTCATGTAAGGGGACATTGTGACGCGAGTCGGGAGTGAGTTTCAGGCTTTCGGAGCATACAAACGAAATGCGCGGTCTCCAAAGGATTTGAGGTTTGTACGAGGTAGAGGTAAACAGTTAATTTACGAAAAGCTAGTGGTACGATGCTTAGCTTGATGGGAGAGTAGATTCAATAGTTAGGCTGGAGCCAAAGAATGAAGGGACCTAAAAGTGAGTGACAAAGCCTTAAAGTTGATGCGTTGCTTGACCGGTAGCCAGTGCAGATGGGCGAGAAGTGGTGTGATGTGCCAACTGCGAAGCTCGCGGCAGACAAGCCTAGCTGCAGAGTTTTGTACCAGCTGTAAGCGTGTGCTTGCACAAGCCGGTAGACCAGCAAAACGTGAGTTGCAGAAGTCAAGACGGGATGTTACAAATGCATGGATCAACTTAAAAGTGGTATTCCTATCTAAACAAGTCCGAATTTTAGTAGTGTTATGTAGCTGAAAGTAGACAGATTTGATAGTGGAGCTGATTTGGTCGTCTAACGAAATGTCACTTTATAACACGACACCTCGATTTTGTGCAGATTCAACAGGAGATATGCTGTCAGAGCAAATTTTGAGCATTAGCCTTTCAAATTTTTAAATTACGCCACACTTGGTTTGACCATAACTAGGAAGTTGGTTTTATCATTATTCGATTTAAGAAAATATGCTGCCATCCATGTGCGGATGTCATCAATACATGCAGCAAGGGAGTTGAGAGAACTTGGCGTGCTGTAGGGCTGGAAGCGATCAAAGCGAAGGTACTATTGACTGTCATCCGCGTAGAAGTGAAAGCCTAGATTGTGCTTGACAATCACATCGGCAAGAGGAAGAGTATAAACCGTGAAAGAACAGGACAAAGTACGGAGCCCTGACGTACCCCATATTTCAAAGGTTCCACTGATAATCGTTGTCCATTCACGTCAATACTTTGAAGTCTTTTACTGAGATAGGACCTGGACGATTGTAATGTAATGCCAGCGATGCCCAGGAGAGATGAGAGGTGCTCAAGAAAAAATTGGTGACCGGTAATATCAAAAGCTGCCGAAAGATCGAGCAAAACAAGCAGAGATACTCTACCTACGTCTGCATTCCTAAGCTGGTCGTTGTACACCCGAAGCAATGCTGACTCTGTATAGTGATCAGCTCTAAAAACAGACTGGAACTTACTACCAAGGTTTGAATTTTCAGTATATGCGTTTAGCTGATGTGCCACGACTCGTTCCAGTGCCTTTGATAGGAATGGTAGAAGGGAAACTGGGCGGTAGTTGCTCAAGTACTCTTGGTCTCCAAAGTGACCTTTCGTTATACAACCTTATCAGCTCCACAATCAAGTCTGCCTACTTTCAGCGACGTAACATTGCTTAAATTCGGGTTTGTTTAGACAGGGATACCACTTCTAATTTGATCCATGCATTTGTGACATCCCGTCTTGACTACTGTAACTCACTGCTTGCTGGTCTACCGACCTATGCAATCAGACGCGTACAGCTGGTGCAAAACTCTGCAGCCAGGCTTCTCTGTCGTGAGCGTCGCAGTTGCCACATCACACCACTTCTCGCCGACCTGCACTGGCTTCCAGTCAAGCAACGCATCGACTTCAATGTTTTGTCGCTCACTTTGAGGTCCCTTTATGCTTTGGCTCCAGCCTACCTATAAGATCTACTGCCCCACCAGGCTAAGCATCGTACCACTAGCTTTTCGGAATCTAACTGTTTGCCTATGCTTCAAACAAACCTCAAATCTTTTAGAGACCGTGCTTTAGTTCGTATGTTCCCAAAGCCTGGCACTCACCCCAACTTGCGTCACGACATTCCCTAACTTGAAAAAATTTAAAAAGAAATTAAAAACGCACATATTTATGACAGCATTTAGTGGGTCTCTGTGATTCGTCCTTTATGTGTTTATGCGTGCTGATGCTATGCATGCTGCCACTAACCATACTTGCGTGCTGACCCTATGCATGTCACCCCTAGCCGTAATATTAAGCGCCTAGAAAGAGATTGAGCTCTCTTAGGCGCTTTATCAAGTGTGTTATTATTATTACGATTATTATCTGAGGGGTATGCAATGGACGCTGGCACTGATATTAGCACTGCTGCACTTATACGAATCTCTTAATCGTCCTAACCCTCGCTGCGGTCGATGTGAGATTTTGCTCATCATTGTATACCTCAAATTATTTATCCCGTTACCGTCTGCATACTACACCTAAGCAGTGAGCTGGCGAGCAGGGAGTCGTGGCGAATGACGAGTGGAAAGCTCGTGCAGGGTCAAACAAAGTGCACGAGGTAAATAATCGTGAGAGTCTCCACGATCAGGAATGCAGGGAATGGGCTACCAAGTCAGAGCCACTTACAAAGTCAGCCATTTAGAAGGAGAGTTTCTGGTAACATGCCCATGCCGCCTTTACCGCAGTCTGACCGGACAGGCAACCCAAGGCAGTGATGAAACCAGGAGGACAGGGATATTGCATATAAATACCCCTCCTCGAGCAATTTATTTTTTCCAACCACCGGGCATGCGCCATCAGGCTTTCAAAAATAAACCACTCTAGCAGGGGCATTCATATGCCACACTACTTTTATTTACTATGCATTTTTCAATTCATTTTAATTAAAAGAGTTTTTTATCGTTATTGTAATGGCAACCCTTTCCAGGATGGGTAACTCTTTGGCTTCCGAAGTATGACAAACTATGAATATCGGTGATAATGTTCCGCTTTGATTAACTAGAAATAAGCGTTTTGAGTTTAAGTTGGTTAATAATGGAGCTAGCGGAAAAGTGAATTGTTATGAATTAATACGGCGTAAAATTATTTGTGCTTCTAAAATAGACACATTCTTGAGTGAAATTGCTATTGCGTATTCAATTGAGTTGTCTAATTTACTTAGAATGTTTTATTCGTTTTTTGACGTACTTCTAATAATTTACTTATGAGATATCCATCAACAGATTGTGGTGACGAGAAGTGTGTTCCTACTTCTTCATTAATTGTTGCTTCTAGGCATAATTATGATTAAGTAACAATCAAACGACATAAACTATAATAAGGTGCCATCAATGAAACTGTTGATAGAGCAGTTGGTTCTGAATGGATCATAAATGGAATAAAGTTATTTAGCTTCGTACTTGGAAGTTATTTTATTCAAGGAAGAAGTGGTTCTAATCTAATAATATTTCACCCCCAAGTCTATATGGAAAAAGAAGTGGTGTATCAATACCCTAACTAGTGACGATTATTATGCACTATGTTCCATACTAAGGTTTTTACATCCAGTTAACAATCATCCGCACTCTATTAATGGTGTGCACCACAATTTGAACACATCTCGTCTTAATGTTATGGAAAATATTCTTTTACTTAAATGAACACTCAAGTTGATAGATACTAATTTATTATTTAAAATACTGCATGTTAGCATACATGTTTTTAAATAACACGAGAAGCAAAGAGCATCACTACAGAAGTCTACTAATTTAAAAAAGAGGTTAGTGATAGACATATTAATTTATTGTTGATTAGTAAAACGGAAATTGAACAGTATACTCTGATAACTTATTTTAAGTCATTACGCCGTGCCCTAAAGTCAGAAGGTTTGCTACTTTATTGTTATAGATACCTAGATAGATATTTTTATAAGGAGTTATGAGATAGGTACTCAATAAATTGTGAAGGTCTAATGGGCATTCTACTACGGATAAAAAGCATAGTATAACTGAAAATCATGATGAAGCACAGCTTATATTTAGGGATTGCTTTATCAAGTTCATTATTATTATTATTATTATTATTTTTCTAGGTTTATCGTATCTTTATTTGCCTGTCACGCTTTCACGCTGATTTCAAGATTATTTTTGTAAACACGTGCACAGTTTTTTATGATGGTTATGTAGCCTTATTGTAGGTGTTTGTCAAAGTAGATCTAATACTGGAAATTGTAACACTTTAATTGTAATTGTAATATTACTGATACTTTGCATTTGCCTCTTGGAGCATCTTTTCTTGAGATAGACTGGAATTATACATTTGTTCTTAGTTGTCTTTCTAGATCGAGTAATTGTGTTTCATTGTTCTATGATGAGTTGATTAATTTGGTAGACAATGCTAAAATATTTTGAGTAGCATGATGTTGACCAAGTTGAATATGACCAAAGTAGACGATTACGCTTTTGTGACTTATTGTAATTAATGAATGTAGAAGAAGTCTTTCAGCAGCCCTGCTGGGAAAGGGAGGGATCATCGCCATTTTACTAGAATGTTTAGAGGAGCTGCACGTAAGAGATTAAAATCACTTACTAGGATATACCCTACGCTGTGAAATTTAGCAGTTTTCTGTTGTGAATTTTGTGGATATGATTGATATATGGCTGTACAGACATAATCTGGCTTCGAGATTCTGACATAACCCGATTGCTAATTCTATGGATAAATATATGATGCCTTCTGTAAATGATATTGAGTTTAAATACACAGCGAATTTTATAAATGATAGTTTGGATGGCATTATTAGTTCATTGTCTAGCAATCCATCAAACTTTTGTATTAAGAAACTTTTCTCTGAGTACCTTGAGATGAATTGCAATGATGTGTTACGCTTGTTAGTTAGGAAGAGTGTATATCTATATGAATAAATTGACTCATTGGATAAGTTTGATGATACTAGTCTGCTTCCTATAAAAGCATCGAGGTCTTCAACGAGGATGTACAACTTAGTGATTATGAATTTGCTGATAGTATCGTGAGTAAGTTTGTGCATAAAAACCTCGGTGATTACCACGAATTTTTTAATTATCAGAGGTTAATCAAATTGCTGATGATTTCAAGATATTTAGAAAGAGTTTATGTGAGTTGTTTTGTTAGATCTTTCGAATTATTTAACTGTTTACACGCTCTGAATGGTCTTGTTATTTGTATCTCACTAGTATTAGGATTGGGGTTGTTTGATAATGAAGGTGATATGAGTGTCTACCACGGTTTCAGAAGGTCTATAAGGAGTGGTGTATTTCAGCCTAGCAGGAAATATTATAGGGCTAATTACCCTAATGTTCCTCACCACAATGCAAGTAAACAAACACTAACACAATTTATTGGGATGCCTGTAGCTTAAAAAGGTAATATTTATAAAATGATACTTGCCAATTGATAATGTTACAGAAGATCTAGTATAAAATTGGACTCTAGAAAAATTTATTAGTTTACCTCATAAATACTGATTCACAACAGTGAATATTTATGTAAGTTGCTCTAGTTTATTCACACTCATTGTACGATTTACCCAAGATTATTCAATTTGCTCTGTTAGTGGGGTAGTTTCTGAAGATGAGTACTCTGATTATACAATTAAAATGCTTTTAAACGAGGGAATGCGATGACATCAAAGCTAATGTGTGATTTCATACTAGACTACAAGTACCTAGCTCATTATAAATATCTCCACAATTTATGGCTAAGAATGGAATACGTATAGTAATAAAAGTAATTTTGTTCAACGCCATCGGAGAACTTTTTTTAAATGCACTTTACGTGTGCTGTAATGGAAGCACGATTGAATGGTTAGTGGTAGCATGCTCGATGTCAATAAGCGTAATATGGTTGGAACTGACATGCACAGGGTCAGCCTGCAGGTATGCTTAGTGGCAGGATGCAGAATGTCAGCACGGATAAACAAACAAAGGACGAATCACGTGGACCCAATAAATGCTGTGAGGAATAGATGTTTCAGTTTTTTAGCTCCTTTTTAAATTTCATCAAGTCGGGGGATGTCGTTACGCCGGTCGGAAGTGAGTCCAGGCTCTGGGAGCATGCGAACTAAATGTACTGTCACCAAAGGATTGGCGTTTTGTACGAGATGTAGCGAAATGATTTGAATCAGAAGATCCAGTGATGCGATGCTTAGCCTAGTGGGGCATACATCTGATAGGTAGTAAGGGGCCAAAGAATGAAGGGACCCAAAAGTGAATGACAAAACCTTGAAGTCGAAGTGCTGTTTGATTGAAATCTGGTGCATGTCGGCGAGAAGTGGTATGGTGTGGCAACTGTGACGCTCAAGACAGACAAGCTGAGCTACAAAGTTTTGCATCAACTGTAAGCGTCTCATTGCACAGGCCGGTAGACCAGCAAGCAGTGAATTATAAAAGTCGAGAAGGGTTTTTGCAATTGCTGGGCCAATTTAGATGTAGTATCATTCCCTAAGAAACCCCGAGTGTTGTGTAGCTGAAAGTAGTCTTGACTTAGCGAGCAGACTAGTAGACTTGACCGTGGAGTTGATGTAATCGTAAAATGAAAAGTTATTTTGAAGCAAGACACTTTGATTTCGTGTATAATCAATAGGAGATATGCTGGCATAGACATTTTGAGCATTATTTTCTCCAATTCTGAATCACACTTGGTTTGCCCACAACTACTAAGTTAGTTTTCTCGTCATTCAATTTTAGAATGTTTGCTGCCCTCCATGTGCTGATGTCGCCAATACACGCATCAAGGGAGTGGAGATAATTCAATCGGCTGGAGGGCTGGGATTAATCGAATTAATTACAATTGAGTGTCATCTGCATAGAAGTGAAAGCCTAGATGGTGCCTGGCAATCACAGATGCAAGAGGTAGAGTATAAATCGTGAAAAGAACCGGACCAAGCACAGAGCCCAGAGGTACACCGTACTTCAGCCATTCCTCGGACGATACTGGTCCGTTCACATAAATGCTCTGGAGTCTTCCTCTGAGATAGGACCTGAACCATTGTGGTACCGTACCAGTGATGTCCAGGCAAGATGAGATGCACTCGAGAAGGACTTGGTGATTGATAGTATCAAAAGCTGCCGAAAGATCGAGCAAAAAAAGCACAGGGACTCGACCTAAATCTGCATTCCTAAGAAAGCCGGTACACACCCGAAGCAATACAGACTCTGAAGTAATTACCTCTGAAACCAATACTGAAACTGACTGGCTAGGTGGGAATTTTCAATATGTAAGTTCATCTGGTCTGCTCACGAGTCTTTTCAGTGTGATATTAGGAATGGTAGAACGGAGACTGGGCGGATGTTGCTCAAGTTCTCGTAGTCTCGTGTTGCTTTCTTGAGTAGTGGCCTGACTACGGCGTTTTTGAAAGGTGCTCGGACATGACCTGAGACTAATAAAATGTATTAAATAATAATCATGCGTGTCAGCAGCAGATCAATTCCTAGTAGAGGCAGGACAGTTTGAATGTGGTGCAAAGGACAAGTTGTCTTCTTTGATTAGAATATATGCTTCAGGACGAGGTCACTCGTGACTTCCTTGAATTTAGAAATTGAGGTTCTGCATGGAATTGAGGGACAGGTATTCAGAGGGGTTGCTGTCACTCTACGGATAAACTCTCTGACATTGTGTATCTTGTTGACAACGAAGCTAGAGAAGTAATCAGCAAGATCAACATACTGATCAATAAGTATGGAGGTAACGTGGGAGCGGTTCAGGAGACGGTTGATGGTAGATATAAGCATTTTTGGATTGAGCATCTGTGAATCAATAGTGTTCTTATAACGGCTAGACTAGAATCTGGCTAGGCTCAATTGGCACAATCTACAGTAGTCCTCGAATGCCGGTCGATGAAAAGTCAGTCGTGATATTTTGTATACTTTTTCAAGCTTGCGCATTGTAGATCTAGCTAGTTTAGGGTTTGCGGTAAACCGTAGGCCATCTGGGAAAGGGCGAACAGTGCGCTTAATCAGAGGCGAAAAACTCTTCAAGCGTGTATGCTAGTGTCGTATTGTAGCATTATACCAACGGTGACAGGTCGGAAGGAGGATTGGGCAGCAGGGGCGAAGAGGAGATTCTCGCGTGGACAGCATCAATGTCAAGGGTCTTAAGGTTTCGCCATTCACACGTGACTTTGACTGCAGAGGAGGGCACACACTGTAGACTGAATGATGTCTGCATGTGGTCAGATAAGCAAAATTTGGTAATAATAGATAACATACAGTTGTATGAAAAATTTGGTCGAGTTTATAAGTTTTGATGTGATTAGTGTGATGTACATGGGCCACAAGAGAAAAATGAGTCAGTCAGTGCATGTTCGGTGCTGAACGCATCAGGTAAGTTATCAAAATAAATGCTAAAATTACCCAGAACGAGGAAAGATCTATTTATCCCATACAGGTAAGAAAAATCGGAGATATATAATGAATCGGTACATGGCGAGCGATGCAATACTTACACCATTGGCAGCATGTTGTCGGATGAGCTCAAAATAAGAGATTCGAAAGACTGCTTCTAGTGACTGCAAACGGTTTAAAATTGAAGGATGAGTATGCGATAATCGCGACTACATCACCAGTTTTGACTGATCTATGTTTATGAAAGAAAGAGAAGCCTGCCGGAGTTTCGTCGTCTATGGTCACATAGTTAGCCGATCCAAACAAGGTCTCGGTCAAGGCAAGCAGGTTGAGGCACTTTTGAGTAATTAGGTAATTTATTATCAGTTATTTATTGCACATTGAGCAATGATTCCACAGACACGCGTTTTAAGATGGGCCGCGGGAGTTATTGCAGGCCTGATGACCAGTATGTTACAGAAATTCACAGGATTGCTTGAGGGAGAACGTGCGGTGTGGTTCGAGACGCTGCTGCGAAAACCAATCGTGCGGGGCATCCGGTCGCGCCCCCTTCTTAGGCTACGCAGCACTTTCCTTTTTTTAATACGCAATTCGTGGACTTCAGCAACAGCAATATAGTGAATGCATTTGAAAGGCCACAACGAAACGATATATAATAATACGATAATAAACGATATATATAAACATACATAATAATATATAAATATACAATATAAATAAACGATAACACGTACGCACGATCGTATTTAATAGGCAGGTCACTGGCAGCCGGAGAATCTAACGCCGCCGATGGTTTGACTGACGCAGCCGATTAGAAGGCTTTGCTCTTCTAATAGGTGATGCTGTCGTGCGACCATCACAGCATGCTCGAAATTTAGGTTTTGTTTTCGAAAGCTGCCTAAATTATAAAAGCTTCATTCAGAAGACTGCTTCTGCAGTTAGCCATCCCATCCGATCCCTATCAAAGATAATTAGCTGTTTCCCACAGCGGCTGGCAAAAAATTTGACTAGCTCCTTAGTTCTGCCTCGGCTTGATTATTGTAGTTTCCTTTTGGCTGGGCTAACAAAAAAGCAACTAGGCCCCTGCAAATGGCTATGAATATGGTTGCAAGGCTAGTTTTCAAGTCCAAGAGCATTGACCACGCGTCTCCTTAGCTAAAAGAGCTGAGATAGCTGCCGGTTGATCAACGGATACAGAGCAAAGTTCTTACGCTGACCCACAAGGCCCGCCACGGCTTGGCTCCTCCATACCTAGCTGAACTGCTGTATCAGTTTCAGCCTTCTCATACCCTCAGGTCCTGTATGAACAATAAATTAGCTGTTCCATTCCTCCGCTTAAAGACCGTTGGCAACAGAAGCTTTAGCTCTGCAGGTCCTAGACTGTGAAACTCGCTTCCAGAATTCTTATGCAACGACAACTACTCTCCTGCTGCCGACTATGGCACACTCTTTCCAGCGGTCCTGAGCTGCTACTTCTACGCTACTCACTACCTCAACTGCACTTCTTACACTGCTGTGCTTCACAATTTCTTTTTGTTGCTTGAGATAAAGTCTGTTGGCTAGCGAATGCGTACCTTAAGCCTCTTAGGCTGTGAGTGCGCTATGCAAAACTCTCTTGCGTCACAACCACAATGTCTTCGAGGCTTTGTGGAGTTTCAGACGGAGATACATTACAAAGTCCGCACGCCGCAAGATGGCGCACTTGCGTCATGTGGCAAGACGGTCCACTTCCGTCAAACAGCAAGATGACGCAGCGTTGTCTTCTTGGAACCACTATGACTCAGCGAAGCGAGTCCGCAGGCAGATAACTGGTCGTCAAATCTAATATAGTTTATTCTGTTAACACTAATAGGGATTGTGATTCATTCATGAATAAGGTAAAAGGAGCACCATCTAGCTGGTTTGGTCCAGCGGTTAAGGTGCTCGCCCCGGCCAAGGTCTGGTTGAGGTCATGGGCTCGAACGCAGAGGCATATGTGAAGCGCCTGAATAGAGAGTAAGTTATCGTAGGGCGCTATACAAATTAATTAGATGTAACTATATATCTAGTGTTTTTAAGTGTGAAAATTAAAACATCGGGCATATCTTGATTATCTAAATAAGGAAAACGATTTTCTTCATAAAGATGTGATTATTGATTATGATACTATGAAAGATTTTAGGAAACATTAATGAGAAAGTTTCGTAAGATTGGTCGAAAATGATACATTATTTTGACAAAATAGTATTCAAAAAGTGTACTATCGGCATTTGATTGAAAGTGTTATTGGCTTAATTGGGGTATTTGTTCAACTGCCGATGGGCAGTAAAGGATTAAAGAAACTATAGGGTACTGCCACACTTTCAATATATGAATAATCATGATTAGAAAACATAATTTATTTATTTTAAAAGAGTAATTTCAAAGGATTCTCAATCAAGTGTTAGTCCATATTCTCAAGAGACCCTATTTGGAGATGAATATGAATATTTAAACTTACTTACTTAATAAGATATTTCAACTTACACTGATTATAATGCTAAGGAGTTTTACATTGCTTAGTGCGAATCTGAAATACACACAATTCTTAGTTCCGGATTAACTCAAGCACCTAGTGACTTTATATACAACTTAGATGTGTTCTAAGGTTGACGTTCTTCTTGATACGGAAGAAGAAATTTCATCTTATACTTCTTGGATTGCTAGTTACCTTCCAACTGAATCCGCTCTAATAGCAGGTGTATCTGAAATTAAGCCCGGTAGTTGCTATCTTACCAGACATATCAAGTGGACCTAGTGCCATACCACAAGCTGCTGCTGCTGCAACTCAAACACATCAATAAAAAATGCATGATATAGAATGGCAAGTTTTCCAATGCCAGTGGATGTAAGGTGTAAAGATGGGTTGAATAATGTTGTTACTCAATCTAAAGAATCTAATCAATCTAAGACTTTTTACTTTATACTATGTCAATGTGGTACATTGCAGATATTCACTATTCATTGCTTGAATCATTAAGATTGTAATTAATTATAAATGTCTTAGAATGCCACCAAACAATTCATGTACGGCCAATATTTCTAGTAAAGTTAGAGATGGAAGTATGTTTTCTAATGCCTTAGCAGATTTTAAGATTTCTACAATAAATCAACTAAAGTCAGATGCTTTATCAGATAACATTGAAAAAATTAATGAACTGTCCAAAGGCAGCGAGTAACAGAGTATATTTATCAGCTAATGCTTTAGCTAAAGAGTTTATTCAAGAAGACCCTGATTGGAGGATATCATTATACATTTAAGATCAGGTTTTTATTTCAATAATTTCTTAATCTTTCAATTGCTTCCGATTCTGCTTGATTTATTTTATTCATAATTATTTCACTTCTTCCTATTGTAATCTTGGTAGTTATCTTCTAAATAATTTCACAAAGTAAGTTAATACGGAACATTTCAATTTTAAAATTACCCATCCATCAATTTTTTTTAAATGCTATCGAGTTTTTGAAAACAAAACTTTTTTTACTATCAATGCAATTGTTAGAGCTTAGAGTTGAAATGTTACCAATATAAACTAACTTTGGAAAAATAACTATTAATTTGATACATTTTTTATTTGAAAGTTAATAGCTCCTTGTGTCATAAGGATTTATGCTGTGATGTTAGAGTTTGTAATCAAACTAGTTAGTAGTAGCATATTTCTTTCGATTCCAAAGAATTGTAAACCTAATTGACTGGTGAGTATGAAGTTTGTTGATGCGCCAAGAATCTCAAGGATCTATGTGCAAAATGGTGGTAGCTGTCGCTAACAATTACTGATTTTTCATCCTGTATATATATTTCAATATACGATGTTATCATTTCATAAACTTTTGTACTATCACAACTATTTTACAAATAAAATAATTAATTGAACTAGTTCTAGTTTTAACAACGTGAAACGCCCTGTTATCCGTGTATTATTTAAAGCTAATTCAGCTGGATCAATATTTACTATTTCCATTACCAGTTTAGAATAAGTTCATTTCGAAAATCTTACATCAGATAATTTTGACAAACAATCTAATGGTTTAATTGGCCTAAGCAAGTAGTTGCTTATAATAATAATAATAATAATAATAATAATAATAATGTACTTGATAAAGCGCCCTCAGAGAACTTAATCTCTTTCTAGGCGCTTTACATTCGACTTTTTATGCTGTTACATCATTGCTCATTTTTAATCCTACTTACTTAGAAAAATAGGTTTCGCTACTTACTTAGAAAAATAGGTTTCGCTAGAAACAAATTTTAACTACAGAATTGTAATATTTCACAAGCGCAGGTAGCGTGCCGTTCTCTCCCGCGGGCTGAGCGTCATCATGCCGAAAGACAAGGTCGCCTCTCTTCGCCGAGAACTGGGCCCACACCTCGGCACAGCCGCATACCACAGCGCTCACGCGCAGCTTCCGGCAGAATAACCTCCGGTATGCTGAGTTGACGCCGAGTGCGTCGAGGCACCGATCATTGCCGGGTTTCACAAGGCGAGAGCTCCTACGACGAACGGCGACACCGAGGCCGACGCTCGCCTCTGGGTCCGAAAGTCACGCTCGGTGCGTGCATACTTCACTTGGCTTATGCATTTCCTCCAGTACTCAACTTAATAATTGTATTGTTTCCCATGTCTAACCTTACATTTGTTTTTGATCAAACGAATTGAGAACTTTATTAATCCACAACTAGTTATTTTAGATTCTATTGCTTTCGCAACCACCATTGTTCTATCAGTGGAACTAGCACCGATACCATAGATGTTTCCGGAGCAGGTTGAGATTCCATATTTGCTCAAAAATTAGTTAACCAGTTATTGGACACTGTTAATATTGCTGAAATAGCACCAAAATGTTCCTGAAAATCAGAAGAAAGAACATATTCTAGTATAATTGCATCGGAAACATTTACTAATTGACCAATGTTAATGATTCTATTAGAACCACAATTCCAATCTGACAGTAAAGTCCCTCTTCCGCTGAGAGATTGTCTCCAAAGCATTAAATGTGTAACTAAATAACAAGTTACAAAAGCCTGCTCTTCACCATTTTTATAATTCAATAGACAACTCGTCATCCGATTTCAACTGTGAGAGTGCATGTTGTGGTAACATACGCAAAAAAGTAAAGTCCCTCCCTTTTCCCAATAAGGAATACATCTGCATGCGGAATGATTAGATGATCTAAGTAATAAACTCTATGAAAGATTATTATATGGAGAAAAAATAAATTAAGTTGTGGTCAGCTATACTCAGGAATCTGATTAAGTTGAATATGTCTTCGACTAATAAAATTGATACAGCTTTAAATTCCAGTAGCTGTCTCACTATCAAAGAGACTGGTTGGGTTAGGTATTGGTGCAGGCATAAAATCAAAACTTGCCACTACTAAATATATGGTGTCAGGGATAGCATCAGCTAGTGACGTTGCTTTAAAAGCAGTTTATAAAGTTGCACCAACAATAGTAATGAAACTAAGTTTAAGTGCATCTAGTGACAACAATTGTTCGAAGGTATTTGAATTGTTTTAAAGCTATTGAAGCTGCTACTAAAACATTAGGAGGTTTCATGGATGAAATAGGTGGCATTTTTGATCTAGTATCATTATTAAAAAAAATAGTCGATGATTTCTCATCTCAAAAACATTGACATGTAAGTTGGAAAACTACTGCTGAGAATAAAGACAGTCTATACAAAATTATAGTTAGCTTAGATGTTGGTTTTAACATTAAAGAAAAATGATTAGATACTGAAATAAAGTAATTCAGATTTGTATTCAGATCCTTTTAAGTTCTTCGGCAATACATTTGGAAAAGAGTTTACTGAGACGCATCAGCATCAGAGTTAGATCTTAAATCATGATCTAAGAATTTTCTTGACGTTCGAAGTGGTGGGGTATTTATTACCCGCTATTTCAGCTATTATAGCAAGTATATAAACTAAAGTAGAAATTGCAGGCACAACAGTTGGTATTAATGTAACAGGATTCATTAAGAAGATTGTTCTTATAATAATGTAATACAGCTTAAGCAACGCCAAAGATAATTCACGAGGAAGAAAGAGTGCATTAAGCGCACAAAGTTCTAGTTTAAATAAAGCCATTTCAGATTTGAAAAAGATGATAAAGTTACTCAGAAGTGATATTGATATCAATATGAGTACAAAAGAAAATTTTCTGAAGATAATTATAGATTGAATTATCTTGAAAATGAAATAATTTAGTTGAATTCTTCTAGAGCTTTAAGAAAGAAAGTTTAAAAGCTGTAGTGAGCTTGAAAATTGGAGGTAAAACATATGTGACAATAAAGCAGAATCCGCAATATTTCTAGAAAAGCTGCATGCAGAAAGTAAATCACAAGATGAAATATATAAAGCAATGCTAAACTTGGAGACAAGTTAAAAGCAAAGTTTAAAAAAGTCTTATGTATCTAGGTACGGGCTGTGTTTCTAAGGATTTAGGGAAAAGCAATGTTCAATTGAGAATATTTTCACAATCGACTGAGCCTGTTTCATTAAGATTGTCATTAGGTAATCTAACTGGAGATGTTTGGAGTATTGGTAACTCAAACAGAGTTATCTAAAATAAATAAAAGGAAAATATCTGAAAACAGACTAATAATTAGATTTAGTACTTCACAATTAAAAGTGAATAGGAAAGTTGAATCTGGAATAGTAGATTTTATAAACAAGATATCTGGAGAAAGAGAGTTTCATCTTAAATTGTGGAGTTAAAAGCTAAGAAATTTTTGCAGGTAAATACTGAGTTGTTAATATGAAAGATATTCTTATGCCGGACCAGGAACTAAATTTAAATAAAAAATAGAACAAGGATACATGGGTAGCAATGATCTTGGTAATACAACTCTAATTCATGATCATAATTTTACTGAATCTAGTAGTATGAAGGGGCCAGAAAGAACACAGATTAGAAACCTATCTGACCTAGTGATAGCAGAATTAGCTTTTAGAAGAATTGTATTAGATCCAAACCAAAATATGCTAGAAAAGAGACTAAGATTGTTGCGTGAGTAAAGTCTGCAAAGTTTAAATTGGGTCTTTGGTTGAATGACTTAATGGCTGAACAATTTCTGATAGGCAAAGTTTCTAGTCGTTCAACATTAGTAGAATTAAGAGTTATGCAAGAAGTTAAGCAAGCACTAAAGCAAGCACTAAAGAATCTTACTAAACTAAAAAAACAACAGCTCGTGCAGTTCTGTAGATCACCTGGATGAAACACTTCACGCTCTGCAAACGATTGATTGCTATGTGCTAGTCCTGTTACACTAAACAGATCCTCATTTTGAAATAATATCTTGGGGTCCTCTAATTTCAATCTTCGTATTACTCTTATAATAAGCAATAGTATCATTTGGCCCGATGTAAAATCTTACTTTTAATGGCTGATTTTTTCTTTAACTGGTAAAATAAGTTTTGCGCTAGCAATGTTAATTAATTCGCTAACCTTTTGTTTTAGATTAGCAGATGAATTTATATAAGTGTATAAATTAAGATATTGTTTTGAGTATTTTGAACATTTTTCCTTCCACTTTAACTCTAATCGGTGAATCTTTTAGAATTAGTATTTTAGAGTTTTATATTTCTGTTCTAATTTATCTGAGAAATAAAACATTAGGTTATTGAGTTTTACTTTTGTTTAATTTCCTGACATTTCTACCTGTATAGGTTTTAAAAAATGTTTAGAATATAAATTAATTCAATAATTCTCCCGTTGTTTTCCCTTAGTTATTACTTTGCATAAGTTTTAGAAATTTCAAAAAACGTTTGCTAAAGTCTGTATCATTATAGCTTTGCGATTGAAAAGTAGAAATAAATTGGTGCGTCTCCAAAGTCTGAGACGACTTCTGGCATTGATGGAGCTCCATATGAATCAAAGTACTAGGAATCATTATTAGATTTCTTTACAGCAATTCAGCGATATATTTCTATATAAGACATTTCAGTATTAAATATCTAATATTATATTTCTTTGGAACAAGGTTTGACAGCTCGTCTCTAGCAGATACACCTCTAACTTTCTGCATTCCCAATTCTTTTACATATTTCCTTACATCAGCATCAGTTACTGGCCTAATTTGTATTCCTTTGGTTTTCTTTTTTAACCTTTGGTTATTAATAGCCTTATATGTCTATTATTAAGTCTATTATCTAAGTTGATAAATTCCTCATTATTTATTCCTAATCCCAACTTACGCCCATGAGAAGGTTACTCTACATCCTATTTTACGTCCATTAGATAGTACTCCTGCTCCTGTGCTAGTATCAGAAGGTCTTAAATTAACAAATTTTGACTTTTGACTTTCACAAATTGCTTTTAACCTTCCGCGTGTTCCTCCTTTAACTTTAATTTAAATCTTCAATTATTCTTCATGAAGACTATCAGTATTCTTACGATACTTAAGACACACTACTTGCACTAGTTGTGCAAGCAGTTGATGATTATGTGGCAGCTTTATGTAGCAATGCTTGCTTCTGGAATGTCTCAAAGTATATGAGTTAATGAGAGGCACTTGCATGTGATTTACCGCTCAAGGATAATTTTACTCTAGTTTATCGGGTGGAATTATTTATGAAACATTATAAAAAGGCAATATACTTTGCTTGAACATAAAAAACTTGGAAAAATGTTGTTATTACTCGATAACAAAAGAGTAAGTAGACTTAATGTAAATTGTGATTGAGTCAATCTAAAAATTAATTATGATGAAAAACCGGATTCCTTGTTCAATTTAAATCCTTACATATGATTGATATAGCAGATATAAACCCTGGAGGTAAGTATATCTACATACCAAATCTAATGCCTTTACCTACTACAGGAGATTTTGAAGCCGCCAGCACAATCACTTTTGGTCTAACAGATAAAAATGATAATCTAGTAAATAAAGTTTCTGATGTAATAATAACTACGGAAACTTGTTAATAATATATAGATGGCGAGTTGTGCGAGACACGGACATCACATAATGACTGCTGGAAAATGTGGATTTTGTGGCTTGATAAGACGAGCTAGAAAAGTGGCTCCGGTTATTTCTAGTAACAAATTTGGGTGTAAACACAAAAAATAAATAAATAGAAATGCATGAACAAACAAAAATTATTAAACTTCAAACAAAAAGAGAAAAAAATTAATCAAGAATATGCACAGAGGAAAGCAGAACTGGATGACAAAGGAGTTTAAGAGAAAATAAAAGAAATAGATATGAAAAGTCGACAAGCAATGATAAAAAAAAATTGAATAAAAAAAAGAAAGCAAAAACAAAGACATTGATGATAAAAAATGAAAAGTTTTTTGGAAAAGTTAAAAGAAAACGATCCATAGACATTTCGAGAAATAGAAGGAGTAATTTAGAGAAATAGTAAGAGTAATAGAAGAGAAATATGTAAATAAAAGATAATTATAGGCGATCGATACGGAGAAACAACGAGACAAATTGGAGCTGGATTGTATATCCAGAAAAGACATTAGAATTACTTTTCTGCATAGAGAAGAAAGGACTGGTGCTCTAATTGACCCTTTTATGTAGTAAAACGATTATATACCGCGAAGATACCCAACTAGAAATTTTAAATATCAATAACTTTTTTAAACTGATGGTAATGCGCTTGATGTTGCAGCAAAAGAACTTAAAACAATTTTACAGTACCCGGGGAACAAAATATCTGTTATGTACTCACTGACTTATATTTACTAATAGAAGGACAAATGTAAGTAAAAACTGCTGCTGGTGATCAACATGTGGCTCCAAACAAGAACTTGGCACTTGGGTTAGTTAATAGTGCAGATGCTTGGATGTTTCAGTCAGTAAAATTTAGACTAGGCAGCGACAAAATAGAAAACCTGCCGTTAGCAGAAGGAGTTGGATCAGTAACAACACGTATGGGCCTTTAAAATTACCTAAATGATTACTATGGAACTGAGTGCCCTGCCACTGAATGGAAAAGGACGGAGTAAGCTCTATAAAGGATATTTATACTGGGATTGCGAATTACACAATTGCCCTGCAGAATATGGCGTAACAACGAGTAACATTGGTTGTATTTACAGGGGGAGACGTACTAAAAAATAATTAACACTACTAGAGCGTTTAGTACTTCTCTACAACTAGCCTGACTTTCTGGTTTGCGGTGATATGAATAGGTTATCGTATAATATCGCTTGTACTCCTGAGCTAACAAGAGTTAGTGGTCTTTATCATTATGCTATAATGATGGAAGCACCTGGAACTTTAGCAATTGAGCTAACACAATTACAACTAGGGGTGGTTACATAGCTAATGAAAATGGGGAGTATGCTGCTTTCTAACTAAAGCTCACATAAATGAGGTTGATATTTTCCTGTATCACTCCATGGATAGTTATTGAAAAAGTCTAGCAGAAATTTCCGGTGATCGTGGAGAGAGAGTCAAATTGAACTATAGAGTTATTAGATATGAAAACCTGGCACTAAGTAATATCAACCAGGGATTAAAGTATAATAAAACCTTTGCAGTAAAAAACAGAGTAGGGAAAGTTAGATGGTTGATATTAGCAGCCCCGGGGTCTGATAAATATTATATTTATACATGAAACATATTAATTACAACCATTGTAACATTAAGCATTTAGTTATAGTTGCTCACGATTCTACTCAATATCTGGCTGTTAGAAGTAATTATCCAAAGGATGGAAAATACTCATCCTCTTATTTAAATTTTACACAGCTTAGAAAGAAAATTTGAGGTTTTAATGAAGTTACTGAGCCTGTTGGTGTTACATACCTAGAATGTTTAGAGCTCTCTATCCAATTCACGTAATTGACCTAAAATGTAATTGTCAACCACTTAGAAACACTACCAGGCTAGCTGTTAAAAACAAAGCAATTTCACAGGCAGCAGCTGGAGCAAATCAAACTAGTATTATGGTTCAATACCTAACGATTTGAAATAACACTGCCGAATGAACCTCAAATGGTTATGGCTCTTATTTACATGCATGAAAGGTTTTTAGGTATTTGATTATATTATTGCAGGAGGATTTGGTATATTTTTTTATTTAAATACTGTGAACAAAACTGAATTAGTGTAATGTTCAGATGAATGGAAAAAATCAGTGAGCCTTAACATTGGTGGATCAGAAATATACTCAGTGTTAGCGTTAGCGATCAGTGGTAGCGACGCTACAGCTGGAGGTCAAATGAATCTAGACGTCAAAAATAGCAAATAGAAAAATAAAAAATCTACTTAAACAGAAGCGAAGTAAAATTGGCTCCTATGTTATTTTTTAATGCATTCAACAAATAGCCTCAAAATATTTAGAAATGAAACTTGGAACAAAGTTTATATAGTTTTTATTGTTGCTTTATAGCAGATGGTTGTTAGGGATATTCCCCAGGTGGGATAATCGGTAAAATAGAGTTGATAAGAATAAAGATGTCTATAGAGAAAGAAAATGTGCGATGAGTCCATACCACAACAGTACCATTCACAGTGTTTACTTGGATTGCATGTGCTAGAATTAAGTGAATGCTGTAACTCAGAGTTTGAAATATTTGTTCAAGGAATGAATAGTGAGAACAAACCGAGTAGTTGCTTAGCTGCTGGAACTGCTAGAATACCCAATGGTAAATAAATAGACATATAAATTATTAAATCATTATTCTTATTACTGCTAGAAAAAGAAAAATACTTTAATTTTGAGTTAAGCATTATCAGCAATTTTTGAAGGTTCGACAGTAAGAGCAGTAGTGGATATGACGTAAAATACTACACAGGTAAGCCATTAGCTCAAATAGTTACAGAGCCAGGTCGAGACAGATTTATTAGAATAATATCCACAGTAAAATTAGTGTTAGACTAAATATTTTAACATCGAATTATGTAGATAGATTATAGAACGGGAAACACCAGCCAATTCATAACAAAGACGGAGACTCACTCTCAAATTCTAACGCACAGGTAATATAAAAACAAGCATTGCTGATCAAATTAACTCTTCTTGTGCTGTAGCTAAGGGATACGCTGATTCACATTTTATGGCAATTGGATCTGTGACAATTAGCTTTAAGGAAACTGCAGTAACACACCTTAGAAATGGAACTAACCATGAAAATGCAGTTAATGTTAACATGCATTTGGTGGGTCTTTGCGATACGTCCTTCGTGTACACGTACCTACTTACATTACGCCTGCTGCTTGCGGATGTTACCACCAATCATTTGATAATGCCTTCTATGCAGCATTACAATGCCGAGATTCAATTCTCTGATGGTGCTATGCAAATGTATTATTATTATCATCATTACAACTAAGTGGATATGTAAATAAAGCTGCTGATACCATGGTTGGTGATTCAAATATGGGTAGATTTGCAATCACCTCATACAATTGGAACGTCAATACGACTCTAATTGTATTACAAGACGACTTTTGTGTTACATAAGGAGGATTATAAAGGGACGTAATATTAATTGAAACTCTAGTCTCCAGTAATCTTGATATGAGCGGAAATTCAACAATAAACGTAGCAGATTCAGTTGATTATTCAGATGTTGCACCGAAAGGTTACCCAGACAAAACATTAAAATATTAACAGAAGGAAACCGTTATCTATTGATCCATGGTCAATGAACTCAATATTAAAACTTCTATTCTTTACACATGGAATAGCAAACAAATTCTGCTCCGATAATACTACTAAGAAGAATGGCTTATAGGGGCTTCCTATTGTGTTCCACTAACAACTCAAACTAGTGATAATTCCATACCGGCTTGAGATGTTAGAGCAATAAATACTATTAGTACTGGAACAGGTTTCAAATACTCTGCGTTCTCTACAAGGCTACCAACAGACTATTATTTCATAGATAATATGGGTAATTATAAAGTTAATTTATTTGTTTGTTACATAATTGTGTGAATTATATAAGTGAAAACCTGGTATTACCAATTAATTCGTCCTATTGACACTATTTTTGCCCTTAAAACGTGGAAGCATTTTCATAATCGCAATAGATTACTGGTTTAAACAAACAATGATGAAGGCAGTAAATTTTGGAAGACCTTGTTCTAAAATGTATCCTAGCTAAAGAGTATTCCTTACTAGGTCTAGGTCCATAAAGTTTGGTATGAGAATAATAACAGCTATCATAAATAACTGCACTGTAAGTACATTAAACTGCTATCAAACTCATTTTCTTTGCTATCAATATTACAAATGTTGAATCGAATCTCAAAAGGTAACTTGGATTTACGAGTAATCTTTTTACGTGATTGACATCCACTTAGTAAATAATCTTCTATCATCGAAGTTATCTTAAATTTAAAACAAAATATTCTCATTGCTATATAATTTCCATTCTTAACTTTGAAAGAGAGAGAGAGCGAGAGAACGAAGGTTAGTACGATCAAAATTTGGACACAAGCCAAGTTTTTAAGCCAGGTCCGAAATACTTTCCTAGCGGGTTCTTTAATGGAATAGTACCTCATGAAAGCCATCAAGTGGACATATTTTATTTGCTAACTGGTATTGGTTATAAATAAGCATTAAATGAGATTAATGTAGTGCTAGTAGATATAAAGACTCAAGAGCATTGAAAAGCAAGTCATTACAAAAGTAGCCGTGAACAATAATTTTTTATATTCACTCAAAAGGTTCCTTAGAGTGGCCAAATAAAATAATTGTAGAACCTGGATCGGAGTTTGAAGGTGAACTCTAGATAGAAATGGAAAGACGCGGAAGGCATGTGATCGAAGTGACTAGCAAAACAAGCGTTGCACTAGTTGAGAGAATGAATCGCACTAAAGCAGAAAGAGCATTAATAGCTCAATTTGAAAAAGAATTAGAGAGAATAAGTAAAGGAGATCACAGTAAAAACTGAGAAGGGATAGAAAACCAACCAAAAATACTAGATTGCTGTGGTACCTTAGCTTACAAGTTTATTTCCCGTGACGGAGCTCGTAACTCGAATTACTCGCATGTCAAATTAATTTTCCCCATTAAAACGAATTGAAATGCCATTAATCCGTTTTGGACCCACAAAAACACCGCGATTTTTTTTCCAGATGTTTTAAAAATATACTTACAAATAAAGAATATGTTTTAAACATAATTTAGTAGAATGTATTCCAATAAACGAATTTTAATAGATTATGACAAACAGCTGGGCTTCTATGCGAACGGGTAGATTGTTATCAGCTACGTGAGGAATTCTCACACGATGGTACTGCCTAACTAAAGTACTGTACGGACTTAGCTGTTCCTGCCGTAGCCAAATTCCAAACCTGAGTCTGGCAATCTTATGCGTTCAAGCACCACGACAGCTCGTTTATATGGCCGCGAACTACCGGGCCCAGCTTGACGTCACACCCAAGTCTTTAGGCAGCGTTTTGCAGCGGATCGTCTTTCGCTGCCCTCCCCTTACTGGCCTGAGTAATCCCATGCAGTTTCTCCCTGCACCATCTTGCTTGCGTCGCTGACACACCCACTCGCACTCGTATACGTGATAGCAATTCCGTTGCAACGGCTTAAAATAAAAAAAATGTGGCACATACGCTGCGGCAACTAGCGGTGTGATATCCGAAGTGGGCTCGTAACCAGAATTTAAGCTCTCAACTCAAAGCAAAAAATCGGCCGAGAGGAAGCTCATATCTCGAAAAACTTGAGGTAAAAGTTGGGACACTCGTAAGTCAAGGTATCACTATACCTGAATAATAATATAACTAGAGCAACAGGAGAAGAACTAGCTAAGACGATAAAAAGAAAAACGACAAAAATGAAAAATCAAAATACTAAAGAAAGGTTGGAACAGATGAGAAATCATTTGAGATCGGAGCATTTGTTAGATGCTAACTAGAAGCTGGTGAGGGAGACAATGAAAAAAGAAGAACTACTGATCCATTATGGATTTTGACTAAGGTAAGATAATTAGAGTAATCATGATGAAAGATCAGCCTATTAGATATTTTGTAATTGATGCAAAAAGAATTTACGCTGGGGAAGAATTACCAACTATCAAGCAGTAGTTGTTGGTTTTTTTGGAGAGTTGCTAATATTATCACTCTTACAATATCCTTAAATTCATCTCTAGTAACAATCTCCTCTGATAAAGCGTCGGCTATTTTAGAAATCAACTTGGAATTTTATATTACTATTGACTTTTCCTTTTGCCAACCTTTCCTTTTGCCGATTTGAGATAGTACACATTCAAGAGATAAGAGCATAGTGGATGCACCACCAAATAGTTACAACGTAAGCTAAATTAGAAAAAGTAGTATCAAAAGTGCTGACTAAGGTAACTCCCAAAGTTATACAAACATTAATAAACTGTAAAAAATACCAAACTTAAATTTACGAATAATTTTTTTACATGATGGACAACCGCTCAGTTAACAATCTTTTATTTTCTTGTAAGTTCTCTTACATTTAAAACAAAATATTTATATTACTAAATAAATCCATTACATTAATTATTTGAACACACCCTTATTTTAGAATTATCTGAAAAGTTTCGTCATACCTTTGATTAGTATATCTCAATCCCAGATTTGACATTTCCAACATACATTATAAAAATAAATCAAATGAAAATTGTAGCTAACTTAAACACGAAACGCTTACATAAGTCATCTTACTGTAGTAAAAAAAGAGTTCCCTTTTGTGGAGTGGATTGCCACTGTAGTAATGATAAAAAATCTTTAATTGAAATGAATTGGAGAAAATATGTATTGTTGACAAACTTAGTGTTGCATATAAATGCCACTTCTGGAGCGGTTTATTTTTGAAAACCAGAGAGCGAGAGAAGTGAGCCCGGTGGCTGGAAAAACTAAATTGCTCCAGGATGAGCATTTATATACAAAGCAGAGGGGCATTAGCATTCCCACCCACCTCCGGTTATAGCGGGACAGCGACCTGGCCACCTACTATTCCCACGCCCCTCCGCGCCCCCGATAGCCACCAACTATGTCCTACTTCCATGGACGAGAAACCACCGAGTTCGTGTCGGATAAACACTACAGATGTGCGCTGTAATTTGTTTTACTTACACGGGTCGTTTTGCCCCCTACGTGAGAATCTTGCGGGTCTTGCCCTCTCCTGACATAAAAACCTCGCGGGTCTTGCCCCTACCCCTATATGAGAAAGTCAGGTCTCCTCCTTGGCACCCCGACAAAGCGCGCAGGACAAAAGCGCAAAATGCTAGCAATCCCGACAAATTCGCACTTGACAAAAGCGCGAAACTATAATATTAATTTTTCCAAATATATGATTTAATTGATTTAGTGGTTGGTTATCTTTAAAATAAATTATTATTTTACTAACAGGAAACAACCATTGCATTGCAGTGCTGGTGTGAAAGTAGTAGCAGTACATCCAGTTTCGGCATGCATTACATAATGTCAGCTCTGCATCCGGCAGGTAATAACATATTTGTTTAGCGCCCTCAGAAAACCCCATCTCTTTTCAGACACTTGGCATTTGCTGCAAAGGAAGCATTATCAAACGATTAATTGTATCATGCTCAATGTCAACAAGCATAGCATGGTTAGTGGTGACATGCTTAGGGTCATCGTACAAATGTGGTTAGTGGCAGTCTGCATAGCAGAGACCTCAGACTCCATTTGGACGAGCATCCATGGGCAACCGCTGCTAAAGTACGCCGGCCCTGTCCACCCTCGCCCACCCATCGCCCACGTTCGGTCGCCGGACAACTCATACCCATAGCCATATTCATGTCCATACCTCTACCCATATCTATACCGACTCCCATACCAAGAACCATACCTATACCCACACGCACACCAGATCGCCTTGTTCTTGCCAGAGGCGTTGTCTCGGATCAGATTAGAAGGCGTCTCGCCATCAGCCTGATTGTTGTTCAGCTCGTTCTGGATCGTGGTGGCCTTGTCGTTCATCGTGAGTCGGAGGTATTTGGCAATTTCGATTTGAACTTTGAAAGCCCCTAGTCCCGATCCCGATGCTGACGCCCGAATATTGAGGACCCGATCGAAACTCGGCCGAAAACTCCGCGAAAAACTCGGCCGTTGACTCCGCAAGATCTGCGGACAGACTCGGGCGTTTGAACTCCTAAAGGCACTTTAAGTCGGATCTTTATAAGGCAAGCCAATACCCACCCACGTCCACCCGCGAGATGGCAGACGTTACCCCCCCCCCTCACTCAGTACCCATAGATATGGGTTTCTATATGGGTATGGCTATGGGTATGGGCATCCAGTAAAGGGCTCTGATGCACATTGTCAGCACGCACAAGCACTTAAAGGACTTTAGCATGGACCCACTAAATGCCGTGATAAAGAGATGCGTTTTAGCTTCTTTTTAAATATCGTCAAGGGTTTCCTTATGCCAGTCGAAAATGAGTTCCAGGTTTTGGGATCGTACGAACTAAAGGCGGCGCGGTCTACACATTTTTTAGGTTCGTACGAGGTATGACTAAACGATTCGAATCAGAACAGCCAGTTGTACGATTTTGGCCCGGGGGGGGGAGTGAGTAATTACGATAGGTAAGCTGGAGTCAAAGAATTAAGGGACCTAAAAGTGAGTGACAGAAACTTGAAGTCAGTATGCTGCTTGTCTAGGAGCCAGTGCAGGTAGGAGAGAAGTGGTAGGATGTCGCAACTGCGACGCTCACGCTTGGCTATAAAGTTTTGTACCAACTGTAAACGCCTGATTGAACAGGCCGGTGGACCAGCAGGCAGTGAGCTACAGAAGTCGAGACGGAATCTCACAAATGATGGACCGATTTGGATGTAGTATCCATGTCTAAGCAACCCCATATTCGAGAAATGTTATGTAGTTGAAAGTAGGCAGACTTAAATGTGGAGCTGATCTGGTCGTCTAATGAAAGGTCAACTGGGAACAGGACAACTCCATTTCTCGCAGATTCAACGGGAAATATGCTGCCAGAGCCGATTTTTTTGAGCGATAGATTTTCTATTTCTGAATCACAAGTGGTTTTTCCATAACTTGTAAGTTGATTTTTTATCATCATTCAATTTAAGAAAGCTTGCTGGCATCCATGTGCAGATGTCATCAATACATGCAGCAAGGGAGTTGAGAGAATTTGACTCGCTCGAGGGCTGGGATGGATAAAAGCAGAGCTACAACTGAGTGTCAACTGCGCACAAGTGAAAGCCTAGATTGTGCCTCGCTTATCGCATCGGCGATAGGGACCGTGTATAAACCGCGAAAAAACCCGGACCAAGCACAGAGCCCTGATATACTCTATACTTCTACGGTTTCTCGGATGCTCTTTGTCCATTCATATCAATACTCTGCAGTCCCTCACTGAAATAGTACCTGAACCATTGCAGTGCAGTGCCAGTGATGCCCAGACGAGACGAGAGGTGCTCAAGAAGGACTTGGTGATCGATACATCAAAAGCTGCCGAAACATCGAGCAAAACAAGCAGAAATACTCTACCTAAATCTGCATTCTTAAGTAGCTCGTTATACACCCGAAGCAGTGCCGATTCTGTGGAATGATTAGCTCTAAAACCAGGCTGAAACTTACTAGTAAGATTTGACGTTTCCATATATGAGTTCAGCTGGTCTGCCACAACTCGTTCCAGTGACTTTGATTGGAACTGGACGGATTACTGAGAAGGAGACTGAGCGGAAGTTGCTCAAGTTCTCTTGGTCTTGTGTTGTATTCTCAGTTAGTGGCCCGACTACAGCAACAGATCTATGCATCGCAGAAGAAGGACAGTGGGGATAGGGCTTAGCGAACTAGTCGGCATCTTTGATTGGGATATGAACTCAATGACGAGGTCACTAGTGGCCTCCTCGAATGCAAACATTGAGGTGCTGCATGGAATTGAGGGACCGGATTCTAGGAGGATGCTGTTACTCTAGGGATGGACTACCTGATCTTGTCAGTTTAATTGACAAAGAAGCTAGAGAAGCGATCAGCTAGATCATCACAAGAATCGCTAGGTAAGGAGCTAACCTGGGAGTGCTTTAAGAGATGGTTGATCGTCGATATCAGCATTTTTGGAGTGCGCATCTGTGGTTCAACAATGTTTCTATAGAAAATAGACTTGGTCTTTGCTAGGATCGACTGGTACGATCAACGATAATCCTCGCATGCCTATCGATGGACAGTCAGTCATGATCTTTATGTTTTTTCAAGCTTACGCTCAGTAGACCTGGCTAGTTTAATGTCTGCGGTAAACCATAAGCCTTTGGAGCGAGGTCGCACAGTGTATTGGTAAGAGGTGCAAACTCGTCGAGCGTGCCAGCTGAAACCAGTTTCAGGATGCTCATTGTGGAATCGAATTTGTAAATATTCTGACTGACCCGGGCCGTTTGGGGCTATAGAATAAGGACGCTTAAGCCCAACTGCATGACATGTTGCTTGTAAATCTATAACACCACCCTGTAGAATTTAGAATAAAACTGAGCCGTTCTAGCTATAATTGTGAAAATGACAACTGCTTGGCAGTGTATCACAGTTTGTCTTGGAAACCGAATATTTGCGCTTGAAACATCAACAATCTACCTTCAAGTGTTCCTAGTTAGAGATTACCTTCAAGGGATCGTACATGACCTGAGCCTTCAATTAAAATAGGCTAACATTATTAGGCTATGTTAACTCTTTATATATAACTGTACCGTTTCATAATATATTTAAAAGCTGGCATAGACTATAAAGTGATGTGAGTTATGCTATGTTTTTATTTTTTCCATGAATATCCATTTAGTCCAGCATTTCTTCAATTATTTTACGCGCGCTTTTGTCGGCGCGCTTTTTTGCTGCGCGTTTTAGTCGGCGCGAACTCTTGTCGTGCGTGTTTTTGTCCGATTATCCTTTTAGCTACACTTTTACTGCCTATTATGGGCAGCGTTTAATTCCATAATGCCGCCGCACTCGTGGCTGGAAAGGTATTTTTAAAACAACAGCACCCTCTTGAATCGCGCGATAGAGACAGTTGTTGAGCGTCTGTTAATGCGGTACAAGATGCACTGGTTCTGAAGTTACATGACCTGTTTAGAATTGACCTCCAAATACCCGCTATTAAACCTCTACATAAGTTCTCTTCCGGATAGATGTAGAGCGTCTGAATGGATACCTGTCCTCTTATTGCAATAAGCAAACTACCTATAATAATTATTAATATCATTGTTTCGGCGTCCACCTTCCGTCATTCGATCGGGACGCCGTAGCCATGGCTTACTGAAATGCTTCTGCGGTGCCATGCTTACCTGCGCATGATTCCGTGCATGCGACTAACCAGGTATCCCGTTAACCAGTGGCCCAGAGTGTCTTCTTGCGTACTTTTACATGCTTGTCTATGCACGGTAGCTTGCTCGCAACTAACTCTTGGTTTATTGCTTCTCTTGCAACGATTTGCTGAGCGCCTGGATGGAAACTTTCTTATTTGTATTATATTTCTATTAGGGTTCTATTAGGGCGCTTCATAAAAGACTTAGTATTGTTATTAACTTCTAGCTAGTGTAATTTTATAAATGAAAGCTGGCTGAGAAGCTCAGACGTGTGTGCCCAGGTTTGAACTTCTTTTCCTGCTAGCGACTTTAAACGGTGCCGCGTCACTGCAACGAAGATTGAGCAGCACTGGGCCTAGAAAACGACCAAAGGCTATGAATCCAATGTCTTTTAAGGTCGGACTTTCTACTATTGCATGAGTGACCCCTAGAAACTCTTCCAGAAGCACGAAACACTTACTGGGTGGGCATCGCGAAAGCTTCACTCGCGCAAAGCCGTTGGTATTCCGCTGCATGCGCGACGCATGCGAGACGGACGGCGTGACTAAAAGTGCGTCAGAAATAGCAGCGATGGCGAGACTTGTGCGAGTGCAAATCCACGAGCGCAGGATCCACGAGCGCATCGATCGAGCCCGAAGCTGCTCGGCGGAGTGAACGCCCAGCAACGAATCCGTATTAACCGACGCCACGCTGAGCTTGAATCTTCCAAATTCTCAAGCAGCGTTCGGCCTACTAGGTGCTCTCGGACTGCAGCGCGCCGCCGCATGCAACGTTCCGACGCGCGGGCTGCGGAGCAGACGCCGCTCTCTGCGCGGTCCGCGACTGAGCCACAGCTCGTCGGTCGCCTTTCGGGAAATAATAAGCGGAATGGCGCGGAATTTGAAACACTCAATCTAAAAACTGCCCTAGTAATAATAGCTCATTACCAGATTGTATTTATGCTGGATCGCCGTGGACCGGGGGCTACTCGAGACACCTAATCGTAGCGCTTGATCGCACGTGACTGCAGACTGACTAGTAGCTTATGGATACGCTGCTTTCTTTTGTTATAGCTATTGCAAAGAAGAGCATACTATATGCGTTTAAGAATAGCGTATTTTTCGCGGCACCGTTTTTGCTATGAATGGAAGCAAGAAATGGGTGTCCGTGAAGGTAAGGCGCAGGCAGCGCATGGACAAATTATGCGCCAACGCAGGCAGGCTCCTCTTGTGAGCGCTCTTGTGCACGGTTTCTGGCTTGCCCCTGTGACCGCCCCCCCCCCAGGTGACCTCATTGATGCCTCCGCTAGGCGACTCTCGCGGACAAGGCGGAGGCACAGCGTGGACCGGACGAACGTCGTTACTGAGAAACTCGGCGGACCAAGGGTGTGACGAGGTTTTGCGTATTATGGCTAAGTTTCGTGGCACCGCTAAGAAAATTCTCACATGAGCTCTTACTTTATTTTGACGTGGTCATAATTTTAATTTTTACAATTTTACATTATATTAGTTCGCCTTAACTTTTCTTTGCTGTTCTTTAGAAAGTTTTGGAAAGCGTTTAGCTCTGTGAAGCAGGAGTTCCTCGCTGCGGCGGCGAAGCCTCGCTCGGCAGACGGAGGAAAAAAGATACGCTCGAACATTTGTTTTGAAAAGCCTCGGGTTGCTCCTTTAAACCTGACCAGATAGAATCGTCCATTTTTGACGAGCTCAAACAAATACGATCTCTTCCACAAGTCATATGACGATGGCCCATCTGTAAGTACACCTAAGCGCGCACGAAGAATGCACGCCTGCCTCTAGCCTCCTTTCTACTCCCACCTACAAATAAATTGTGCGGGTTGTCTCTCTGGAAATACTTAAAGTCCGCTCGTCGAAGGTGCACCGCCTTCGACAAGCCTTGCCCTTTGAACCGCTCTCTGGGACCGAAAGCTTCTTTCGCCCCAAGCCCGGTAGCCACCAGAAAAAGGCTGTGTGTGTGGCTACTGAGGGAAGGTCGATGGGTCACTTTGGTGCAAATAAATACAAGCTGATTTAACAGCCTCTTTTTGTATAGCGGCAGAAGAGCCTTATAATAATAATAATAATATTGCACTTGATAAAGCGCCCTCAGAGAACTTAATCTCTTTCTAGGCGCTTTACATTTGCTGCAAAGTGATACGCAATAGAATAGTAAGTAAAATCATGCTTGAAAAACAAACAAAATGAATAACATGGTTAGGGGTTACATGCACAGGGTCAGCATGCAAATGTGGTTAGTGGCAGCATGAACAGTGTCAGCACGCATAAGCACATCGAGGACGAATCACAAGGACCCACTAAATGCTGTCCTAAATAGGTGTGTTTTTAAGTTTCTTTTAAATGTGGTCAGGTCAGGGGATGTTCTGATGCAGGTCGGGAGGGAGTTCCAGGCTGTGGGAGCATACGAGCTAAATGCACGGTCTCCAAAGGATTTAAGGTTTGTACGAGGTATTTCTAGACTTTTGGATTCCGAAAAGCGAGTGGTACGATGCTTTGCCTGATGGGGTAGTATCTCTGAAAGATAGGCTGGAGCCATAGAATGAAGAGACCTAAAAGTGAGCGACAAAACCTTGAAGTCGATGCTTTGCTTGACTGGTAGCCAGTGCAGGTCGGCGAGAAGTGGAGTAATGTGGCAACTGCGACGCTCACGACAGACAAGCCTAGCTGCAGAGTTTTGCACCAGCTGCAATCGCCTGATCGCACATGCTGGTAGGCCAGTAAGCAGTGAGTTGCAGAAGTCGAGACGAGATGTCACGAATGCATGGACCAACTTGGACGTGGTATCCTTATCTAAACAAGCCCTAATTTTAGCAATGTTATGAAGCTGAAAATAGGCTGATTTGACTGTGGAGCTGATGTGGTCGTCTAACGAGAGGTCGCTTTGGAATATGACACCTAGATTTCGAGCTGATGCAACTGGAGATATGCTGGCAGAGCCAATTTTGAAAGTCAGCCTTTCCAATTTCTGAATAACACTAGGTTTGCCCATAACTAGTAAGTTAGTTTTATCATCGTTTAGTTTTAGAAAATTTGCTGCCATCCATGATCGGATGTCATCAATGCATGCAGCAAGTGAGTTGAGAGAATTTGAGGTGCTCGAAGGCTGGGAGGGATCAAAGCAAAGGTACAACTGAGTGTCATCCGCATAGAAGTGAAAGCCTAGATTGTGCTTGGCAATCACATCAGCGAGAGGGAGAGTATAAACGGTGAAAAGGACCGGACCTAGCACAGAGCCCTGAGGTACTCCATATTTTAGAGGTACTTCAGATGATCTTTGTCCATTCACGTCAACACTCTGGAGTCTCCCACTGAGATAGGACCTGAACCACTGCAGAGCAGTGCCAGTGATGCCCAGGCGAGATGAGAGGCGCTCTAGAAGTACTTTGTGATCGATGGTATCAAAAGCTGCCGAAAGATCGAGCAAAACAAGAAGAGACACTCTACCCATGTCTGCATTCCTAAGTAGGTCGTTGTATACCCGAAGCAATGCTGACTCTGTGGAGTGATTAGCTCTAAAGCCAGACTGGAACTTACTAGCAAGGTGTGAGGTTTCGATATACGAGTTCAGCTGGTCTGCCGCGACCCGTTCCAGTGTCTTTGATAGGAATGGTAGAAGGGAGACTGGGCGGTAGTTGCTTAAGTTCTCTTGGTCTAGTGTAGCTTTCTTGAGAAGTGGCCTGACTACAGCTTTTTTGAAAGGTGCTGGGACCTGACCTGAGGCTAATGACATATTAATGATGTTGGTTATGCATGGCAGCAGCAGATCAATGCAACGTAGGAGCAGGACAGTGGGAATAGGGTCTAGTGGACTTGTTGTCTTCTTTGATTGAGATACGAGCTTTAGGACTATGTCACTGGTGACCTGTTTAAATAGCCTTGACGGCTATCACCACCGCTTGTAGCGGCGATAGAGGATCGCCCACCACAGGATTCGAACCCACGACCTCGGGGCCGAGGTCGTGAAAAGCCACCGCCTTACCTAGTGAGCCATTACGGCAAAGGGGCTTAATGGCGGCAGTGTCGGTTGCGGCAGCTCGGCCCCGCCCCTTAAGCGAGTGGCTTGGGCCCTCCACCCAGGCCCGCGTTACGGCCTTGACTCCGGAGGGGCTGGGCAAGGCCGCGCACTGAAGGCCAGCGCCGACCGCTGGTCCGGGAGCGGCTCAGCGATCGCCGACCGCTAGGGTCAAGCGTGCTGGCATCCGAGCGAACGGCCACGCAGCCAGTCGCGGCGCCTGCGCGGCGAGCCTGGCTGGCGGCGAGCGAGCTTTCCAGCAGCTGCTTAGTTACGCGCCAGCGGCGGCTCTGGCGGGCCAGCAATCGCGCCGCCTTTCGGCGTCTCGGGGCCGACGTCCCGGCCTCTGCCACTGCCGCGGCCACTGCCACGCGGACGAACGGCCATTCAAAGCCGCGCCTGCTCCGGGCAGACTCGCGAGCGCCGCCTGCTAGAAGGGGCGCGAGCGTTCCCGCCGCGGGCGCTCCCGCCGCGGGCGCTCCCGCCGGCCGCGTACTGCGGCAGCGCCCTTCGCGCCGCTACAGGGAAGCTCTCCACACCGGAAGGTATGCTCTCCGCGCCGCCTCTCGCTGTGGCTTATCGTGCGCCTTCGCGCTCGCGTCGCGCCCGACAGCTCGCCAGAGAACGCTCTCCGCTTCGACTTCTTCCGCGGCGACAGCCAGTCGTCGCTGCTTAGCGAATTCGGGGGAGGGCGGGGTGGGATAGCAATCGATCGGCCAACTCCGGCGCCCCGACGGGAGCTCCTCTCCCCCGCTTCGCCTCCTGCCCAGCGCTCGAGGTAAAAGGGTGAAGGTTAACTAAGCGGCGCGAGCAAGCAGCCTAATGTAATGTAATGCCTGTAACTCCGCGAAGCCACAAAGAGTTGGTGGATGCTGCGCTGGGTTGTTTTCTACAGCGCACCCAGAGCCCCCTGTGCGGCTTTCGGTGCGCATGCGGTAGCCAATGGACTTCAGCTCACGCAGCAACGAGGAAGCGAGTACCGCGGCGGAGTCAGCCGGGCAGTCGAGAAACTGAGTAGCGCGGAAGTAGCAGCGCGGGACGGCTGGACAGGGTGCACAGCATGCAGCCAAATCGGTCCTGCCGGCTGCAGCCACGTTTTTCTTTCAAGCAGACGAATATCGGCCATGGTAAGATTCGGAAGTCGAGCCCAGGCTTTCGGCGCCAAAGTATTCTATCAAGGGCCGTGGCGGCTCTCTAATTTCAGCAGTCATGCGAAGCCCGCTCGGCTTCACGCGAAGCCCGCTCGGCTTCGCGTCTACTGTTGGCGCGGCGATGGCAGCTGGCGTACGTCTGCGCTCGCCGCTCGCACGCGCTATTCGTTGCTAGGGAGGTGCGCGCGCGACGTCTAAACGAAGTGGTGGGGGCCGTTCGTCGAATCTCTCCAGCCTTGCGGAGCCTTCGGGGCTGCTTCTCTTGAGTCGGACGCTCCGGCTGCGATTCCTCTGGAGTGGTGGACGCGCGGCGGCGGCCCAATGCAGCTCTTGCCGAAACGATCTCTTAGCCATTAGCGCTACGGAAAATGCAGCGGCGTAAAATGCGGCATATGTGACTGACGACTGAAGGGCCATCTCGCGGTCAGATGGCGGTCTCGTATTAAGGCTCGAGCTCTTTAGCTTTTCAGCGCTCTTGAGGAGAAGCCGTGAGCGTTAGCTCGTATCCGCTGGCCGACGCCGGCCTGACTTCTGCGGCTGCTTCGGACAGTTGCCATTTCAACGCGTCGCGGAGCTCGGCCGGCAGCGCGCGCGCTGCACTGCGAGCGACTGCGCCCAACGCTGCGCTGCCTCTATTCGTATTAACAATCGGCACGGCCCGCTGCAGGCCAATGAAAAAGCAGACGCCGCTACCTGCGTAATCATTCGGCAAAGAGCTCCGGAGATAAGGAGTGGGGCGAGCGGTGCATTAGGGTTAAGGGGTCAAGCGGTGCACTAGTGGTTAGGGGTCGGGTGGCGTGAGAGAGCGGAAAGGAAGTCCGAGGAGTCTGCGAGAGAGAGAGAGAGAGAGAGAGAGAGAGAGAGAGAGAGAGAGAGAGAGAGAGAGAGAGAGAGAGAGAGAGAGAGAGAGAGAGAGATGGAGAGGGAGACAGTGGGCCCGCATCGGGTAGCTCTCAGCTCGTTAGCAGCTTTAATGCCTTGGGCTACAATGCCGCCGTTTGTCCTCCGTCTGGGTTTGATCGCGTGGGACGGCGCATGCGCTACTGTGAGGACGCATCAGCGAAAGTGACAGCTCGAAGCGCGGACTAGCGCGGCGTGTCGCGAGTTGTATTTGCAGCGCCTTTCGCGAGTATAGAATTAGCGCGACGCACTGGCATCACTCTCGCTTGCAGCGCTCACTACAGCTGCACCTCAATCTTGCCCGATACGACGAAGCCGGTTGGTACGCGTCGCCGGAAAGACGCCAAGAAATAGCGGATAAACAGCCGACGAGACTCCTGCTCTGTCGCGTTTTGTAAACTCAAAGGTTATTCTTTTATAAACACAACTACTCAGTCCAACTGTTGGAGGATAAGTTTTAACCACAGCTTTTAACATTGACTTAAGCGCTTTTAAGTATTATGCAACAAATGCTCGGTAATTTTCTGCACACATTTTTCCGCCTCGGAGTTGTGTGCATTTTAGATTATTAGACTTCATGTATGGGTAATTAGAATTATTTAATCAACCGTCTACTTTGGTGGTTTACAACGGTCTGCCGCGTGGCTTCAAAATTAGTTCTCTGCTGAGCAGCTGCTGAGAGCCTCGCTTAGTTCGGCCACTTGAGGGTCAACTCCTAATGTGCTGCGCAATCGGTGAAAATAACGTGTTCAGTTATACTAAGTTACACACGTTTCTCCTTTCCAACTTTTTGGGCTATAAGAGTGTTTACTTTTTTGACACGTACAGATTTAAAATAATTTCGCCCACGGCCCCGTCTCTTTGTCTAACCACGCGACAGCGAATGGCAGAAAGTTGAACTCCAGTTTCCTTCCTCTGGTTTTCTTCCTGACTTTCGCTTCGCGCCATTACTTGACGTCTATCTACGCGCCGGCCGGCCGGCGGCTGCCCCATTCCGCTTATACGTTGGGAGCGCGCACGCGCGCCGCCGGCGCGTCGCAGGAGCGCGAGCGCGGCGAGTGCCGCGTCCATCCATCTCGAGGCTGCAGCTCGTTCCGATAGCGTCCGACGGAATGGCGAGCAGAGATCCTTGCAGTGGCACGACTTTGCACTGCTTAGGCCTCCGCCGCCTCCGCTGCTGCTGCCGCCGCCGCCGTCCCCTCTCGTCGCGCCGCCGCCGCTGCTGCTTAAAGTCATTGACAGCTGCGAAGTCGCCGCTCGGAGAGAGAGGAGAGCCGCTGCGAGGCTGCGCGCCGGGCAGTCCGCCCAACAGCCTCATAGCGGTCCGTTGTAGCCGATTGTCGGCTGCGGTCTGTCGGTCGTGCGAGCTGCTTCCGCCAGGGCCGAGCGGCGTCTCCGTCGGTGCCTCTCCGGCAGCGCTGCCCGCAGCGCGGAGCTGCTGCTCGCCCGTCGGTCCCCCAACGGTCGCTTGGCCCGCGAGGACTGAGCTGGCTCGGATGGGTCGCCATTATTCGCGGCTGTTTGCGCGATAATTGCGCGCGGGCGATGTTTTCGAAGAGTCACATGCGCCGACCGATAATGGGCGCTCGACGCTTGCTTTCCGACGGGAACCTGCGCGTCGGTGGGCAAACACTTCGCGAGCGTGTTGTGCCAGAAGAGCTCGCGCGCGTGGGAGAGCGCGCGAGCGGGCTCTAGGCGGCGCTTAGCATCTCAGCCACCGCCGTTCTGTTTGCACTTCGCAGCTCGGTCGCATCGCAGCCGCCGCTGCCGCCGGAAGCGGTGGCGATGGCAACCGGGCGCCGTTCGAGTGGCGGCCGTCGGATAGGCGCGTCGGATAGGCGGCTCGCTCGCGACCTCGAGCGCCCGACCGAGGGGTCGACGACGCGTCGCTAAGTCGATCGCTCCTCGCCGCACCGACCTACCGGAGGCGCCAAGCGGCGTTAAGCGCAGCTAAGCGCGACGGCAGTCCTCTGCCGCGATGGGCAAGCCGAAGATCGCTGAGGCGACGGCGACGTGTCCGGCGATCCACGCCGCCATCCGACGCGGCTACTTCCAGCAGGTGCGCTTCCTCATCGACATGGGGCACGGGGTCAACGAGCGCGACGGCGAGGGCCGCACGGCGCTCATGCTCTGCTCGCTCGTCGAGAGCGCCGACTGGGGCGTCGGCCTGGCGCGAACGCTGCTCGAGACCGGCGCCAGGGTGTGCCACCGCGACCGGCGCGGCCTGAACGCGCTGCACTACGCCTGCGTCTACCGGCGCCCGGGCGTCGTGGCGCTCTGCCTCGCCGGCATGGACTTCGACGTGCTCGCCGCCGATCGCCGCGGCAACACGGCGCTGCACTACAGCGTCACCGTGGGCGACCACGTCAGCACGGCGCTGCTCGCGCGCGCCATCCGGCGCTACGACCTGCGGCTGGACAAGGAGAACTCGCGCGGACTCAGCCCGCTGGCGCTCGCATGGCGCTGCGGCAACTTGCTCTGCGCGCGAATACTCGTCGGATTCGGAACTGCGGCGGCGGCTGCGGAAGCAGAGACAGCCGCTGCCACCGCCACCGATACAGTCGCGGATGACGACGGCAGTCCGCGGCGCGACGCCGCCGTCGTCTTCGAGCCGACCGACGAACGGCCGGAGCGGAAGTCGTCGTCTGCCAAAAGCGAAAGTGCGGCCATGCCGCCGTCGCCGTCGCCGCGTCGGCTTGGCTCGTCGCCTTCGCCGCGGCCTCAGACATCGTCGCCGGCGACGAGAGCGACTTCCGGCTCCGGTGAGAGGGCGGCGCGGTCGAGCGCTCGTCGCAGCGCGGGCTACAGCGGCCGACTGCCGTGGCGCGAAGCAGTTGGCGTCGCTGGCATCGGCGGCGGCGGCAACGACCTGGCGGTGGCGGTCGACTGCGCGCTACCACTCGACGTGACCAGCGGAAGCCTCATAAAGACTGCTCACCCGGCCGACCCGCGAAACGACCCCGAGTACGTGTTCGGGCTGAACAAGGTCGAATACTTGGAAAAGCGAAACCTCGAGCCGCGGACGCGTCGCGGCGACGCGTCGACGCGTCGCGGCGACGGCGCCGCGAGAGCGCCGGGCGAGGCCGAGAGCTGGCGCGCCGAGTTCCGCGGCGTCTGGAGCACGTACGAGCAGCAGTGCACGCCCTCGTTCCTGCATCCGGCCAAGCCGACGCCGCAGGCCGGCGTCGGCGGCGCCAGCGGACACGCCTCCTCGTCGGCGTACAGCGACGGCTCGTCCGCCGAGTACGGCCGGCGCGGCTCGCGGGCCTCAAAGCCACCCAGCCGCGCCTCTCTCGGCGGTTCGGCGCACGAACGGAAGCCGAGTATCAGTCGCATCTACAGTCGCAAGGGCTCTGCGGCGACTCTGCTCGGGTCCGGCAGTCAGTCCGTCAGCCGCGTGTCGCTACTCACGGGCAGCGAGTCCGGTCAGTGAGAGCGCTCGCACGCTGCCGCCGCGGCCCGCGCGGCCGCAATCGATGCCGCCGCCGCCGCGCGCCGAGTCTCGCCACACAGAGACTGCGTCCGTCCCGAGCTCCGTCGCCGCGCGGCGGCGCTCGGGACGGACGCAGCTGGCGCTCTCATGTGGCCGCTCGCGCAGCGGCGTTTCGAGAGCGCCGCGGCTATCTCGAGAGTCGTGCCGCCTGAGAGGGCACTTTTCCCGCGAGAGCAGAACCTCCCGAGCAGAACCTCCCGAGCAGAACCTCCCGAGCCGGGGGGGGGGGGTTGACTAAATACACGTGGAGCTGGAGCCGCGTGCGCTGGAACCTTTGGCTCCTTTACTCCTCGAGCTCCGGCCGCGAGCGGCAGAATCTCGCGAGCGGCAGAATCTCGCGAGCGGCAGAATCTCGAGAATTCGGAAAAATGCATGCACGGCGGAGTGCATTAGAATGAAGCGAAGCTGATCTTCTAACTGTGTGCAGCAATGTCGCGAGATGTCCTCTCTCTTTCTCTCTCTCATTTGCTCTTTCTCACTCGTTCTCTTATACTCGTTCTCTCCATCTTTGTGCGTGTGTCTGTGTGTGTGTGTGTGTGTGTGTGTCTCTCTCTCTCTCAGCATATTTAGCTTTCGATTCATTGTCCTCTGGTCGGGTGCGACCGAGTCTTCGTGGCTGTACGATCGATAATCACTTGCGTGGGTCTCAGCTACGTAGCGTCCTTAAAGAGCATAGCGCGCGCCACTGCAGCGCACTTTGTGAGCCGCGCGGGCATCGATTGTTTACCGCCCTTAGGAATTTCTTCGTCTGTTGATATCTCCTTTCACCTGCAGTATGGGGATGTGCCAGCCAATGAAAGCGGCGGTGGGGCTCGGATGGCGACGGCCGGGTGACCACCGGAGACTAAAGAGTGACTCTGTACCTCCGCAGTACGGCCTTTTAAAATACTCGGCTCCACGCATGAGCGCCTGGGTCCCTCGCGGCCGCTGGAGCTTCCGGTGAGACTTTTAAAGACGCAATCGGAAGGCCGCGCCGACGAGCGTAATGGATGCCTAGCGGCTTCAGCAAAGTGACGGTGGAAGCGGGCGGAGCCGCGACGTGCGGAGCGACAACGCGCGCGCGCCCGCTTCCACCTAGCTTCCACCTAGCGCTCTAGCCAGTCTAGCGCTGGCGAGAGCGTCTGGCGGCGAGCTCTCGATCGAAGCCAACCGCCGTTGGGGCCTTTGAACTCGGGCGAACCGGAAACCTCTTCGCCTTCGCCGCGCAGCACCGAATTCTGGCGCAGGAAGCAGACTCGGCACTGCCTCTAAAGTATGGCCATTTGTATCGCTTTTCGAATCTCTGCAAATCTTGAATGCAGCGTCATGCTTAGATCACTCGGCTCCTGAGGCGTGGCGACTGAGTGACGCGTCTGACGCGATTGATTCAACTTAGGCCGCGAAGAATCTAGAAGCATATAAGTTTCAGCACGGAAATCGTAGGTGTCGAGCGTCTGCATTCGCCTTTATGGCAACTATTGCCTAGAGCCCAGCCTCGAGCTGGAATGTGTGCCGCCGCCGCCGCACGGCAGGGAATGACGCTGCGGGTGGTTCGGTGGAATGGCAGCAGCAGGGACAAGATTGGCGGTAACTTCGAATTGAAGCAAGTTCCGTAATTTAAAAATCCATACATTTTAATTGTACAAGTATGAAACCGAGTAACTAATATTCGCCAACAGACGGTTAACGTCTCGCCAAGCCGATTTGACCTGACTTATTAATCTGGACGCTCATCGTTCCCTATTTTGCTGAGGATTTTGCTCGAAATTGATGTATTACGTAGCTTATCGGGATAGCATTGCTTGCACTCTTCATTGTGTCATAGGATCGGGGTGGGGCCGCGGCAGCGGCTTTAATATATAGGACGAATTGCAGCGTCGGGCACCGGAAGTCCACCCTCTTGGATTGCCAATTTCTGTCTTAATTCAACCTAAAATCACTAGAATGTATTTCACAGACAAACGGTGCCCGAAACTGCGTTTAGTGAGCACTGGCTGCGCGCTTTGGAAAAATAAGCATATCTTCTTTGAGGCCTCGATGTCCTCGATTCATGTTCGGCGGAAAGAAGAAGCCGAGGAAGGAACAAATGAAAGGCCGGGAAAAAAGTGTCAGAAAAGTCGTTACCGAGCCAGAAAGGGCATTCTGCTTTACCAACCACTGACGAAGATTGCAGCAGCACCATTCATTCGCCCTGCGGCACGGGCTGGGACGGTGGCGGAGGCGGGAAGGGGCTGCGAGAGCTGCCTCGGGCCGCGACGTTCGGCGTAGCGGTGTGCGGCAGAGGCGGCGTAGCGGCGTGCGGCGCCTACCGGTATAGAACCTGGCCGTCCAGCGCGTAGTGCTCTGCCACCGCCATGATAGCCTCGACTTGGTGCTCGAGTCCTAGCTCTTTCCTCTGCAAAAGCGCGCAAGAAAGCTATGGCAGCCGTACCCTCGGTCTCGCTTTTCTTAATCTCGGGGCAACAAAAGATCTCCGGGGCACCGGCGGTCGGCTGGCTGTCGCCGCCACCGCGGAGCACCGCGCGCGAAATGTATTCAATGTACAAGAGCGGCCGCAGCGCTTCTAACGTAGGAGAGCCGCCGTAACCGTGAGCAGGCGGGGCGTTGCCGGCAATTCGGAACCGCGGCAGCGAAAAGTTGTGTCCCCTGTTATCGCGTAGGCTGATACCTTCACTGAAGGTAAGAATCCTATCCTAGCTGCTTAAACAGCCTCTTTTTGTATAGCGACAGAAGAGCCTTGATGGCTATCACCACCGCTTGCAGTGGCGATAAAGGATCGCCCACCGCAGGAGTCGAACCCACGACCTCGGGACCGAGGTCATAAAAGCAACCGCCTTACCTAGTGTGCCATCACGGCTCACCGACCGTTGCACTTTCACGGTGCTTTCACGCTCTTGCAGCTTTTCTCTGCACTTTCCTCTGACAACGAGAGGATCGAGCCTCGTCGGTCGTACAGTTGAAGCCGAGCCTCAGACTGTCGAATTTAGACATTTCGATAAGCGCCCCAATTCATCAGAAAGACATGTGCGGTATGCAGACAGCTCAGGCGGATCTTAGCGCAGGGATGAGGCAGGCGCTCGCACTGCACTAACCCAAGTCTCTGGGTATTAGCCCAGGGGTAAAATTCCCACCCTTAATGACCCAGGTCGTGGGTTCGAACCCTCCAGTAGGCGATCCTTCATTGTCCACTGCAAGCGGTGGCGATGAGGCTGCTGGATCCGTCCACCCATTACCTTTTTTCGTGAAGTACTTCGTGAAGTACTTTCGTGAAGTACCGTCGGTTTCGAATTTTCTATCATGCTATGGAACTTGTTTTGAAGGATAAAAAGTTTGGCCACTCCGCGGCCGGCGGGCGGTTACTAGTGAGGATAATAATAATGACAATTCATTTGCATAGCGCTCTCAGAGAACTTAATCTCTTTTAACGCACTTTGGATATGCCGCAGAGGAAGCTTGGTCGAATGGTTGGCGGTAGTAGAACCGCACACGAACGCGAGCGCTCCACGGGCGGCCTCAATGCAATCCAGCGGCTCCTGCAACGCCTCCAGCGGGGGCGGGGCAAGCCGGGTGGCGAGGGCGGGGCTAGCCGGGTAGCGGCGGGGGGGGGGGGGGGTAGCGCGGTGCGCGCTGTACTTCCCTACCGTTAGCAAGCGTCTGAATTCGTCGACGTGCACGCCGCTGCCGCTACCGCCGCCGCCGCCCTCGCTCCGGCGGTCGGCAGCGGCCCGGAGCGAGGCCAGCAGCTCGGACCTCTGCTCGTCCGACGCGTCGGCGAGAGCCATTCTCATTCCCAGCGCCGACTTGGCTGAAACACACGGTTGCCGTCTGCAAATGTTCGGTTTGGTTTCAAAGGCAATGGTAGCGACGCTAGTCGCGCTGGCGCTGGTGCTGAAAGGCACGGTAAAGCCACCTAAAGCCTACACCTGCTTCGCTTAGACGGCGACGTCGCGCGACGTCGTACATGGCGTGCAGCCACGATGCCCGCGAGCTACGGCATCAAGATTACGATGCCCAAATCGCTCGCCTGGAAATAGCAAGTCGACGTTACAAAAGAATCAAATAAAACTTTCACGCTAACGTAGCCACTGCGCGGATGTGCGGCAGCTGCAGCAGATCGCTATCGCGTCGACTCCACAGACGTCGAGAGTAGCCGGCGACCGCCGACACGACCATGCACGGTGGCGGCGCGGCCGGGCGGTGCGATGCTAGCGCCCTCGTGCCGGTGGCCCGAATGGTGCGGTGCTACTCTCAAAGTGCTGTCGGTCAGCGGTCGCTAAGTCTAGCTAGTCCAAGATTTAATTGCAAGGGGGCTAGTCAAAAATTTAATGCAACGCGAGGCAACATTAGTGCTCGCGGAAATAGTGCGGCGCGGCGGCCAGTTCCATTTCTCTGCGGACGAACGATTACCAGCGAACTTCTCTTTGTCTCTGCTCCAGGCTCCGTATATGACGTTTAGTGTCCTTCCTTTATTTCGCGTGTCGCCTAACGCGTTTTCAAACTCGGAGTCTACTTGCATTCTCTGTAAGAAAAACAAAATTCATGCGCTCGAGTTTCGCTGGATCGTCGTTTCGCGAGCGACAAAGCCGGCGCAGAGGACCAGCGGCGTCGCGCGCACGCGCCGGGACCGCCGCAACGACGGACGTTCCAGCATTCCGGCGCCGGCAGCCGCCGCCATTGGCCGGAACCGACGGCGCGCCTGCAGCCCCAGCCGTCCATACGCCGAATGACAGGTAGCTCAGGCCGCAATGGTGCGAGCCGGCCGAACGGAGTACGGCTAGACAGCCAGCAGGCTCCAAGTTATTGAGGCCAATCTACAGAGAGGAAGCGTTCGCGATCACGAGTGCGCATGCGCGGCTTCTTGGCAGGGCGGCGACATTCGGCGCGTAACTGGCCGCGCTCGGGCGTGCGCTCGGCTTAGCCGACGCTCGGCACGGTGCTGCAAGATGGCGCGCGACCGGAAAGGACAGAGGGCTAGCTTTGTGCTAAGAGTTTGCCACGATGGATCCGCCAGACCGAGAGGAGTATGCGCCGAAACTCCTCTCAAGCTTGCGGCGACAACTCAGGCTGGAAGACTGCAGCTAGAAGATTGCAGTGGTCACTCTACTATAGGAAGCTCTTCCTGCCGGAAAGCGTTGGTGCCCGCGAGCATGCGGCTTGAATTTTGGATAGAATGAAATAGAATGGATAGAATTTGCATAGAATTGAAAATTGGATAGAATTTTCCAGCAGTGGCCAGCACGAATTGCCACTGTCGAAATGCCTGGCGTACTTCTCTACTGCCTCCTCTCTACGAACGATTTTGCGGTTTATAACGGCAAGCGCTACTGAATCAAGCGTCATAAGCTAGCATTCTTGGGAGCGGGATGGATACCAAGAGAGAGAGAGAGAGAGAGAGAGAGAGAGAGAGAGAGAGAGAGAGAGAGAGAGAGAGAGAGAGAGAGAGAGAGAGAGAGAGAGAGAGACAGACAGACAGACAGACAGACAGACAGACAGACAGACAGACGGACAGACAGAGAGACTTAGATAGTTACAGAATACATAGAAATAAACAAATAAAATTAATTTGTACAGCGCCCTAAGAGAACTTAATCTCCATTCAGGTGCTTCACATATGCCACGGGGCTCGAGCCCACGACCTCGGTCAGACCTTGGTTGAGGCAAGCACCTTAACCACTGGGAAAAACCAGCTTGGCATATAGAAAAACAGAAAAAACGTCGGATGGTCTCAATACTGATCCCATATCTAAATTTAAAAAAACACATGGAGATATCAAGCAAAGAATTTGAGGCCAAGACCAAAATAATTACCTCCACGATCTGCAGAATTACCAAAGAGCTGTCTGCAGGTTTTTAGACGAGTTTCAGAAGCAAAGGATCGTGCAACTGCCTGAAGTTTTATAGAGCCAATGCGAAGTCGGATGATATAGGCTTGAAAATAAGTACATAATAATAATAATATTAATAATAATGCACTTGATAAATCGCCCTCAGAGAACTCAATCTCTTTCTAGGCGCTTGACATTTGCTGCAAAGAGAAACGCTATTGAATGGTAAGTAATATCATGCTCGATAAACAACATGAATAACATAGTTAGTGGCAGCATGCACAGAGTCAGCACGCATAAGCACGTGAAGGACGAATCACAGGGACCCACTAAATGCTGTCCTAAATAGGTGTGTTTTTAGGTTCCTTTTAAATGTGGTCAGGTCAGGGGATGTTCTGACGCAGGTCGGGAGGGAGTTCCAGGCTTTGGGAGCATACGAACTAAATGCACGGTCTCCAAAGGGTTTAAGGTTTGTATGAGGTATTTCTAGACTGTTGGATTCCGAAAGCGGGTGGTACGATGTTTGGCCTGGTGGGGAAGTAGATCTGAGAGATAGGCTGGAGCCAAAGAAAGAAGTGACTTAAGTGAGCGACAAAACCTTGAAGTCGATGCTTTGCTTGACTGGTAGCCAGTGCAGGTCGGCGAGAAGTGGTGTGACGTGGCAACTGCGACACTCACGACAGACAAGCCTAGCGGCGGAGTTTTGCACCAGTTGCAATCGCCTGATTGCACATGCTGGTAGGCCAGCAAGCAGTGAGTTACAGAAGTCGAGACAGGTTGTCACAAATGCATGAACCAACTTGGACGTGGTATCCTTATCTAAACAAGCCCGAATTTTAGCAATGTTATGTAGCTGAAAGTAGGCAGACTTGATTGTGGAGCTGATGCGGTCGTCTAACGAAAGGTCACTTTGGAACATGACACCTAGATTTCGAGCTGACTCAACAGGAGATGTGCTGATAGAGCCAATTTTGAGCGTCAGCCTTTCCAATTTCTGAATCACACCGAGTTTGCCCACAACTAGTAAGTTAGCTTTATCCTCGTTTAGTTTTAGAAAATTTGCTGCCATCCTTGTGCGGATGCCATGAATACATGCAGAAAGTGAGTTGAGAGAATTCGGGGCGCTCGAAGGCTGGGAGGGATCAAAGCAAAGGTACATAGCATCTTAGCGTTTTCGCTGAATACTGTAGATGCAATATCTGAAGTAGTTCTGCAGTAATGTGGTGAAAAACACAGCTTCACGCAAACGTTCGAATTAAAGTAAGGAAGTGCGTCCGATGAGCGTAATTGACTCAAATTTCACATGATCTTGGTCAAATTGGCAACAAATTGGCAAGTGAACCGTCAATCCCGTCATACACTATTGGCTTCCAGCACTTTTTCGAAGAGACTGAGATAGACAGAGACATCAAGAGGTAGAGAGGGACAGAAAAAAAGAAAGAGAGAGGGGGAGACAGCGACAGAAAGAGATACTAAGAGAAACAGAGCGACCGAGAGACGGAGCGGAGAGGGAGCCATGGAGAAATAGCGAGAGAAATAGCAAGAGACTGAGGCAGACGGAGAGACGCGGAGTGGATGAGATCCGTTTGTGATAGAATCGCTTGAAGATGAGCCAGAAGACAAGCTCTCTGAACGCTGCGCTCCTGCGAAGTACGCCTGGAGGCGACACAGCGGCCCGCTTTAGCCTCCGCCGAGGTCCGCGAAACCGCTCTCGAGTGCGCAGGCGCGAGTGCTGCTGGGGGAGGGGCTACCTCGAGCAGCGCCAGCGTCGTGTTCGCCGCCAGGCCCTTGGCCAGCAGCACGGCGCCCCGGCAGCCGATGCGACAGCTAGCCAAGTCCAGGTCCTGCAGGGTGCGGTTCTGCCGCAGCGTCTCGCCGAGCGCCGCCGCTCCTTCGTCGCCCAGACCGTTGTAGGACAGGTCGACGCCGAGCAGCCCCGTGTTGGCCTAAATCGTTCGCGGCTTCAACGATGGCGGCCCGCGACGCGTGAAGAGGCAGCAGGAGGCGTCGGGCTGTCGGAGCGACGGCCGTCCCGCTAAGACGATGCTAGGGCGGTGAGCGCGGGGCGGTGGAGGCCGCGGAGGCGGCGGTGGCGGAGGCGGCGCAGAGCTGCTGCCCCGCCCTCCTCGGAACAGGGTGTGGCAAATGTCGGAGATCTTCCAAGTGTGCTACCCACCGAGACCCGCGTGACTCACGCGACCCACGTGCAGCGCTTGAAATTGGCTGCGAAAAGCTCACGTAAATAGTCTGCATGATAAATATCAGTCGTCAACGAAGGAAGCAGAGATTTGACCAATACGCTCTGCTCAAAGCACGGAATAAAATGCAAACGTCAGTTAAGCTTCGCGAAACCAATTTCTAGTGCGTAAAGCGTATCGCACGCTATGTATCTCCGTCAGTAACTCCACAAAGTCATAAAGACCATATGTGTGTTACGCAGGAGATTTTTTTATAGCGCACTCGCAGCCTAAGCGGCTTTCGGTACGCATTCGGTAGCCAACAGACTTAGTCTCACGCAACAGAGAGAAAGTGGGAAGCATAGCAGAGTTAGGAGAGCAGTTGAGGTAGTGAGTAGCATAGAAGTAGCAGTTCAGGACCGCTGAAAAAGATGTGCCATAGTCGGCAGTTGGAGAGTAGATGTCGTTGCGTAAGAATTGTGGAAGCGAGTTCCACAGTCTAGGACCTGCAGAGCCAAAGCTTCTGTCGCCAACTGTCTTTAAGCGGAGGAATGGGACAGCTAACTTATTGTCTACACAGGACCTGAGGGCGCGAACAGGCTGAAACTGATGCAGCAGTTCAGCTAGGTACGAAGGAGCCAAGCCGTGGCGGGCCTTGTGGGTCAGCGTAAGAACTTTGCTCTGTATCCTTTGCTCAACCGGCAACCATCCTAGCTCTTTCAGCAGAGGTGACACGTGCTCAAATCGCTGGGACTTGAAGACCAGCCTTGCAGCCATATTCATAGCCCGCTGTAGTGGCATAATAGCTTTCTTTGGTAGCCCAGCCAAAAGGGAGTTACAATAATCAAGCCGAGACAGAACTGAAGAGCTAGTTAAATTTTTTACAAGCCACTGTGGGAGACAGCTTCTAATCTTGGATAGGGATCGGATGTGATGGCTAGCTGTAGAGACAGTCTTCTGAGTGAAGCTTTTGAAATTGAGGCAGCTGTCGAACACGACACCTAGATTACGAGCACGTGGTGAAGGTCGCACAATAGCATCACCTATTAGAACAGCAAAGCCTTTTAATCCAGCCACACGCTTAGGGTGTCCTATGAGCAGCAGTTCGGTTTTATCGTCATTTAATTTCAGGAAGTTTTCCGACATCCAGGATTGAATATCGGCAAGGCAAGCATTCAGTTTCTCAGTTGCTGCAGCAGATTCCGACGGTTTAAATGACAAATACAACTTAGTATCGTCAGCATAGAAGTGATATCCTATTCCATGGGCCTTAATCACTTTTCCCAGAGGTTGTGTATAAATGAAGAACAGCAAGGGACCGAGTACGCTGACCTCAGCGAGTCACTCAGCGGCTCGCTGTAGTTCGCCGCTTCCGGAACGAGGCGCGGCAACGCTGCCGCGAGCGTGGTTACTTTGAGGGCCGCGCAGAGAGTGGCGGCTGCGCTCTTTCTGATGTGATTCCAGCTTAGATCCAGAAACTTCAGCACGTCGTATTTGACTGCAACGCGTATCGCCGAAGACAACGCGTCAGGCCAAAGAGGCACTGGAACCTGCTCGAGACGGCAGCAACACGCGGACAGCGATTCGAGCGGGGCCCGGTCGAGTGTCAGCTTCACCGCACCGTTCTCCTGCCTCGAAAAGAGACGCACTCGACTTTAACTTTGACAGTCGTTTCAGCGTTAGCTAGCGCCGAGGGAGGACCGAATGTGCTCGCACGGCGAGACAGCAAGACTTCGAGCTGGCGCGCTCCGCCGAATCGGTCGCGCGCTCGCGAGCAAGCTCAAGTCTCTCGCTCGAACATCGGTCGCAGCGATTCCTCAGCAGCAACGGCAGCAGCGGCAGCGGTGGCAGCAGCTGCGGCGGCAGCGGCAGGAGGAGGGACCGGTGGCTCTGCGTACCGAGTATTTTCGCCAGGTGCTCGGCGGCCGACGCTCCCAGCTGGTTGTCGCTCAAGTTCAGCTCGCTCAGCTTGTTATTCTCCTGAGATGCACAAAGAAAGGGCCGCAAGGTCGATCTGTGAGGTCGATGCGGAGCGCGGCTACCGCAGCGAACGGAAGCGGCGGCAATGGCGGAGCAGACCAACGAGGCGCCAGCGGCGGGAGCGAGTGAATCCGGCTCCATCTTGCCAGAAAAATGGGCGACCCGTGGTGTTGGAATAAGCCACGGCGTCCAGCGCGAAGCTCGTGCCCATCTTCCACGTTCGGACGCCGTCTGCTCCGCCGTCTGCCTCGGTTCAGGTAGAAACAAGAGCTCTGCCATTGGACTCACTTCACCGAGTCATAGCAGAAGTAGTCATACTATGGTCACGGAAGACACTGGCGCCATCTAGCCGCATAACGGAAGTGGCCTATCTTGCAGCGTGATGGACGGAAGGAAGAACTTTCTCGCTTTAATTAGCAGAGATGAAGCGGGCCGTACACCAAAGCCGACGCTTGCTCAAGTGCAGACTTCCTAGCTGCTGCTGCAGGGTTGGTGGTTTATAAAGCTCGTGGAACGGAATGGCCTGGCGAGCCGAAAGGAGCCGAGGCTAGCTAGGTGCCTACGAAGATGGACGGCGATCTCCTTTCCCATAAAATCTGCCAATCTGTGCACTTGTCCGAAGTCGCTTGGGACGCGCTCTCACGTTGTGCGTTGCCCCTGGCTCGTTCAGCCATTTCCTCGGCACCCGAATGACTTGTTATTAGATGAGCACATTTTCATCCACCGTCAAGTCGGCCCCAGTTTCAGTTAAGGAATATTGCCACGATCAGAGCCTGCTTACACAAGGTTCCGGCTGCTAAACTAGTTGCCTCATGAGTGGTATCTATCGTCCAGGTTATAATTGTAATTCATTTTATTCTGGACTCGCGGCCTGTGCCCTTAATTGAATGTAGCTAGTGCGAAACGCAACGGCCCGTCTGGCATCTCATAAACGGCACAGCCGCCGCATCGTGCCACTTTCTGTCCTAGCTTTACTGGCTCCCTATCTAGCATGGGATCGATCCCAAGATCCCATCCAGTCCGGCTTTCAGGTCGCTTCACTCTCTGGCTTCCTTATCAGACTCTATGCTCTTCCGACCTCTTAGCTGCCACATAATACAATATCTCTCCGAGCTTTATTGGCTCCTTATCAAGCGTGGAATCGATTTCAAGATCCCGCGTCTCACTTACCGGTTGCTTCAATGACGTGCACCAGCCTGTCTATCCTGCCACATGGCTCCTCCAGTGTGCTTTCGCACCACCCGCTCGTCAGCATTTGATAATCTCAAATGCCCAAGCATAAAATTGAAATCTGTTGGCAATCGAGCCTTCAGCTTGTACACACCAAACGTCCTGAGCTTAGTTCAGAGTACGGTTATCAGTACCTGCATCCTATAAAGTCTCAGATAAAGAAGCATTTGTTCCGGTCAGCTTCCCATTTGCCCCAGGCGCTACACAAACGACCTATAATTATTTGCATTCTTAATTTTAGGCGTAGCGGATATCAATTTGGACAGAGTAAAGAGCAAAACAGTTTTTTTTATTTTATCTACGGAGATGCGAGATTTTGATCCGTGACCTATATTTCGGACCTCGCAGTTGTCAGTAAGCGCTGCGGCTGCGTCTAGCTGGGCGCCGACGGCGGCGTGTGCAGTGAGGCACCAGTCGGAGCAACGAGCGCTTCACCGCGCGACCAGGCATATGTCGCTCGCCGACTTTCGGCGTTCGCGAACGCCACCCAGAGAGCGGGAGGCAGAGACGAAGAGGAAAATAGAGGGAGAGGGATAGAGCGGGAAAGAGAGGAAGAGAGAGGAAGGGAGAGAGAGAGAGAGGGAGAGCGAGGGAGAGGGGAGATGGGGAGAGAGAGAGAGAGAGAGAGAGAGAGAGAGAGAGAGAGAGAGAGAGAGAGAGAGAGAGAGAGAGAGAGAAAGAGACGGACGCACGGACGTTCGCGTGCCACCGCCGCCGTGGAACGCGTCGACGCGCGGACGCTGGCTTTGCGCTCGCTCGCTCTCCTCACCGCCAGGGCCACCGACATTTTACCCCACACTCGGTCGCCTATGTTGTTGGAGGCGATGTTTAGCCTGTATATGTAGTCGCTCTCCCTTAGAAGTTCGGCTAAGGCGAGCGCACCGTCCGGACCGATGTTGTTGCTCGACAGATTCTAAGAGTCAGCCAAAAAGACAAATAGAATTCATTTATATAGCTCTCCAGGATAACTTAATGTCTATTCAGGCAGTTTACATAAGCCTCGGGGCTCGAGCCCACGACCTCAGCCAGACCTTGGTCGGGGCGAGCACCTTAACCGCTGGACCAAACCAGCTCGGCATAAAGTTTCTTTCGTGAGCTTCGCGACGCGCACCTGCACCAACAGCAGCCCTGCAGCTAAGACTCTTCACTTCCGGTGCGCGCGGAGGTACGAGCGACCGTCGCCTACGCACCAGGTCAGTGATGTAATAGTTCTCGTTGAGCATGCGAGCTACGTGCAGCGCACCCGTTGCCTCCAGGCCGTTGTCCTCCAGGTCCAGCATCTTCACATGAGTGTTGTTCTGCGAGCGAATCGGCGACGACCCGAGGCTTCGCAGCAGCCGCCGCCGCAGCAGGTCCGCGAATCCTCTCCGATTGAGCGGACGACGCAAGCGCTAGCGGCGGCCCGGCACGATGGCGCGCGACGGGAGCGCACCAGCAGGGTGACGCACAGCGCCTTGACGCCGTCCGGCCCGAGCCCGTGGTGACGCAGGCAGAGCCTGTCCCTGTCGAGAGCGCGAAGAACCTGCGAGGACGGCACCTGGTTGAACATCTTACATGCCGCCGTGTACAATCCTCTTCCGGAGCTGTCGTACGGCGGCGGCGTGCTGTCCTTGGGCGGACCTGCATCCGTAGGACGGAAGCGAGGCGCTTTCGTGGTAGACGAGAACTCGATAGATAGAGCATCCGTACGGCGTTCGCAATTGCGACCGCTGTGCAGGCGTTCGTGTCGCTATCGCGCCTCGCTGTCGTAAGGAGTCAGAGCAGTTGGACTTTACAGGCTCAAAGAAAAATCCGACTCCTCGCTGTCTGCCTCGCTGCGTTTCTGTCCACGACCCTGCACTAAGCAGCAGTGGATATATTTCGTTCGTTCGCGAGTCTAGGCCGATACGCCGTCGGCGTGTCTGAAATAGCTCGTGACCAGAGCCTTCAACTGGGTACGCCCACCTACGCCCACACCCACTCGCACTCGCGGTACTAGGTGGATTCAAACGCCCGCAGTTTTGGCGGAGTCATAGGCGGAGTTCTTCGGGAGTTGTAGGCCGAGCTTCGGTCGAACGACACGGACTGCGGCGCCCCTCACTCGTCGCTTCCTCGTTCTGCAGTCGCTTTTTGCGTAGCGTCCGCCGTGACGACGCGCGTAGGTCGGCGGCGATCCAGTGCTACGGCCGGCATCTTCTTTAATCGGCACCTTTTAAGGACGTTAGTGAGCTCGACGGCCAAATTAAAAGCGGATTCTTAGACTTTCACGCTAAGGAAAGATTGCTGCTAAAAATACGGGTATACCTAGGAGCAATTTATGGAGGTTATGTCAGTCCCTGAACTGGCCCGACGCACCGGAGGACTGAAGGGAGCGCGTCGGACTGCGACTACCAGACACGCCCCCTACCGATAAGTGAGCCGCGCCTCTCAGTTGAGCCTTCTGACCTCACCCGTAACCTTGGGGTTATAGTTCAATGGCCGATGGCTGCGCAGCGAAATCGACAAGGCTGCGGCGTAAAAGTCGTGGCCGCAAATCGAATCGTCAACTAATGAATGTGTAGGACATATAATTACAGAAAGTATGATCAAGCCCAAACGACGAATTGTCTCGGATGTCATTAATCCGGCTCACTCCGTTTGAGAGGATTCGCTTTGCAGCATATGTAAAGCGCCTAGAGAGAGAGAGATTAAATTCTCTGAGCGCGCTTTATCAAGTGCATTATTATTATTATTATTATTATTATTATTTAGTCGGTACGGCGCCGTAAAGATTGCTTGCAGCGACTCACAGAGTTCTGCTTTCTCACCGCTGCGCTCCGTTCGCCGAGTGCGTACCGTTCACCCATTCGCCGACGTTTCTCTCGTCTACCTAGCGCTGCGTAGAGCCGCGGGATCGCCGCGAACGACAGGCGGCGAAAGTTTTACTGCACGCACCCGCGCGGGCGCGAGCACGTCAGGCAATGGCGGCGGCAGCTAAACTGCGACTGCTGCCGCCGCTCTCGCGGAATAGGCGCGGGCTGGACTGCGCGTGGAACCTGTGGCGGATAAGGACGTACGGACCAGGGCGGCGAGGTGAGGCGCGCGAGCGCCCCGCGACGCACACCTTCGTCGCCGTCGGCCAGCTCCTCCTCAAGGCCGCCGCAAGACAACGCGCTCGCCTCATCCGCGTCGGCTGCTGCGGTGGCCGCAGCTGCCGACGCGGCGGCTTCTTCTCTATGCGGCTCGTCGTTCGCACGGCAGCCGCCGCTCGCATCCGGCAGACTCGCGCCGCACCTAAAACGCGCTTGCACGTCCGTCGAGTGCCGCAAATGGCGTACTAGCGATGGTCGCGGCCCCCGCGGTGGTGCCCGGCCCCCGCGGTCCCGCTTCCGGCGAACTTATTCGTCCAGCGCAGGCGCCCGCCCTGCACCGCTAAATTGTAGGGGAGGCGGAAGCGGACGCGGAGGCGGAAGCGGACGGCGCCTACTAGGCTTCGCAGGCGGCAGAGCGGGCCGTCACGTCGGCAGCGCCGTCGTACCTGGACTGGTCGGGCCCTAGGCTTGCGCCCTCTCGTCGCCGGTCCGGCCTCTCGCGAGCTCCCGCGGACGAGGAAACTTTCAGCGGTGCAGCTGCCGGAACGGATAGGAACATTTTGAAAGCGACGATCGGCGTCCGTCCGACGCTCGACGCCGCGCCGCGCGCCTGCGTCGGCGCCTATGCTGCTGCTCGCCTTTTTTCGGGCGCGGCGCTCGCGTAGGCAGCGCGCCATCCCTAACGTAATGCGTCTCCGGCGGTAGCTAGGTGGGCACGAGACCACCGCCATGTTGGTCACCTCCAAAGCGATTCCCATGCTCCATCCGCCCAATGAGCGTGCTGCACGTGAGCGCGTGGTCACACGACCGTATGAAGGCGCGCTCGCAAATTATCTGCCAATCCGCCAGCCAGTGAGGAGACATCCTCTCCTCTCCTCCCCTCTATACAATTAAAATATATTTCATTTGCACAGCACCCTAAGAGAACTTAATTTATATTCAGGCACTTCATATGTACTCCACGAGGCTCGAGTTCACGATCTCGGCCAGGCCTTGGTCAGGGAGAGCTCTCCCTCTTACGTTATGTGTTATGTCTCTCTCTCTCTTTCTCTCTCTCTCTCTCTCTCTTTCTTTCTCTCTCTCTCTCTCTCTCTCTCTCTCTCTCTCTCTCTCTCTCCCTCTTTCTTTCTCTCTCTCTCTCTTTCTCTCTCTCTCTCTCATCTCTCTATCTCTCTCTCTTCTCCCTCTCTCCCTCTCTCTCCCTCTCTTTCTCTCGTCCGTCAGGCTCCGAAGCCAACACGACGCCAACAACTATCCAACAACTTCTGCGTCAAATACAGACCCATCCCATCACTCTCTTAGTCGAGGGAGCTGCCCCCCCCACTTAGCCGTAAGGCGTAAGCCGGTGTTACGCTGGAGAGCTTTCTATATTGTCCATAGAAGACCTTCTAGAACGATGAAACAGGTGCAGCAGTTCAGCTGGTGTGAAGGAGCCTACCAACGGCGGGGTTTGGGAATCAGAATAAGAATTTTGCTCTGTACCCATTGATCGACTTCTAGCCATCGAAGCTCCTTCAGCAAAGGCTACACGTGGCTGAAAGTCAGCGATATTTTGACTAACCTTGCAGCCGTATTAATTACCAGCTGCAGAAGCTAAAAGTTTTTTGGTAGCTCAACCACAACTTAGTTACAGTATTCCAGCCTAGACAGAACCAGGGGGAGGTGTGCTAGTAAGATATTTAGCCAGCCACCGCGGTAGACAGACCCTAATCTTAGGCAGGCATCAAACGTGAAGACGAGCGGTGGACGTGGTCTTCGTAATGCAGCTTTCAAACGTTAGCTAGTTACAGCTAAAGAGGGCACTTACATTATGGGCACGTGGTGATGTTTGCACAAAAGCATCACTAATAATAATAATAATAATAATACATTTGTATAGCGTTCCCAGAGAACTTAATCTCTTTCTAAACACTTTACTTATGCTGTAAAGGAAGCATGATCATACGGTTAGTGGTAGCATGCACAACGCCAATAAGCATAACAAGGTTAGAGGTGACATGCACAGAGTCAGTATGCAAATATGGTTAGTGGCAATATGCACAGTGACAACACGCATAAGCACACAAAGGACGAATCAAGAGGACACTGCTGTGAATTAGAGGAGCAAAGTCTTTTAGTCCATCTGTATGCTTAGGGTTTCCCTATTAGTAGCAGTTCGCTTTTATGCCGTCTATTTAATGAAATCGGCCAACATCCAGGGTTGAATGTTGACAAGACAGGGATTTACTTTATAATAACAACGGTAACGATGTTACGTCTATATAACATCCTCGTAGAACTTAATCTCTTTCTAGGCATTTTACGCATGACGTAAATGAAGCATGATCGAATTGTTAGAGGTAACGTGCACAAGGTCAACATGTAAAATATGGTTAGCGGCAGCACGCATAGTGCCAGCACGCGTAAGCGCAGAAAGGACTGACTGCAAGGCCCCACTAAATTCTGTGATCAATAGCGTTCGCTTTAGCTTCTCTTCCAGTGTCATAAAGTCGGGGATGTCGAGACGTCGGTCTTGAGTGAGTTCCGGGCTTTGGAAGCATACCAACTAAAAGCGTGGTCTCCAAAGGACTTGAGGCTCGTGTGGATCATAGCTATTTTATGATTTGAGTCAGAAAAGCAGACGGTACGATGCCTAGCATGGTGGGGGAGCTAGTTCTAATAGATAGGCTGGAGCCTGGAGCAAGAGAATAGAGGGACCTAAAAAAGAGCGACAGAACCTCGATGTCAGCGTGCTGCTTGACTGGGAGCCAGTGCATGTCGGCGAGAAGTGGTGTGATGTGGCAACTGCGATGCTCACGACAGAAAAGCCTAGCTGCAGAGTTTTGCACCAGCTGTAAGCGCCTGATTGCACAGGCCGGTAGACCAGCAAGCAGTGAGTTACGCAAGTGTAGACGGGATGTCACAAATGCATGGACCAATTTAGATATGCTATGCCTGTCTAAGCAAGCCCGGATTTGAGTGATGTTATGTAGCTGAAAGTAGGCAGACTTGACTGTGGAGCTGATATGGTCGTCGAATGAAAGGTCAATTTAGGAACAGGACACCTAGATTTCGTGCAGATTCAGCAGGAGAAATGCTGGTAGATCCGATTTTGATCGTTAGCCTTGCCAATTTCTGAATCACACCTGGTTTGCCCATAATCAGTAATTTGGTTTTACAAAATTTTATCAGCTGTGGTGCTCACATCTAAGGTTTCCAGAACTTTTGAAATGTTTCGCACGTGAAAGTACTTTTGATCTGACTTTGGAGCTGATGTGGTCATCTAGTAAAAAGTCATTTTGGAAAAGGGCACCTACATTGCAAAAGATGCTACAGGTGATATGCTGACTAAGCCAAATTGGAGAGTTGGGCTTTTCAATTACTGAGCATTGCTAGAATGGCTTATAATTAGTAAGTTGGTTCAATCGCCATTAAATTACAGAAAAGCTGCTGCCGTCCCTGTGCGTGTGTCAGCAAAACGTGCTGCAAGGGAGCTGAGAGCGGTTGAGATCCTGGTATGCAATGAAGGATCAATGCACAAGTACAGCTGCATGTCATCTACATGAAAATGGCTAGTGCTTGGCGATTACATCCGCAAGAGGACAATATACATTGCGAAAAGAGGCAGACTTTAAACGGATCCCAGCGGCACGCCATACTTCAAAAGGCTCACACGATGACCGCTAGCAGTTCAGGTAGGTGTGAAGGACCTGCAACCCCTCGCGGGCTTTGCAGAGGGGAGCCTTGGAGTAAGACTATTGCTCGGCATCAACCGGGAGCAACGCAGCTCTTCTAGCAAAGTGGGCACTCGACTGAAGTTCAAGGATTTAGCAACCAACCTTGAGGCCGGATTTATCGTCCACTTCTTCGTGGCGGTCCCTTTGGAATGTCTCTCTGCCGTGGTGCTTACGACCGCACACAGACCGACATCGGCGCTTCGGCAGCCCTCCCTCGACGCCAGCCGAGCTTGAGTCGAGTGAGGATGTTGCCGCCGCCGCCTCCTCGCCGGATTTTCCTGCAGGGATTTGAACGTTCCGAGCCTGCACGTTCCGTCAACGCTCGTGGCTGGGTAGGCGTAGAGCGACGTCGTCCTCGGCGGCGGCAGACTTGAGCGGCGAGAGCTCGGCCGGTCGGAAAAGCTGGCCTAGGCCGGCAGCGGCGATTCTTTTAGTTCTCTCTCGAGGCGCCAAACAAATGTATTATTATTAAAATAATCATTTCACCGACCCGTGCCCGCGGCAGCAGCAGAGGAGGCAGGGTGTGTGCACGCGTGTGCGCGCGCGCGTGTGTGTGCGCGTGCGTGTGTATGTGCATGAGGTAGAGAGCTGTGCCGCTCCTCGTGTTTCGTCACTCTCGGCTGCTGCCTGTGCTCTAGCGCTTCCTCGTTGCGAATATCCCAAACAGGCGACAGCAGACAGTCTATACAGGGCAAAGACCTCCATGAAATCGAGGTCTTCGAAGGCTCCATTTGCTGAGACCGGCGGAGGCAGCTGCTCAAAACGGATTTCCGTCATTGCCGAGTAGGAATCGGAGTTGGCGGCTGCTAATCGTTGTGCAGTAACACGGTCGATGGAGCATTTCACTGCAAGACCGGCGGGCGAAAGCCGGGTAAGCCCTGTGGCTTAAGCCGCTAGATGGCGAGGACTGAGATGCTATCCATACTCCGCCGATTTCCGCTTCTGTCGAAGACGGACACTTCGCGGACGCCTGTTCTTGCATGCCTTCTCGCCATTCTTCCGGCTCTTCCATATCCGGTTCGCCATCTTGCCGTCGCTCCCTCCCCCCTCGGTAATGCCTGCTTGAGCAGTGGCAAAACAGGCCAAAACAGGGCGAGCGCGAGCTCGATGGTCTAGAAGAATCTGCTCTCTTCGCGTCCTGACGCTTCTCTTCTCACGTGTCATGTTAAGTCGTGCATCGCACACGCTCTCTGGCTGCCGACCTCAGAGCAGGCGCAGCGGTCGCAGCTTGGCGCCCAATTCCCTGCAACTACAAACGTACGCGTTCATGCACGAGGTACGTCGGAGTCGGGCTGGAGCACGCAGGTCAAAATTTAAATCCGGAGCGTCCGTTGGAGCGGACGATTGTCTCGACCGAGGCTTAGTCGGAGAAGCGTGCACTGGACTGGTAAAACTGAGGCGGCCGGATCGTATTTTGGCGCCCAGTACGACGGCAGAGGGCCCCCAGAAGAGTTCCTTGAACCTAATTTCGTGACAGATAGAGCAGAAATGGCGGGACCGGTCTGCTCAGCTCTTCACCGAAGACCTCATTCAGCCTGCGTCACTTGCACGTTTCCAAGCATGCGGGCAAGTAACCGTCAAGTAAATCCGTACTGCTCATTTCCCCCTATGGGCTGGCGAGTGGGGTGCTTCCGTCTGGCCAACAAGAAACGAACCAAAGCGAGGCTTGCCAAGTAGTCCCTAACAGCAGCGCGGTGGTAGGAATGCGCTCAGTTTGACGAGAAATGTTGGCTAAGCTTGTCCGAAGTCGGATTTGGAGCCACGCACGACATCTATACCCTCTCGCAGCGGTATCCGTTTCAAAGTCTGACAGCGACTGCCTCTGCGTGTCCGTGCGCGTTCGCTTCCTTTGGGATCGCGACGAATGCAGTTAGTCACTGGGCCGCTGCCCTTTTAGATCGATTGGCTCTATCGAGGGCTGCCGTGACCTGACGACCCCCGGGTAGTTGCCGACTCGTGGATTCGAGGCCTGAATCGCATCTTGACTACGTCGAGACAAGGGCCCGACCGACATCGCTTGCCGGGCATTTGTTGTCTGAGCTTTAGGAAGAACACTTTGCAAAAATGACCCACTAGTTGCAACCGGCGATTCTGTCCGAGCGTCTCTTATCAGCGATTCTGTTGCTCTTCATCGCTTCACGATATCACGCCATCTCTTGCTGTTTTCCTAACCTCTTTGCATGACAGTTTTCAGCCGTTCAGCCCAGTTAGCCGTTGCACATTTTATTCCGAAATCTCGTCTGCCGACAATGCAGACCTATCGGTCCTCTGGCACCTTTAATTATTCCAGTGCATTACATCACGCCCGCTCAAAAAGACGTGCAGCGAAGTTGCTTCCAAATCGTTTTATTTTCCCAGAATTCATTTCGTGCTGCGTTTCTGCTTTTGGACTTTCCAGTTTGGACTTTCCAGCGGTTCGGCTGGGACGCGGTGTGTGTTCAGGAGTTAGGGCTAAGCTTTGCACGATAAGGTGAGAGTGCAGTGACGGAGTGTTAATGCCAAGCTTATTCCCACAAATAGACGTGGAGAACAATTTCCAATGCTTGATTTTCACCTAAGCTTCTGCACTTTCAATTGCGTTTTGTCGACCCTATACGCCACGCCTGTGATCGAGACCGCGCGCGGCTATTGCTAAGGCTACCAAAAGGTGAAAGTGAAAACCTTGATCTGATTACTCTAAAGAAGCTGAGCAATAAGAGGCTTCGCGCCATTGTACGGGTGATGGAAAAGCAGGTGTTCGCTCCACACCAAAGTTATGCTAGCCAAGTCAGCGTACGGATAGCTGCAGACTCGCGGCCAATATGCACGGCCCACATGGGTCAGTATCAATCGTTACTTGCTGTTACCAGTCCGCTAAAATACTTCACTCACTAGCAAGCTAGGATGCACCGGTCACCTTCACCCTCCCTGCACCGGTTCCCTTTTCTAGACGGGCATGAGGTCGCAGTCGCGAATCTACCCATCGCGAATCCTGCTGAAGGCCTCTTGAAGGCTTGGAGGGTCTGCAGAGAAAACTCTCCTGCGTAGCACCTACTTAGTCTTCGTGGCTTTGCGGAGTTGTAGACGGACATACTTTACATTACACTACACGGTAGTGCTGCGGTCTTTAATTATAGCACGAAGACCTCGCTCAGGTTTCGTCCAGCTTGCGAGCCCTCAACTCACGGCCTGTAGTTGTCGGCTGGCCCACCCCACACAAGAAAAGTCAAGGCCGAAGGTCTAGTTAAGCCAGTGGAGGCTTACTGGGGCAAATGCACGACCGCTTACTATAAAGTAACGCAGCAGCTCCTATTGCTCGTAGGCGGTTTCGCACTCAAACTCGGGATGTCTCGCGAGTTTCGTATGCGTTTAAATAGGGCGCGTCGGATCGAAGCCCCAAACTGACGCACGATGCCTTGAGAATTGTCAAGTCGCTACGTAGCATTCCGTCACCGACGAATCGAGAAGATGGCGGTCGCGGTGTACCTGTGCATTCGGCAAACACCAGGTCAGTGAGGTCACCCTCCGGCCAGGTTGGATCGCAGGCTACGTACACAAGGGAAATGGCCGACTCGCGTTAAGATCACGTGGTGCTGTTATTGCGGACCTCGCGCGCGAGCGTGCCCTCATTCGCTCGCCAGAAGGCCTAGAGGCCGCCGCAGAGAGAGCTGCGACATTACGTACATAGGGCGTTGCAGTCTATTCGGAAAGCGACTCACCTTTAAACTGTCAGCTAGACAAGTGAGTGAAAGTGGACGTTAGCCTCGCCTCCGCATCAGCGGCGGCTGCGAGGCTCCGAGCGAGGCGGCGGCAGCCGGCGAGCACGTGCCCGATGCGTGCGCGGCCGCCTCCAGCTTGGGTCGGCGCTGTCGTGCGCCCCGTGCGGCGCTCTCGCTGCTAGGGCCGCTTTCCAGGCGTCTTCGCGAAGCCGCTGAGGAGCGCTACCCGCGTGGCGCCAGCAGCTGCCGCCGCCGCGCGACCCCCACGGACGCCAGCAGCAGCCGCTGCCGCCGCGCGACCGGGCATCGCAATGCGCTGCGCGCGTTGCGGTGATTTGTTTCGGTAGGGGGCGGCGGCACTCTAGCGGGCATTGCGTTGGCTCGTGCAAGTTGGACCTGCGAGCGGCGTCTGCCGCATGCGCACGTGCGGACCTAGCGTGATCGCCTAGCTCGTTCGTCGGACGCCGGCAGCCATGTATCACGTGCACAGGGTGTGCGCCACGGCCGCGGCTGCTGGCGAATCAGGTGCGAGCTTTTACTGCTCGGCGCTCCCTGCAAGCGTGGCTGGTGGGCTGCTCAGCGTGTGCCGCTGCGTGGGCACTGTAAGTCGTGCCATTAGGCACCGCGTATAACCGCGGACGTGTTGACGACACTTGCTATTGCTGAGTCCCGCGAGCGAGGCGAAACCGGTCGGCAGATCGCAGTGAGGTAGGTTCGACGGACCCCAGCAAACCAACCGGGGGGGGGTGGAGTGGGGGTGGGGTGGGGGTGATCGAGCCCGTGGCCTCTCCTTCCTGTATCTACGCTTGCTCCTGACCCCGACTGCCTATCGCTATCCATACTCAAACGCCGCCAGATTGTGGGTTCGGCTGCCTAAATCTAGGATCGGCCGCGCTGTTCAGCTTGTGCCTGGAAAGTCTGGCAATCCGCCAGGCTGCTGGGACTGTTTACCTGTCCACAGAGGAGATGACTGGCAGGGTCAGGTTATCTCGACGTCTTGCGGTTTCACGGAGCGGAGGGGAGGGCTCCCGGCGGTTGATAGAGCTGTCTTGTTTGCCTCCATTCAATGGCGATCGCAGCTGCACCGAATTCAGCAAGCTCGGTCATCCTGCTGTGTGCTCTGGCCTATGTGTTTGGCCAGATAAGGATTTAGTTCTCGTATGGCGAAATGCAGACGTCTTTAATTATTATAATTATTTTCTCTGCATACTGGGTTAGGAGGGGTAATACAGCACTTTTCTGATGTATCAGCAATTTGGCACATCGGATGCATCTGCAGGTGTCTCGGTCCGTTGCAGGAGTACGAAATTCGTGCTTTTGACTGGTGAAAATTGAAAACCGGCCGAGGTGTCTTGGAACTGTCTGATACCTGCACCTCCACCGCCGTGGCTTGTTGGTCAGAATCTCCGGGAAGCTGCCTATTTTATCATGTCAGTGGACGAGGCAGACGACGTCAGTCAGCTAGTTGCGGTGTCGGACTTGAACTCTCCCACCGAGCACATGGCGTTTTTCGCTGACACGACATCATGTGACGGCAGCACCTTGGCTACTGCAGGCATGGCCGTACCATCGATCGTCGTGCAACCGTGCACGCCCGAAGAGTGTCCTTTGAAAGCAGATGCACAGATTTTGTCGTTTGCCGGCTCAATGATGGTGTCACAGTTCAGTCCTTTCTCATCCACACAGTCGGGTATGATGCCAGCTTGCCGAATCTGCCAATCCTTCGGCAGCAGTCCTGACTCGCTCGGGGTCGCCGGCAATGGTGGCAGAGTGGCTTCGCGACTGATCAGTCCATGCCGGTGTACTGGAACACTGCAGTTTGTTCATTCACATTGCCTGCGGGTAAGTGCGATTTAACTTGCCTCCATTTCGCCGGGCAGCCCCCTCCCGAACCCAAGTCACGAATTGTCGAAGAATGATTGGTGTTTGCACACTTACATGTATATATATATATATATATATATATATATATATATATATATATATATATACATGTAAGTGTGCAAACACCAATATATATATATATATATATATATATATAGGTGTTTGCACATGTTTAATATATATATATATATATATAATTTGCACATGTTTAATATATATATATATATATTGTTTGCACATGTTTAATATATATATGCATATATATATATATATATATATATATATATATATATATGCATATATATATATAATTGTGTGCAATACAATATATATATATTACAATGCAATATAAAATATTATATATTAAATGAATTATATATATATATAATTCATTTAATAGCTCCATAGGGTAACTTTATTGGGATGCTTAACATATGCCGCTAGGCTCGAGCCCACGACCTCGGTCATCAAATAAATTCACCCTGACCTTGGTTCGAGGCGAGCATCTTAGCCACTTGGCCACACCAGCACACACAGCCTAACCCTGCTAGTGGGTTATTTGGTCTGTGGGTCAGATGTGTTGCGTGTCCAGCTGTTTTAGCAATTCAAGAAGGCCATTAGGCCTTGCTTGAAGTCGCTGTAGATCTGGCTTTGCTTGAGAGAGCCTGTGGGCACCCTGGCAAAGAAACTGCAAAACCCCAGATAAAAATAAATAATATATAATTCATTTGTATAGCACCCCAAGAGAACTTAATCTCTATTCAGGCACTTTACATGTGCCTAGGGACTCAAGCCCACGACCTCAGCCAGACCTTAGTCGCGAGCACCTTAACCGCTGGATCAAACCCTCGTCAGCACTGCTAGTGCAACTAGCAGCCCCCAACCTCTTACAGGCCTTGTAGTAGTACAGCCAGCCGTTGGCCTACGTCATGAGTGACATTTCTTTTTGTTCCTACCCCTGGATCTCCGGACGATCTTCCTGGCACATGAGTGCAAGCTCATTAGCGATGCATGGCCTGTAGTGGGGAAACCAGAAAGCAGCTAGGCTTTTTTCAGCCTGTCTAATGGCTGACGAGTGTCATGCCGGTGTTGCTAGCATGTCCAGTGGTGACCGAGCTGCAGGTGCCCTGACCGAGCTGCAGGTGCCCTGACCGAGCTGCAGGTGCCCTGACCGAGCTGCAGTTGTCCTGACCGGAGTGCCAGATACAGCCTTCCAGTCACAGCCTGTGGTGCTGCTCTGGGAGCTCCTAGTACCCATGGTTTCACGATCTGATGGTCGGGTGCATTCAGCCCCTTTCGCACGTGGTGGTACTTGGATTCAACCGGATTCTGCTGGTTCGGTCGTACACTGCTGAACGACCTTGATGCTGGCTCTGTTGCCTGTGGAAGGTACAGGAATGTCTTTTGTGATCTAGTGGCATATTTTGTCCGGGAGCTGGTGACTAGTTCTCGTGGGTCATCCCAACTGCAGGTTGTATGACTGCTTAGTTCTAGACTGTGCAGGTGAAAGTCGATCGTTCTCTGGCCGGCTGATAGGACTCAGCAAGCACTGTTGGCTATCGTGTCTATGAGGTGTAGAGAAGTGGACATGAGCTCCAGCTGTATCTCTGGATCGTGGCACTGCTTTCGATTCATTCTATGGCCTAGCATCAATTTGTTAACTGAGGTTCGTCAGAGCTGTGCTTTCTTGTGGAGGGAGCATCTAGGCAAGTAAGATGCTGACTGCTTTCGAAGGCCAAGGCTACCTTTCAGGGCTTGCACAAGAGAATTAGGCAATCAAGATATTCAATTTAACCTATACTTGTTTCGTGGCGCTTCGTAAGAGAGAGAGAGAGAGAGAGAGAGAGAGAGAGAGAGAGAGAGAGAGAGAGAGAGAGAGAGAGAGAGAGAGAGAGAGAGAGAGAGAGAGAAGGGTGGGCATGGTGTGCGCACTTGCACCGGTCATTGTGAGCACGGCCACGTTGTAGGAAAAATTTTGGGTAACTCCTGGGTAGCGAACTTTATAAGAGGAGGAGTAGGGGTCAGAGCAGTGGAAGCAAGGGGTGGGCGGGATCACCAAACTAGGATGGGACGGAGGCCACGATGGGATGGGCAGGCATTTCCGGTTGAACCACTGGAGCTGCTAAGCCCCTTGGAGAAAAAGTGAATGTACCGGCTTGCTCTGGTCTGGCACGCCAGGGCTCTGGCACTCCCTCTTCTCGTGGCAGGCAGACCGGCTGGGATTAAGAATAATCCGGTAATCCTTGCTCGGGCCTTGCTACCTAACCCTGACAGCTTGCATCTCTTGGGCTAGCATTGCTCCTTCCCTCTAGGAATGTGGTCCTGGTGCGTGAGTTATAGAGGTAAGCTATAGTGAGATGGACTGGAACCTCGTCCCTCCGCACCCTGAGGCCTCAGGACTTCTGTGGTGGCACTGCCTTACCACCTACCTAGGGTAAGTGCAGCCAGCCGTCTCACTCACCTCGACGGGGCTGCTGCAGCCTTGCGATCCGAACTGGTCCGTGCGTCTTCGGTTGACCTGGCTACTACCCACGACCAATAATTTGTGCAGCCAGTCACTTGCACTCCACAACACATGTCTGCAGCTCAGTGGCCGTTGGATGTAATCGTATTGCAATAGGCTTTTCGACTGTCCTCAGATCACCGGGCACGTCATGCGGATTAGTCTCCCGTTTGTATTGACGCTGTGCCCCTGGGCTGTGTCTGAATGCAGCCTGAATGGGCGCACGGCTCCAATGGCCGCTTAGTCGACTGGCCACCGAACTGTGAGGGCCCGCTCGCCGAGCTCTTTGTCTGCGTGCAGCGACGAAGCGCTTTCAGCACTGTTTGCTGCTGCGCTGGTCGCGTCGCTTTGGCCGCCTTCACAGATTGGCTGCCTTCGCTGGCTGGCTGGCTGGCGTCTCGATGCCATCTGGCTAAGCGAGCTGCCTACAAGGTTTGCGCACAATGGCTGTGGCCTCTGATCGAGTGAGTGATCGATTCGTCAGAGGATCAGCCTCAGCGCTGGCAGTGGACTCCCCCTCCCCGCTCCTGAGGGGGGTGGGGATGCAGGGCTCCCGTGTGTGTGTGTGTGTGTGTGGCATTCGAGTTCGCTGTCTCGTAGGCGCTGGACACGGTTTTGGCGCTGCCAGCAGTCCGTCAGCAGAGCTAGTTGATTGGCATCGACCGCTTACGACGGCAGCCAAATCCTGTGGCAGGTTTACCAATGTGGCTGCTACGAGCAGGCCACATTGGTAAACCTGCCAGGGATCCCGGTGGGGATGCTGTCCTGAAACCACCCTGCACCCTTCGTACAAGAGCCTAACCAGAATTAAGCCAAGGAGAGGGTCAACTCTTGGCAGAGGCAGCCAACCGAAGCTGCGGCTGAGGGTGCTAGTCCGGCTCACCCTTTCGAATCGGTGAACGGGCTGCGCATCCTGCCGCTTGCCCGTGCTGCCGCGTTGGGTTGGCACATTGAGATTCAAGAGAGTTGCTACACGAGACAGGCGAGATGGAGCGGGTGAGGAGACAGTGGCACTGGCATCTCCCTCCTTAGAGGTAGTTGGGTACTAACAGGTATTGCATGTTCGGCTTGCCTTTATCGAATATGGACGTCACAGCATTGGCATTATAGCACTCATCGCTCATTGTGGAAGAGCTAGCGTGACTCTCATCTCATCCTACTGAGAGCACCTCAATGATGACATAACCTAGTAATTTCTGCGTAGCACCACGATATCATTTTTGGTATGCTTTATGAAACCAGCTGATGCTTCAATTTTTTTTTACAAATTTTTCTGATGACCTGAACCAATCGTTATAATCCTACTTTGCCTGTACTGCACCTGTACTGCAGCTGCTGCTTGCTGCTCGTGCTGCGACTTGGTGATCATATGATCGCCTAGCACCATGCATTTTATCGTTTTCGTTCCAGAGGTGGCTAGAGGTGCGTGATAAAACGAAATGGGTTGAGAACGGTACCAATATGCCCCTGTCGTGTGAGCTATGTGGCTACATCTACAAGATGCGCACACGTCTTAAGGTAAACACTTTGTTTGAATCTACCCATTCCTAAATCAACCCTCTTGTCTACCCTCACTGCAATGAGATCTTGACAAGCTGTCATCTCGATCATTTGCTGACATACAAGCTGTGGTCTCTTTGCAGTTGAGAAACTGGCGGTGTCCTTCCGTGACGACTAGCGACAAGGTTTTGCATGCCATATTCTTCGTGTGCATCCTGCTGATGGGCGCCTGCGGTGCTGCCGCCATCCTCTGCTTCGTTACCAACGGTGCTGGTGTCGGTCTGATCATGTCACCAAACAAGGTCGACTTGTCGCGGGAAGAGATAGTATCATTGTCGTGTGGTATCGGGTTTTTTGTCTCCTTTTTCATTGCCATGGCAGTCGAGATAAAAGCTAAACAGACGATATTTCGCGTCTGCACGAACTGCATACAAACGAACACGGTCTGGTTCATCGAGGATTACGCTGCCGACTCTCGAGAGGCACGCGGCAGGCACGAAGTTGCACTGGTGTAAGTTGACTGCTGAACTCTCGTCTGGGAGCTGTTTCTCAAAGGCCTGGAGTCGGCAGATGCTTCCTATCCCCCTCTGAGCTAAGCCGCCGGTTCTCGAAACTGCTGCTGCAGCAGGTACAAATTCGCTGCTGGCATGTGATGTGCCATCCACGTGTAAAGTGTGGCCTGGAATTCTAGTCATTGCGACTGTCAGTTTAATGACAGAAGCGTTTGTATTCCTGATGAACATTTGTATTCAGTGCTCCTGATTAGCTGGGCAGGGAAGTAGCCCTGTGCATGGAATTTTGCCGTTGACTGCCTGTGGTGAAGCTCATGTCAATGCTGTTTGAAAGCTGCAATATGCTGCCACAACGCATTTTTAGATTAGCTAGCTGGCATTGTTCTGGATGACCATCGCGTCAGCAGTATTCTCATTATGGGCTAAGCCTGTGATGAGCCGTTCAGTTTCCAAGCAGTATTCACTTCTATTACCCATTTGGCCGGTGAGAACATGTTACTCCTGTGCAAAACGACAGTTGTTGCATGACCCCGATGAGTGCTAGTCGCCACATCTCAAGAAGCTGGAAAGATGGAATCTCGACAGCTTTATGTTCATTTATACTTCAGATGTTCGCGTTTATAATGTCCGGAATGGAAGTGCCAGAATAAAAAGTTGCAGTACACTGTCTTTATTTTTTCGGGAGCATTATTAGGCTACATGCAAACTTGTCACGAAACCTTCTTTTCAGTCTGCTGAATGCATGTCTGCCGATTTGGCAGGCAATCATCGTGACAAATGAAGGCTTGCAGTTAAGCCAGAGTAGAGCCTAAGCCGATCTCTACAAACACAACGAGCACACACAGCTAAGTATCATCAGCATACAAGTAATCGTCTATTCCATGGGCCCGTAGCACTTCCCAGAGGTCTAGTATAAATAGAGAACAGCAAAGGACCGAGGGCGAACCCTTATGGGACTCCACAGGTGACTGATCTGGTGGATAGAGACCTGAACCTCACACGACACGGATTAAACGCGATCGGACAAGTGCGTTTTGAACCGTGCCAGTGCGTCGTCTGCCAGACCGATAGTTGTTCTCAATGGTTCAAGTACGATATCGTGACCAATACTGTCGAAGACTTCGGAAATAATTCTAGCAGCCTAGGGCAGTTGACATTCCCAGCGTCATTGCTGCATAGGATGTCATTGGTTACGCGAAGGAGCAGTTTTAGTGGAGTGCTGCTGCTTGAACCGCGATTGAAATTTATCTAGGAATTTATTCTTTTCAATGTGTGTACAAGCTGCATGTTGACAATTTTTCAAGAATCTGAGAAAAAGAAAGCGAAAATAGTCTACAATGACCCCTGAATCTAATCCAGGTTATTAAAGGATCAGTCTAATGATGGCCGATTCGAAGGATTTGCGTACAACCCCTTTCTCCAGAGAAGCATCACAAATCTCAAGTTAAGGCTGGGCTAAGCCATTGACGACCACAGGGGATTGAAAAAGGTCTTCATGGAACAAGCTCTTTTTATTAGACTTTATAAAGGTAGCCATATCACACGGAGAAACCTCGGAGAATCTCTTAAGGAAGGTTAAAGGTTGCTATTCGACAATTGCTTTAGTCGGAGGGTGCTTTTTGAAGGCACGAACGCCCACAGATTTTTCAATGAAGAAGGCTGAAAGTTTGGCAGGCGAGCCGTTAATATCAAGGGAATAAGACCTCCGAGAATAGGCCAGCAAACGGTTTCCCGTCTTATAAATCTGTTTGGCGTCTGACTGGTAGGACCTTGGTTTTCGAGTGAAAAAAGAATCCAAAGCTTCCGGTTGTCAACTAGAAGGAAGTCTTTGAAATTGGCTCGATCACTGTAAGACCCAGACTTCTTAAAGCTGCGTTCAAGCCTGTGCTTAACATAGCGCACGTAAGAAGTTTTCACGTAAATTGAATGGAATCTCTACGACTCGGTACACGGACAGAATGTACGAGGGTATACTCGTCAAGGACACTCCTGTCATGTTCACTGCATCAGTGAGGGAATCAAGGCTGTCGGTCGAGTCTGGGTGCAAATCAAGGAGATGTGTCTCACATACAGATCTAAAAAATTTGTCTTGGTCAATGCTTTTTAAGTTACGTCGATGGACAAACTCCACGTTACCCTGCACGCATAATAACGTATATATAAACCCAAGTTCTACAGTCAAGTTATGAGCAGACCTGGCTGTTGCTAGGATTGTCAATATGAAAGTCTCCAGCAATCAGTAACGGCCTGTCACACATAAATATGCTGGTGAGGAACTCCAAAAACTCCTCCATAAATAAGGTTAGACAGAGAGTGAAAGGCATGGTCTTTGATGAGGACCTGATAGCAGCAGATTGAAACGATAGCCCGTGCGAAAAACTGTTTGTCGTATAGCTGAACGTTTCATGAACAGCACTAACAACCCATGTAAACAAACCGCATGGATTGTAAGAATGGGAACCAGGGTGTGGTGGTCTCAGACACACACCCACCAGAGCAGGGCATCATCCACGTCTAGGTCAGCAAAAATGCATCTAGCTTCTGGACAGCTTGATCGCAGATACCCTTGGTTTTTAATCAGCAGACACTTAACGGGTAGAGTTTAAAGGCTGTCCAATGACTGCGAAACGCACATTAAGTGGCTCGTATGCTATGCAGCATATAGCTGGCCTGGCAGACAATGGAACCTCAGTAACGGCCGAGGTCGACTTTTCACAACATGCTGAAGCACGGCGAACGAGCTTCCACCATAATGAGTGCTAATAAGCGTTTTTTTAAAGAGACGCAGATTTCATAGCCGAGCTGTGGATAGGGCGAACGCAGTATGCAGGGAGGTTAATAATAATAATAATAATGCATTTGATAAATCGCCTTCAGAGAACTTAATCTCTTTCTAGGCGCTTTACATTTGCTGCAAACCGGCCTAAGAAGTCCTGCCGGTAGGTACTGACTAATGGAGACATCGCAGCTTATGCTAAGCAGGTCCAATTTTTAGCAACATATCTGAGGATAGCTCATGAACAGTCACAGCGAAGATATCAGCGAAATACCCGAATGTATCACGAAGTATTCACGTAAAGGTCCACAGCAAGCTTGGTTACCCAATGCCGCTTTCTAAAGCTGGGAGGAAGGATTGATCACTTTGATCACTTCCAGCCCTCCAGTACATAGAATTCTCTCAACTTTCTTGCTGCATTTATTGTTGAAATCCTCACATGGATGGGAGAAATAATTCTTAAATCAAGTGGCGATACAACCCGTACTAGCTTTGGGCAAACCAAGTACGACTTTTAAATTGGAAAAATTAATGCTCAAAACCGGCTCTTCTTGCATATCTTCTGTGCATCTGCACGAAATCTAAATGTGCTAGTCCAAAGTGACCTTTCACTAGACGATCAAATTAGCTCTTGAGTCAAGTCTGCATACTTTAAGCTACACAACATTGCAACGAATCGGGCTTGCTTAAACAAGCACACTACATCCAAATTGGTTCATGCATTTGTCACCTCCCATCTCAACTTCTATAACTCAGCTGTTTGGTGATCTACAGGCCTGGTCAATCAGGCACTTACAGCTGGCGAAACTATCTGGAACTAAGCTTCTATCGTGAGCGGGACAGTGGCCACTTCACACCACTCCTTGCCGACCTGCACTGGGTTCCAGTCAAGCAGTGCATCGATTTCAACGTTTTGTCACTCACTATTAGGCTCTTTCATTCTCTAGCTCTAGCCTACCTACCAGCACTACTAATCACCAGGCTAGGCACCGTACCACCGGCTTTCTGACTCGAATGATTAAACCATACCTCGTACCAACCTCAAATCCTTTGGGGATCGTGCCTTTAGTTCGTATGGTCCCAGAGCCTGGAACTCACTCTCGACTAGCGTCACGACATCCCCTAACTCGACAAATTTTAAAAAGAAGCTCAAAACGCACCTGTTTATCAAAACATATAGTGAACCCTTATTGTGTTATTCGTGCTGACACAGTGCATGCTACCACAACCATATTTTACATGTTGACACTCTGCGTCTCATCTCTAACAATGTTATGCTTGTTGGCATTGTGCATGCTACCACTAATCATTTGACCATGCTTCCTTTACAGCATAAGTAAAGTGCCTACAGTTCTTAAGTTCTCAGAAAGTGCTATACAAATGTGTTATTATTATTTCAGAAACAGTACAAGACTTGGCATCTGTTTGAAAATTGCCCATAATCAGCTACGACTCAAGAACTTGCTGATACTTAATGAATTGACTCGGCGACACATTAAATCAGGCACCCAATGCCAAATTCCACGAGCCGTATTGAAACATAGCCAGCTACCAAAGGAAAGCCTCGTCAGATAACTAGCCGCAAGTCCAGGGTGTTTATCTGGTTGCTTGTTTACCTGGTTGGCTGCTGCTTGGTTAGCTTCTGTCGAAGTCACTTGGTATCGATCAGGTTTTCTTGAAGCTTCTGAAGCTGCTTAAACCGACTCTAGTATCAACGAGAAAAATAAAGTAGCAACGATTCCAGCTTGCCAAATGGCAGCACACCGGAGCAGCTCACAAATGGCAACCTCGCCGGGTGTAAACAAGGGATCGTACACACTACAGGTCGTCGACGATATCTTGAAAATATCTTGAATGCATTTACGACTAAGACAATTCTGAATAATGAAAGATTCTCTCGATAGCAGCAATTGACATAGCATCTATCTGAAGCACAACTGAATGTCAGGTGCAGTCCCTGGGTTGAATATACGCTCAGTCTCCGTCCTACCAAGCGAGAGCTTAGTTAGTAATGCTTAAGGACTCGCAGACCAGCTGTTCCGGTCAGATTCTGCAGAGATGGTGGGTGATCGAGGTCATTCGTGGCCAAACTGCTTAGCTCGGAATTCTTTGCCATAGCGAGCCCGATGCATGCTGCTCACATGCTCTCATTACAGGATTGAAGATCCATCGCATGCACTACCCCCTATGCTTACGGCAGTTATTGACAGCAGGCAGGCCCACTAAGAACAACCATTGCTGACATTTGTAAAGCTTAGTGAAAGCAAAATAAACAAAAACAAAAAAAAGTTTTATAATGCTTAAAATATAAAAACCAAACTACAACTGTATAACCGGAACGAGAAAAATACACAGCTCATGTTCTGCTGCCTCAATCTTCCTCTTTTCAGGACATTTGCGCCCAAAGACATCGGCTGCAGTGGCATTTTGCGTGACCACTATTCTTATGCAACGGCATACATCAGACCGAGTTTTTTATGGTTCTAGTTTCAATGTCCATCGTAGGCTTATTAGGTATTTCATAAAACTTGGCTTCAGGAACTAGAAGGATGGGAACTGCTCTTTTGGTCATCCTGACGGCTGCAGGTCGTAATCGTCGGTCTCAAGGTTACTCCAGCCTGAGCACGTGGCTGGAGCATGCCAGCTAAAGCTATCAATTCATTACGTTCTCAGTGCATACCAGCTCGTTTGACGGGCAGCCAACTCAAAAAGACTCACCCCGTTACAGATAATCGGTAACGAACATTTCGATCAAGCGATGTGCTATAATCAACCCCTCAGTTCTTCGAAATATTCAGCCCATTTATAATATCCTAGCTGTGAGCAGCAGCTGAAATTTGATTCGAGCTTGAGACATTTACATAGGTATTTTTAGTCTTTGATCGAGCTGTTCATCGCGAATAATTCCCCGATTCATGAAAAAGTACTTATGGCTTGTGAAGGGCCAGTTACCAGCCCAAACCACGAACCGTGCTGCCTAACCAGTTGGTTACGTTTGACGAGAAACCACTTCTATATAAAAAATGTTTGTTTTTTCAAAGCTGCAAGCAGTAACAATTTTTTGAGGACATTTTAAAGCACTTTGTGCACAATCATTGAGCTACCACGTTACATCCGAGACAGCATAGTGAAATAGCATGGACACTTATAGTCGAGATGCACAAACAGCCTAATGTGGCTAGACGTCACGTAAAGGGCTTGGTCCTCCACAGTGAGAGGTCGCGAATAAATGTCACTGCCTCGAGTAGCCAGGCAAATAATAATTCGAAAGTAATCCAGCAACCTGTAAAAGGGCATCATCGTCGGCCACTGTATCAGCTAGCAACTCAATGCAGCCAAGAAAATGCAGGAGGCATGACCGCATGAAAGCAAGACTGCAAAAAACAAGAGGGGATCAAGTCTACTCTGCTCTCTCGCGCACCAGGCTTCAAATTAATCGGCACAAGTCACTGGCGAGGGAGAAGCATGTCAACGAAGCGTGTCAGCAAAACAACTCGACAGTCAAGGGCAGAGAGCAGTTGGGGGGCACGGAGCCGATGAATGCAAGGCAGCTATGACAATGCATACAATCGCCGACGAAGTGACTCAAATCAGGCGTGTCAGGAAGCAAGCATCTGCCAAGAGCTCAACTATTGCGAAGGAAAAAAATATGCACCTCGGGAGCGAGCTTCTGGGCGTAAACTTCCTAACCATATACTACACACACACACACACACACACACACGCACGCACACGCACACACACGCACACACACGCACACACACGCACACGCACGCACGCACACGTACGCACACGCACACACACGTGCGCACGCGCACACACGCGCACACACACAGACACAGACACACACACACACACACACACATATATATATATAGTATTAGTTTAGGAAGGTTAGTTAACCTTATATTATACTTCCTAACCTGGACGAAGCCTTTGAGAGATTCCTACGAGTCGCGAGCCCCACTCACAACTATGAAGATTGGATTCTGAGGCCTAGTAAACTATCATCCAGTCTCGCTTCTTCATTTTCCATCCAATATTCCGAAAAAGATGTCTGCTAAAACAGCTTGAGGAATAGAAAGACACGAGTGAATACTCATACAAAATTTCCACAGGGATTCAAGCAAACCACTTTGCTGAAACTACTCTTCTCCACGTGACCAACGACAGCCTGAGCAGCAATAGCATCTTCAGCGCATCTGCCTAGCGACCGATCAGCCGTACTTATGATAAAAGCACTCAGCCGGCGATTCGGCAGCAGCTGAGCACGGCTCACAGACATAGATGAAGCTTCTAAAAAGGCAGCTTCCAAAAAGACATTTTGCCTGTTCCCACGACACTTCGGTGCAGATGTATCGGACACCAAGGCTCCTTAGCCGAAGGCAAACTGACTAGGGTGCAAAGCGACCGATTATTTAATGAAATGCTAAGTGATCCGACAAAGGTGGGTAAGTTATCTGCTCTCAGCACCGAACCACTTCAAGCATACTGCACACAGCACACTGCAGAAGTGTTGACGCTACAGGTCTCGCTGGCAGGCTTGGGAGCAGACCCTTCAAGTAAGCGACCGGCAGCATCGATCGAGGCACTGCCCTCTGCAGACACGAGAAACTCAACACGGAAACCGGGCCCGCAACGCTTCCCTCTGCACCACGAGCCAAACTTGCCGAACAACGGATCTCAGCCTGCTGTTCTCAGCTCTGCTGCATGCACAAAAATCATCGAAAACCAGTGACCGAACCCCGGATGACAATGAGCCCCGGTGGCTGGCCAATCATGCAGCACTGGTCAAACAGTAAGCACACTACTGCGAAGGATGTACTCGGCTCTGGGGGAGCTCTGCCTCTGGACGTAAAACGTCTATGGCGCTATATTCCCAGGCGACCCCTCTTCTTAATATTCTTCGGGCGTGCATGCATGAAATAGAGCCATGGCATGCTCGCATACGTTCTCCTTCTACCCTATTTGTCAGTAAGAGTGAGCAGGCACCAGCTCTCAGTAGCCGACTCAGCTTCGGCAAGCAGGTCGTAACACTCGGCAACGCGTCGGTTCAAGTTCACATCACCCTCCGTAGCTCTTGGCAGTGTTGACACTACCGAACACGGTCAGGCAACGGCTGAATGGCATTACAAAGAGCATTCAGCTGCCGACGCTTGCGGTCTTTGGAATAGGAAAGCCAATAGCCAGCCAGCAGGCTTCGACAGCTGGTTGAGCGAGGCACCCGTCCACGCGGACCATGCACCTCCCGACCGACGGACATTTCAAAAGCTACGAACAGTCCTGGAGCATTGGCAGAGCTCCGACATGGCTTTTCCTGACCCTGCGACTTAATCCGGCACTTTTGGGATGCAGGCACACGTTCTATCAAAGCCCAGCTGCAACACCAAGCATCTCGGTAGCAAGCGAGCAGCAGCTAAGAGGCTACGTCGTCGCTAAGCAGCTAAGAGGTCGTTTCGTGGCCTCGAGTCAACGCACGCTGCCGGGTCAATAAGCACTGCAACGAGCAGCAGAAACATCACAAGCAGCATTTAGAAACCGAGCTGCTTGAGAGAAGTGATGTCTTTTCTTTCCTTTTTCCACTTTTGCACTTTTCTTCCCTTTTTTTAACATCCCATCTCAACTTACATGCTTACAGTAGGTGCATAACTATGCATCTAGGTTTGTCTGTCGTCGTGAGCATCACAGTTGCCACTTTACACCACTTCTCACCGACCAGCGCTGGCTTCCTTCCCTGTCAAACAGAGTATGGACTTCAAGGTTCCGTCACTCACTATTAGGTTCCTTCATACTTTAGCTCAAACCTACGACAGAGTCAGCATTGCTTAGAGTATACAACGACCTACTTAGGAATGCAGACATGGGTAGAGTGTCTCTGCTTGTTTTGCTCGATCTTTCGGCAGCTTTTGATACCATCGATCATAAAGTTCTTCTAGAGTGCCTCTCATCTCGCCTGGGGATCACTGGCACTACTCTGCAATGGTTCAGGTCCTATCTCAGTGAGAGACTCCAGAGTATTGACTATATAAATAAGAGAATGGACAGAGGCCATCTGAGGTACCTCTGAAATATGGGGTACCTCAGGGCTCCATGCTACGTCCGGTTCTTTTCACGGTTTATACCCTCCTTCTTGCTGATGTGATTGCCAAGCACAATCTAGGCTTTCACTTCAATGCAGATGACACTCAGCTGTACCTTTGCTTTGATCCCTCCCAGCCTTCGAGCACCTCAAATTCTCTCAACTCACTTGCTGCATGTATTCATGACATCCGATCATGGATGGCAGAAAATTTTCTAAAACTAAACGATGATACAACTAACTTACTAGTCATGGGCAAACCCAGTGTGATTCACAAATTGGAAAGGCTGACGATCAAAACTGGCTCTGCCAGCACATCTCCTGTTGACTCAGCTCGAAATCTAGGTGTCATGCTCCGAAGTGACCTCTCGTTAGACGACCACATCAGCTCCACAGTCAAACTTGCCTATTTTCAGCTTCATAACATTGCTAAAATTCGGGCTTGTTTAGATAAGGATACCACGTCCAAGTTGGTTCATGCATTCGTGACATCCCGTCTCGACTTCTGAAACTCACTGCTTGCTGGCCTACCAGCATGTGCGATCAGGCGATTGCAACTGGTGCAAAACTCCCCAGCTAGGCTTGTCTGTCGTGAGCATCGCAGTTGCCACGTCACACCACTTCTCGCCGACCTGCACTGGCTACCAGTCAAGCAACGGATTGACTTCAAGGTTTTGTCGCTCACTTTTAGGTCATTTCATTCTTTGGCTCCAGCCTATCTCTCAGATATACTCCCCCATCAGGCCAAGCATCGTACCACCTGCTTTTCGGAATCCAACAGTCTACCAATACTTCGTACAAACCTTAAATCCTTTGGAGACCGTGCATTTAGTTCCTATGCTCCCAAAGCCTGAAACTCCCTCTCGACCTGCGGCAGAACATCCCCTGACCTGACCACATTTAAAAGGAACTTAAAAACACACCTATTTGGGACAGCATTTAGTGGGTCCCTGTGATTCGTCCTTGATGTGCTTATGCGTGCTGACACTGTGCATGCTGCCACTAACCACATTTGCATGCTGACCCTGTGCATGTCACCCCTAACCATGTTAATCATGTTGTTTGTTTATTAAGCATGATACCACTTAGCATTCGCTCGTGTTTCCTTTGCAGCAAATGTAAAGCGCCTAGAGAGAGATCGAGTTCTCTGAGGACGCTTTATCAAGTGCATTATTATTATTATTATCATTACCTCTCAGAAGTACTACCCCACCAGGCTAGGCATCGTACCACCTGCTCATGCGACTAAAGTCGTTTAGGTGTGCCTCGACCTAACCTCAAATCATCAAGAAACCATACCTTTATAGTTCAAAAGCTCGCAAAGCCTGGAGCTCACTCCCGACTGAAGTCACGACATCCACTGACTATACGACATTAAAAAGAAGCTAAAGATGCACATTTTCCTCACAGCATTGGCTGGGCTCTTGTGAAACGTCGTAGGTGTGCTGATGCATGCTGACACCATTAATGCTATCACTAACCATGTTGGCATGCTTCCATTACAGCATATGTATAGTGGCTAGACAGAGATCGAGTTCTCTGAGGGTCCTATTCAGAATCTATCTGTTTATTTACAAATCGTACAAACCTAAAATCCTTTGGAGATCGTGCCTTTAGTTCGTATGCTCCCAAAGCCTGGAACTCACTCCCGACTTGCGGCACATCTCCTGACTTTTCCACATTTAAAAAGAGACTAAAATGCATCTATTTATCACAGCATTTAGTGGGTCCCTGTGAATCGTCCTTTATGTGCTTATGCATGCTGACACCGTGCATGCAGCCACTAACCTCATTTGCATGCTGATCCTGTGCATGTCACCCTTAACTATGTTATGCTTGTTGTCATTGAGCATATTACCTCTAACTATCTGATCGTGCTTCCTTTGCAGCAAGTGTATAACGCCTAGAAAGAGCTCGAGTTCTCTGAGGGTGCAATACCAAATGTATTATATTATTATTATTATTGTGATTAGGTTGACGGGTTGCTCTTCCAAAAGTTCGAATGAGTTGAGAGAGTAACTTGCGCTGAGAAAAGAAGACGACAGCCAGGCAGTTCTGAGCAGAACTCGGCACAGCAGAATTTCGATGCTAAACAGCCGCATGCAGCACACTGCTGACCAGCCCATACCAGCTGCTCCCACGGATCGTCGCGTTTTCGAAAGGGGGCCGGCTCGTAGACGGGGCTGCAACGGCTGTGCCGTGGCAGCTGTTGCACTGAAGGGGAGCGCTCCCCCTACACGACTCAGCTGGCCCAGCAAGGGCGGTTTACCTCGACAGCTAGCACTGAGGATTCTCGGTCTCCCGCTGCAGAAGCGCAAAGCATACGACTCGCGACGCGGCTGCAGCGCATCGTCGACTCTCGCTGCACGCACACGCCGAATGCAATTACCACAGCCTGCGTGTGCTCCGAGTTGAGCTGCTCGATCTGCCGCTGCAGTGCAGACATGGACGTCTTGAGCGCACCGGTCGAGCTCTGGCCCTGGTCTACAAGGAAGCAGCAAAAGCACTTGAAGTAGGTCGACCGGCGTCAAGGATACCGGGGCACTAGGTGACGACTGCCACAGGAAGGCTAGCAATCTTTCTGTAGATGTGGGGGTGTGAGGAAGGGCCCGCTGGCCGTCCTTGGGTGCAAACGACTTCTGCTCTGCTTGCTGCACCCCCATTCGCAGCCATACCTCTGTTTCCGGCATCAGACGGCCATGCCTGCAGAACTTGCCGAGGCAGGTCTAGGCTGGCGCCGGAGGCTTGTCCCGGAGGCCAGCCAGCGTATGGAGGCCAGCCACTGGCCTGCAGGTCGAGGCGGCCGGTCACGTTCTCAATTGACAAGGGCTGAGGGAGCGGGGCTGCAGGCTGCCTCGAGCCGAGAGGCATCAGCGGCGAGGCCGGAGACAGAAGCAACATTGACGAAACCAGATCTGAAAGAAAGAGATGCAAAAAATGCTTGCAGGCATACTCGCATGCAAATCTTACAGCGAGAAACTGCAATCTCTTCTGCATCAGACAGAGGCAGTTAGTAGAGAGTGGGTGAGAGAGAGAGACAGAGAGATAGAGAGCGAGAGAGAGACAGAGACAGAGAGAGAGAGAGAGAGAGAGAGAGAGAGAGAGAGAGAGAGAGAGAGAGAGAGAGAGAGAGAGAGAGAGAGAGAGAGAGAGAGAGACAGAGACAGAGACAGAGACAGAGACAGAGGCAGAGGCAGAGGCAGAGGCAGAGGCAGAGACAGAGACAGACAGACAGAGAGAGAGAGAGAGAGAGAGAGAGAGAGAGAGAGAGAGAGAGAGAGAGAGAGAGAGAGAGAGAGAGAGAGAGAGAGAGAGAGAGAGAGAGAGAGAGAGACAGAGAGAGAGACAGAGACAGAGACAGAGACAGAGACAGAGACAGAGAGACAGAGAAGAGAGAAAGACAGAGAAGGAGAAAGGGGAAGAGAGAGAGAGAGAGAGAGAGAGAGAGAGAGAGAGAGAGAGAGAGAGAGAGAGAGAGAGATATAACGAGAAAGGGAAGAGAGAGAGAACGAAGCGTAGATAGAGAGAGAGAGAATGAGGAGGGGATGGAGGGAGGCGGGGAGGCAGGGAGGCAGGGAGAGAGAGAGATGTTACCCATGCAGTTCCCGTCTTGACTTCTGTAACTCACTGATTGCTGGCCTAGCGGCATGTGCAATCAGGCGATTACAGCTGGTGCAAAACTCTGCAGCTAGGCTTGTCTGTCGAGAGCGTCGCAGTTGCCACATCCCACCAATTCTCGCCGACCTGCACTGGATACCAGTCAAGCAACGCATCGACTTCAAGGTTTTGTCGCTCACTTTAGGTCTCTTCATTTTTTTGGCTCCAGTCTATCTCTCAGATCTGCTCCCCCACCAGGCCAAACATCGTACCACCTGCTTTTCGGAATTCAACAGTTTACCAATACCTCGTACAAACCTCCATTTAGAGACCGTGCATTTAGTTCGTATGCTCCCAAAGCCTGGAACTCACTCCTGACTTGCATCAGAGCATCCCCTGACTTGACCACATTTAAAAAGAACTTTAAAAAGAACAAACACACCTATTTATCACACAATGTAGTGGGTCCCCGTGATTCGTCCTTTATGTGCTTATGCGTGCTGACACTGTGCATGCTGCCACTAACCACATTTGCATGCTGACCCTGTGCATGTCACCCCTAACCATGTTATTCATTTTGTTTATCAAGCATGGTATTACTTACAATTCAATCGTGTTTCCTTTTGCAGCAAATGTAAAGCGCCTAGAAAGAGATTGAGTTCTTTGAGGATGCTTTATCAAGTGCATTATTATTATTATTATATTATTAGTTCTAATCCTGCAGCTGGTAGACTGCACAGTGTGGTGGGACACCTGAATGCAAAATGCCACTGGCATGTCAAACTGATCCAGGCTACGCCATGCATTACTACATTGAATATGCCAGAAATCTGCACCAAAGAGATATGGAGGGACAGCCAGTGGCAGGCAATGGGTCACGAAAGGTTAGCTAAAAGCCCAGGACTGCAGAGTTCGAGCATGGACAATGCTTGTGCCACTGGCCAAGATACCTGGCGGTAACCTAATCTCAGGGCAGCTGGTAATGCGTTACTAAGGCTGGGCACGGTAGCATTCATTGGCTAGCTCTGCCACAGCACTCAGACTGGAGTGGCATCTTGCCAGCAGAAGCCCACAGCTATCACAATCAGTACCTACCATCAGCAAGTGAGAAGCATCAATCACAGGAACTGATTGGTAGCCCTAACCGGGAGGCACTGTGAGGGCAACCTTACTAATGCTGTCGACATGCAGCAGCAAGGGAATGCAAGCTGCCAAGCAGTGCTGGGCTCACCTGCAGGCCTGCGTCCAGCTTCCGAGTCGGGTGGATTCCTGGAATCGGTCGAGGAGGTGGCATTGCCAGTGACAGAGTGATCATGGTTTCCCATCTCTCGGTTAGTCCGAGTTGCTGTCCTGATCGAGCCGATCTCTAGAGCCTGGTGGTGACCAGAGCAAAACGTCTATTCGGACCATGGCCAGGTAGCGAGCGCAGTAGCTGGTGCTGACATTTAACCCACGGTGCATGCAGAAGGAGCTCTACCATCTCACGGATCGCGACTGGCTTACGGCTGCCTTGCAAGAAGGCACGGGTGCCTCACCTCCAGCCGTGCAGCAGTGGCCACCGTCTGCTCACCGAAGTAGCTCCGCAGGTCGGACAGAGCCTGGCCAAATTTTTCCTGCACGTCGAGCAGGTCCTGCAGCCGTAGGAATGTGCAGCAGTCGGTCAGATAAGACAGGACAGCTCACTAAGTAGTACACTGAGCACAGCAGACTAAGCAGCCAGGATCCCGGCAGACAAATTTTGTCCAGCCATAACTCAGTTTCTAATGCTTCTCTGGATAAAGAGGTTGTCAAAAGTATTTCAAATCGGTCATCATTTGAATATAACTTGAAAAGCCTAGATTGGATTCTGAGGCCTAGTAAACTATCATCCAGTCTCGCTTCTTCATTTTCCATCCAATATTCCGAAAAAGATGTCTGCTAAAACAGCTTGAGGAATAGAAAGACAAGAGTGAATACTCACAAAAAATTTCCACAGGGATTCAAGCAAACCACTTTGCTGAAACTACCCTTCTCCACGTGACCAACGACAGCCTGAGCAGCAGTGATGATGGCAATGACACTGGTTACATTCTCACTTGAGAAAGGCTGAGGACACGAGGCTGACGAAAAGGTTCTGACTGAGCTACGTCGGTTCGTGTTTGCTCTGCCCCACTTTATGTCAGCACATTTCCCATTCGCGCCGGCTCTGCCGGCGGCCTTGGCTTGGTCCCTTTCGAGACCAACGCCTCCATCTTACACGCTGAGCAAGCCTGTCGCATGTTGTGCTCGCTAGACCCGTACATCCGCCAAGTCACCACTCACCGCCTCGACCGAACCGTAGCCAGCTTGGATTGCACGGCGTCGTCCGACGAAGCGAGTTCTCGGTACCTGAGCCCAGCAGCCTTCGGCCCTGGCAACAGGGTCGGCCTGAGGTCACTATGGTGGGCCACACGAAAGTGCACCAAACAGCTCGTCTGTCTTCTCGAAGCCCTGAAGTGCTGGCTGTGTTCACCAACCGTGACAGCATCGAGCACTCGGTCATGCTGGGAGTGGTGATTAGGAAGCCGTGGGAGTTTGCCAGGCTCGTGGACGGCAGTGCTTGAATGGCCCAGCCTACACAGGGTCAGCTGCTGCCTGGTGATGAACAGATTTGCCATACGCAGTCACTTCCAGACCACCAAGGGTCTTGGCCTGTCGTTCTGGGCCTGGCGGTTCGTCCACCAAGCTCACCTTGCCGTGCATCAAGTGGCTGCCACAAGGAGTCGGTCATACGCCGTGGCAGTTACCAGCTGCAGCCTATGCCACACGGAGGTAAAGACCCCCGCTTGCCACTCGATGAGCCTCTGCAGGCCCATGCTGCATCATGCGATCATGGCCTGACATAACCTGGTTTTGGGCCGCCGGGTCTGGAGAGCAGTTAAGCCAGTGAGTAGTATGAATGTAGCAGCTCAGGACCGCTGGAAATGATGTGCCATAGTCGGCAGCAGGAGAGTAGTTGTCGTTGCGTAAGAATCATGAAAGCGAGTTCCACAGTCTAGGACTTGCAGAGCTAAAGTTTCTGTCGCCAACGGTCTTTAAGCAGAGGAATGGAACAGCTAATTTATTGTCCAAACAGAACCTGAGGGCACGAGGAGGCTGAAACTGGTGCAACAGTTCAACTAGGTGTGGAGGAGCCAAGCCGTAGCAGGCCTTGTGGGCCAGCATAAGAACTTTGCTCTGAATCTGTTGATTAACCAGCAGCCATTCAAGCTCTTTTAAGTAAAATATCTCTCCTGACTGCTGGCTACCGGTCGGCGGTGGTGAGACCCTTCGTTGTCGAGGCTCTAGGTAGCTGGTGGCCAAACAATGAAGCTTGCGAGGCGGACCTTAACATTCCAAGCAGGGAGTGAACAACATTTCCAGGGCTTTGCGTCTCCAACACCATTATCGGCTCGGAAGCCGTGTGGTCCCTGTTCCTGAACCGGGAGGCACTGGTAGCACCTGTGACCCCGACAGGGCAGGGCACTGCCGGCTAATTTATATATGGACATGTAAATTTTAATAAATATTCATATATATATATATATATATATATAATTCATTTATTAGCACCCAAAAGATAACTTAACCTCAGCAAGTCTAAGAGGTTCAACAGTGTGTCTTTGTTGCTTATGGAACTGCAATGGCTCCTGATAGTTTTCCTTAATATCACTGAGTACAGATGTTCTGTTTCGTAATTTCAGCACTTTATCGAGCACAACTAGTGTTGCAGCAGGGTGCAGCAGCAGCCACCAGCTCATCAGTTCTAATGCTCATCGAGTTCTTGGCCCTAACGGACATAATCACATACTGACTTTCATGTATATATTGACCAGAAGAGCGATGCCAGATGCTGTGTTAGCTCGAACTTGCCATCATCAGTACTGCAACTACTGAGGGACAGATGCAGCTTCAAGCTTAATCGTATTCATCTCTAGGCACTCGTTCGATCCTTGCTCTGCCGATGCCAACTTAGGTGGCACACTGTCTGAGTCGTACATCGTGATCTAAACTAATATCAATATCGTTCAATTCCTTTCAATCGGCACCAGAGGAAAAACACGGCTCAGTGTGACAAGAATTTATAGCAGACTTCTCAACACTGCCACAAGGGGAGAAAGCTGAGCTCACGAGCTGGAGAGATAATATCGCCTGAGAATACAGATGGAATGACAGAGACACACAGAAACTTAGAAATACATAGAACAACGAACGGCTATGGAAACAGACATAAAATGAGGAGGAAAGGATAAGCATGTGTGCACGTGCGCATGATCCTGTTATTAACTAGCCAGCATGCTAGGCCATAACCAAGGCAGGCATTACACGTTAGTGGGAAAAGCGTTTTGGAACACGATCAAAAGTGCTGCAACTAATGTCATGAACAGGCTGCAACAGAAAATCAAGTTGATCGGCAAAGAAAAACTCACCATAACTACAGCAAGTTCATTGGGTGATTCAAGCTCATGGAGCACTATCATTGCTCTTCTATGGTCATTCAGTACAGAGGATATGATGCAAGCAAACAGCCTTTTTTGGGGGCTATAGTGCCATTTTAGTGCAACAAAGCGCAGCTCAAGCTCACCAAAACGTGAACGGCATCCTTAATCTTTTGCACAACAAATTTTACAAGCACCTGGATGGGCATAGCAAATCGAGAGCAATCCTATCTGTTTTGTAGAGTACCTCACTGATTATTGCCAAGAATAGAGTGGATAAAGCATTATAATAAAGCTTCTGAAAGCCACGGAGGTTCATTTGCTCTTGGGTAACAGAAAAAACCTCAAACTTAATGATGATAAAATCAACTTACGAGCTGTGCTGAAACCTAGTGCCACTCAGAAGCTGGAAAGCAATCATCACGGGCTCAGCCTGCAGTCTATTTCTTGCAGCCTCTGACGGTATCACGGTATCCTGTTAAAAATGACCCTTCAAAAGATTCCCACATGAGCCCACATTAACGTCTGCCTGCTTTCGGCTATGCCGTATGGCAGAAACGTGGACTAGCTTAGATAAGTGTCCACAGCCATGCTAGTTCAAGCACTTGTGATATCCTTTGCAGACTTACATAGCTTACCACTAGCAGGTCTTCCTGGTTGTGCAATAGGCCACTTGCAGCTGCTTCAAAACTCTGCAGCCAGACTCACATATCGTGAGCTCATAACTGCCATGTTACACTACTTTTCACTGACTTGCACAAGCTCTCTATCAAGCAGCATACTAACTTTGGTTATATCACTTACTTTGGGGTCTCTTCATTCTTTTGCTCCGATTTACTTATCTCAAATACTACTAGTCACACTTTGCATCGTAATAAGCACACTTCTGACTCAAGCCATTTGGCAGTGCCTCTAACCAACCTCACATTCTTTGGAGACCAAACCTTCAGTTCATTTGCTCCCAAAACCCGGAATTCTCTCACGACTGACATCAGATCACCTGATTTGACGATATTTTAAAGAGGCTAAAAACCCACGTGCTTTTCGCAACATTTTCTCAGTCCGTCTGCATTGTCTTTTATGAAATAATTATGAATGCTAAAATCATGCATGGTATGCTTCCTTTCTATCATATGCTTTGTTTCTAGTTAGAGATCTGGTTCTCTTAAGGTGCTTCTATGTAGATGAGTATTTGCAGTGACAGCGGCTGCAGCTGCAGCCCGAACATCTGCCTCTGTGTCTATGGAACAAAGGGCGAAAGGCATTGATGCAAGCCATCATATAATCTATAGATGCCTTAAGGGGTGTCAACGTGGAACCAACAAAACCATGTGAACAGTGAGATGGTGATGGGTGGTAATGAAAGGCGAGGTGGTTGATGCCACAACTACTTGTGAAAAAGCACTAGGCAGTTATTATGCATCACATAAAGTCAACCGACCATGTGCTGAAGCCAAGCAGCTATGGCCAATAACAGAAAAAAAATCTCAAGCACAACACACTGAAACATAATCTTAGTGGAAGCTTGAATAGACACGCGTGTCTCAAGAGCATCACATTGCTGTACATTCGTCATTTAACTAAGCTGCAAGACCGGCAAACGTGAAGGCACTGACAGATTAAAAGTACGATGAGGGTAATTCGAAAGGTGATAAAGCAAGCATCCACATCACAGCAATATCACCTTTCTGGTGGCAATACAACTGCTAAAATATCGACTACAGCATAGGATGCCGCTTGTTTTTCCTATAGTACTAACTGTTACCAGGAAAATTCTTGCAAAGCCCAAATTCCAGCTGCAATTGATTGAGACCTAAGAGTAAACAATCTGTTGCACAGCGATTAGGTAAACACTCACACATAGCCTCCCTAGTGCTATCATCAAGAAATATTGCAACCAAGTCATCAAGCAAATAGTGAAAAGGTACAGAGAGCACGTAGGGGAGAGGCACACTTCACCTCGGTGAGACCGTCGATGAGCTTCCTCTGGCTGGCAACCTCCATCTCCAAACGCTCTCGAGTGGTGACCTCTGCCTGAAGCTTCACGCTCACCTACAGACGTCCACACATATCTCGTGACATGTAATCACTTTGCTGCACAGGCCATGCTCTTTCGGCATATTGACCTAAGCAGAGTGCAGAAATACATGAGCATTCACTAGCTACTTACGAAACTGGGATCAACTCGAAAGGGCCAAGTCAACAACGATGGAGGCGAATCCGCTGACAGAGCAAGGTCATGCATGCAAGTGGGAGGTAAAGAGCAGACAGAAAAGATAGAAAATAAGAGTGAAGGGTAAGGAGGAATGAAAGAGAAACACAAAGAGAGAGAGAGACAGGAAATGGTGAGGGAGGAAACGGGAGAAAGAGAGAGAGAGAGAGAGAGAGAGAGAGAGAGAGAGAGAGAGAGAGAGAGAGAGAGAGAGAGAGAGAGAGAGAGAGAGAGAGAGAGGAGAGAGGGAGAGAGAGAGAGAGAGAGAGAGAGAGAGAGAGAGAGAGAGAGAGAGAGAGATAAAGAGAGTGATGGAGGGGGCAAGAGAGAAAGAGTGAGTCAGCAAATGAGATGAAAGAGAGATACATGCAGTGGGAGAGAAATAATGGAAACGAGGCAAGACAATGAGAGAAACGATAAAGAAAAAACCAAGAGAGGAAAGGAGAGTGGGAGAAAGGGAGAAAGGTTGAGAGGCAAAAAGAGGAGACCGTAAGAGTGGAGAGAACAAGAAAAAAAGAGAGGGAAAGAGAAAATTAGACATGTAAGAGAGACAGAAAAACAGGGAGAGACTGAATAACTAGAGAGAGAGAGAGAGAGAGAGAGAGAGAGAGAGAGAGAGAGAGAGAGAGAGAGAGAGAGAGAGAGAGAGAGAGAGAGAGAGAGCGAGAGAGAGAGAGAGAGAGAGAAACAGAGACACATAGTGAAAACAAAGAGAGAGGGAGTCAAAAGGAGTGGAGCAGGGGTAATAAGAGGAAGGGAAGAGAATAGAGAGCAACAGATACACATATGTACAGGTATAGACATATATATATATATATATATATATATAGAGAGAGAGAGAGAGAGAGAGAGAGAGAGAGAGAAGGGAAGGAAAGAAAGAGGATTAATGAAAGTGAGAAAAGGAAGCACGATGCAAAGCTGCATGCAGCTATTAACAATCACGGCAATGAGCTACACAAGATCGTGACAGACCCGGCTTAATGCTGAGATTCAATGAGCCATGGATGCAAATGGAGACCAGCTACCATTAAATATACCTCCTTCAAGCAGTAAGCCAGCTGACTGTTGGCATTCACCAAAGTAGCTGTGTATCCAGTCAAGGTATTTGTGCGCAGCAGCTGAGTAACTGGCCTTGCCCCTGATTGAGTGTTCAGGTCTGCCATGTCTTTTTCCAGATTCTGAAGCATCTGAAAATGCATGCAGGCTTAGGCAGTTCTGATTCGGTCAAATGAATAATAAAAAAGAGTTTGAAGTGACTTAAATTGAGATGCAGCTTTGGCATGCTACAAGTAGAGGTCAATGAACAAAGGCAATTTCATAGGTCGGCATGCAAATACTTGTATACACCACCAAGGTGCAGATTGACATAGAGATGACTCACAAGCTAGCGAGTGTAAACCCACTCTTCTGGCCTGATTGAAGAGGACTGCCAGTCTTTAACGGTTCAATCTATTCTCCTAGGCCACGGAATCCAGTAAGACTGCGTTATAACAATCCTCGGAGAAGCCAAGAAATTCAGACCTATTTAGAAGTAAATATATATTAATTGCTGCCATACGACCCGGCAGCTTCCAAGCAGCCAGATACACTACGGTAAGAATGTCAACGTTTATCTTATGTTGTTAGATGCTAATCTGAAACTGTAGGGTCTCACTATCGCTTGCTCCAGGTAAATGCTGACATGAAGCTGGCACATCGCAGTAATTAAGACATCTACATCGTGCGGATTAATCAAATCGGTCAAGACAAATAGTATGATTAGGAAGTGCACCAAACCCTACCCCGGATTCATAACGTTAAGTCGATATAATCAAGTTGTACAATGAGTGTCGATTGCTTCTTTGCTTCCTAATCTTCCATTAACTACTTAAAAATTTTTAGATGCTCCGGGATTGATCTTCAAAGACAGCTATTTGCACCCACTCTTAATAATTGTAATTCAAGTTAGCCAATTCACCAGAAAAATGTATTGTAAATCTCCCTCTACGAGGTATTATAGTCGAGCTGATAAAAGGTGATTGCCAAAGTATTACAAAAAGTAGACAGTGAAACTTCAGAATTTATGGCCGAGTCCAACAGAGTAATACAAGAAGAACCAGCCAGGCTTTGGATTACCCGGGTTACCCATCTAACCAGACAGCAACTGAGCAGAGCCTCACATTGCATCAACATAGCGATTTTCAAAGTTGAGATTATGGCTACCACATTAAACATCTGATATGCCCCCAGTTGAACGTCAGACAGGTGAGATATTTAGGTCCTCAGAGGCATTCGTTTTAAGAAGGTATCGTCATGTCCTCCGCTCTTCCAGCGATCTCTCAGTGGAAGGAAAATGCCTCAGCTACACACATTTCCAGGCTACAATCAAAATAGCTCTGCTACAGCAGCCTATTTAAGGTTGATCGAATACATAGATAAAGAGAGAGAAATAGGGAGAGAGAAACAGAGAGAGAGAGAGAGAGAGAGGGGGGAGAGAGAGAGAGAGAGAGAGAGAGAGAGAGAGAGAGAGAGAGAGAGAGAAAGAGAAAAAAAGAGGGAGAGAGAGAGAGAGGAAGGGAGAGAGACCGGGAAAGAGGGAGAGAGAGAGAGAGAGAGAGAGAGAGAGAGAGGTAAGAAAATGTGACATAGAATGAGGGAGATCACAGCAAAGCAGGTGATACCTTAGGATAAGCTAATTATCTGTTGCTTTTTAGTACCTCACCTTGGGTTTAAGAAAGAGATCAGTTGCCACACCACAGCTGCAGAACAGATTAGTTGCAGCTACCACACAAGACGACCGGTTGCACGAAATTTCCCTGTCAGGTTCAACAAATGAACTGAAAACTAAGTGCATGGTCAGTCCTGGACCTGGTGCTGCCCACGAGCTAATTATTACTGACACCCCTGGGAGCTCCATCAGTCAATAATATTAATTAGATTCTACTGTACAATGAATTCTTCTCCAATCAGTAACAGCAGCACAGGCAAGTACATCATATAATGGCTGTTGCAACTAGGTGCACCACGAGCACCCGAGCTCATATGATAGATATGAAAAGCGATGGAAGCACTTATATATATTTATTGCATCTCTACCAGCACCCCCATCAAGGGTGTCACTATATTTATAATAAGTGCCATTATCAGGATGCCTTTTTCTTCTTTGAAGGAGTCTACAGGTCTCCAGGTCACGGTGGCACCTGAATAGCACAGCAACTCTTAAATGCATGCACAAGCACATGCGCTTGCACAACAGTGACATTGATCCCCGCCTTCTTCTGCACCAGGTGCACTTGGTTTGATAAAGTACTCTGCACCCAGCCAACTTCAAACTTTGCTCATTCTCCTATACCCCAGAGGATAGTGATTGTTTCTCCACAATGGTTCCAGGTTAAAGTCTCCTCTGCACTGCTGGTCATCGCCATGCTCGGGTCTCACACTGCACATGCCTGTCACGAGGGGATCGAAACTTCTACGCTTCCATAATCCATAAAAAACCAATTGAATATTAGTATATCTATCAAGCAGCACAACAGGCCTCGATCGGCACACATGGGGATGCGGCATTTTGCAAGACAATATCCATGTGGCATGAAACCTATCTGCAAAGCACAAAGTCAGTTTTTCACGCATTCGACCGAGTGCAAATGAACGTTTTTCGACGAAGAAACACCAAGTGCTATTAAAGGGTAGTTGGCTGCTACAATAACAATAATGATGCCTCATCTGTAAGGCACCCTAAGAGAATATAACGTCTATCCAGGAGCTCTACACAGAGCCTACAGTGCCGACTCACCGACCCAGAGCTGCCATTCCAAGCCTGCAATTAAGCAAGCAGATCTACAAATTGTGCACCCCTCCCACACCCCCAGTTGAAACCTCAGCTTTAAAGGTCATTTAATCTTCCAAGCCTGCAAAAGCTGCAAACCTAAAAACCAATATGTGCAGGTGTACAGGCCTGCGGTGAGGTTTGCCACTACCCAAATCAAATAAGAACATTGATACTCCATGATGATGAGTATCACTTCTCAAGCACGCATGCAGCTGCTTCAGGTGATTATCCCTTTAGTGCAATGACACGAACCTTGACGGCCAACTAGTGCATCGTTCATAGGTTCACAACTCTTCCGTTGGACAGTCGAGGAAATAAATTGGCAGGAAACCCGAGTGCTCGAGGTTCAGAATCGATTGTGGATAAAAAATGGGTGACAGTTCTTCCAGAGAGCGCTGCCCGGCTCAGCGGCTGTGCGTCTGACAATTCGGCCGAGACTATCAAAGCAGCACGATGCAGACGGACGCAGCAGGCGGCAAGGAGAGCACGAGCCACTATTGCATACCTGCTCCATGTTGGCTGAAGTAAGCGAGGCCTTAGACTGCGGCACCTTGGATGCTCCAGCTGCTTGCTGCTTGCTGCTCCTCGTCCTCTCCGAGCTAGCCAACGCTTTGCGTGCCCTTGGGCGGCTGCCTGCAAGGCTCTGACCAATGAGCTGCCGCTGCTTCTACCAGACAAGACCATGCGGCGCTCAGCGGAACCAGCAAAGTGGTGCACAGAAAAACCAGCCGAGGTGGACGGGCTGGCTGCTGCTGCCACTGCAGCTCAGCTGCCACCGCTACTGCAGTGGCAGCCGAGGGCGATTTGCCGATACCTGCGCTGGGTGCAGGGGCAGCTGAAATTGCTGCCGAAATGGCTGTTGCTGCTGTGCACACCCTCGACTCAAGGCCGGGAACTTGACTGCAACTAAGACTAGCAACGTGTCAGAGGCTTAACTCAGTCTGTACGTTGACCAAGCCATGAATGCTAGGTGGTGTGTATATTGCAGAGCAGCTGCTCTGTGAGATTCGTGTACTTCAGTCGATATTTGTGGAAAGAGAGCCATGCAATATCTAAAGTTGATCAGCCTGATCTTCCTTACTATTTCAGGCCCTATGGTCTATGCACCTTCTCCGAATGAACTAAGAAATTGCAAGTTAAGCAATCCAATCCGATTGACCCAAAATGCAAACGCTTTTTGCGCATGACAAACATTGGCATTCCAAGCGGAAAGCCAGTGGCTACTTGCATTTGATAGGATCTGTCTGCAAGAGAAAATGACACGAATAGCTGCATCGAGGTAACTACCAAGATCCTTGTAGCACACAGAACTTGACTGCCGGCTATACTCAGACTCAGTTATTGCAGTTTCTAGTAGTCAGCTTTCCTGATTACTACGAACGAATGCAGGCTAACAGACCAGGCAAACGGACGATTGCCTGTAACCCTGTCCAAAAGATTCCTCCGGGCAAAGGAAAATATGACCCTGGGACGTATGATAGTGATGCTGCAAGAATATACTGTACACAGTGAGGAGTAGGAGAGATTGGGATAGGGCAAGATTCTGAACATGCTCTCCTGGGCTGACTGGGGAATCATTGCAGACACGAATATGCAGTCGTCAAAATCGACTGCCAATTTTGTATGATCGCCGATTTTTTACATGCTAATTCTAGCTAATAGCTCGGGAAGCTAAATGCTCCACATAAATGGTTTCATTCACTCGCTGGTTCGATTGTTTCGTCCAGGCATCACGGCAACCAGCTTTTTGGGATGCACGCGAAGCTGCCAGGGATTCACCAGAATAAAGCTGCTCTAGCAGTTACAGTTGGTGAGACGGGAATAAAAGCCGGCAGAAGGAAATGGCGCAGACCCTTCGGCTGTAAATTCCAGAGCTCACCATGAGTCACTTGATCGAGGAAGCAGTGCAAGAAGCACTATGGAATTTCGGGGAAGGCCATGCAGTAGAGCGTGCTGTGAGGGCATAGACAGAGAGAGAGAGAGAGAGAGAGAGAGAGAGAGAGAGAGAGAGAGAGAGAGAGAGAGAGAGAGAGAGAATGAGAGAGAGAGAGAGAATGAGAGAGAGAGAATGAGAGAGAGTGAATGAGAGAGAGAGAGCGAGAGAGAGAGAGAGAGAGAATGAGAGATAGATAGATAGACAGATAGATAGATAGAGAGGATTAATGATATATATATATATATATATATATATATATATATATGAGAGAGAGAGACAGAGAGAGAGCTTGTCATGAGAGAGATAGAGATAGAGAGAGAGATAGAGAGATAGATAGAGATAGAGATAGAGATAGAGAGAGAGAGAGAGAGAGAGAGAGAGAGAGAGAGAGAGAGAGAGAGAGAGAGAGAGAGAGAGAGAGAGAGAGAGAGGAAAAGTCTGATTCATTGAAGCGACAAACAGCTAGATTTGAATACTCTGTGGTACTAATTTCATAGAATTATTAGTGCGTTCAAGGTTGAGTTGGACCAAACACATGGTTTCCAAGCTCACACTAGAGTTTTTGCTACTGATCAATGCAGTATGAGCATGAAATAAATGCACCTTCGCATAAATAGATGCAAAGTGCCACACACGCATGCGCGCGTGCACACACACACACACACACACACACACACACACACATACACACATAAACACCCCCACACACACATACTCACACGTAAAAACACCCACGGACAAGCCTGAAAGCCTTACACGGGCGCCCTCACCATGTCTCCTCGATTACCTGGTCGCTTTCATTACTCATTCATACCTGGTGCAAGAATGACTGCGAAAACTAATGATCCAAAGTATAACAGCAGTATTATCTTTGGTTTGATCCTTTCAGCTTCTAGCATGTCGAATTCTCTCAGCTACCTTACCTCATGTATTGCTGAAATCCGCACGTGGCCGGCTGCAAGCTTTCTCAAATTGAATGACGATAAAAACTAACGTACTAGTAATGAGAAAACCAAATGTGACTCGGAAATTGGAAAAGTTAATGCCCAAAATCAGCCCTTTCAGCATATAAGGACCATGATCCCAGGAGGTAAGGTGCTTGCTCTTCACGACCGAGGTAATGGGTTCGAATCCTGCAGTGGGCGATCCTTTATTGCCAAATGCAAGCAATGGTAAGAGCCGTTAAGGCTCTTCCGCCACTCTACAAATGAGGCTGTTAAATCACCTATTAATTATCACCTATATTAATTATCACCTATAATAATACTTATCTCCTTCTGAATCGGCACGAAATCTAGGCGTCCCTTACCAAAGCGACCTTTCACTAGACGACCAAATTAGCTCTACAGTCAAGTCTGCCTACTTTCAGCTACATACCATTGCTAAAATTCGGTCTTGCTTAGACAGGGATACTACATACAATTTGGTCCATGCAGTTGTGACAGCGGTCTAGACTTCTGTAACTCACTGTTTGCTGGTTTACTGGCCTTCGAAATCTTGCTTATAGTTGGTGCAAAAGTCTGCAGCTAGGCCTGTCTGTCGTGAGAGGCACAGTTGTCCCATCACAATACTTCTTGCCGACCTGCAGTGGCTCCCAATCAAGCAGCACAACAACAGACTTCAAGGTTCTGTCACTCAGTTTTATGTTCCTTCATTCTCTGGCTCCAGCCTACCTATCAGAACTGCTCCCCTCATGGCTAGGCATTAAACCAATCACTTTTCCGAATCCAATTGTTTAGCCATACCATGTACGAACGTCAGATCATTTGGATACAGTACCTTCAGTTTGTGTACTCCCAAAGCCTGAAGCTTGCTCCCGACTGCCGTCACGACACCCCCGATTTGTCGACATTTAAAACAACATGAAAAACTCACCTGCTTATCACAGCATTTAGTGGCTCCTTGTGATTCGTCATTGGTGTGCTTATGCGTGTTGACACTGTGCATACTACTACTAACCAAGATATACATACTAGAGCTGTGCATGCAACCTCTAAACTTGTTATGCATGTTGACATTGTGCATGCTACCACTAATCATTCGATCATGCTTCCTTTACAGCAAATTTAAAGTGCCTAGAAGGAGGTTAAGTTCTCCGAGGATGCTTTACAAATGTTATTATTATTATTATTATATTGTATTGCATAATTGGTAGCACCTGTCCGTTGATGCACAGCATGACATCACACCACCCACCACCATCTTCCTAATTGTATTCTGGCACTTGCTATTACATTAGGTCTCTTTCTTGCCTTCTTCTCTTGCCATTTCCATATCTGCCATCTGCAGACAATTTGCAGGTCACCAACAATGACTGTCAAGATGGCTGGTCTCCCGTCAGTGTCAGGTTCGAAATTCTTGCACTCTTGGCCAGTAAGTGCCCCCTGCTCTAGCAAAGGTTCAATGATCCATATGAGCTGAGCAGGATGGATTCACTGATGCCTATGTCAAGGATGGCACAAATCTTTCAACTTGTGCATGCCAGCACAGCTTATAGGCATCAGAGAATCCATCATGCTCAGATTGTATGGATCATTGAGCTTGGAGCAGCTGGCACTCGCCGGACAAGAGTGCAAGCACACACTACCATCCAAAAGCTTCTATGCACCTGCTACCAGCAGCACACATTTGTGCTAGCCCAATCGTCTCGACATTGACTCCACCAGCTTCCGGCACGCTTCTGGACGACTTGACACCAAGCAATCCTTCAAAACCTGAAAAAACTAATCAGGCTTTATACGCAAAAGAACTCTGAACATTGCAGCACGGTCGACTTCATCCCACAGATGTTTTATTGGGTTCATGTCCGGGCTCTGGCTTTACTACTGCATATCCTCAACTGGCTCTAAGCCGTAGTCGACAGGGTTAGTGACAAATCCTTTAACGTCACAGCAGTGTGCTTCGAATCGTTGTCATGCTACCAACATAAATCGAGCCCGTAAACAGCAAAGGCAGATGACAAGCTAAAATTCTACACACGGTCGAGATAGACATTCTGATTCATGATTCTTTGAATCCTGAGCAAACGCCCAACACAGGAAGTTGAGAAGCAACCCTTTACCATTACACGCCTACCACCGAATTTCAGACTTTTGCAGACACCCGCCCACGTACGCTTCACACATTTACCGGCGAATTTACTTCCTCCTTTAGTCTCAGCCAAAGAGATTGAATTTGGAGTCATCAGCCTACAGCTGCAGCTATCCAGTGCTGGGACCGTCGAGCAAAATCTAGCTTTGCTTTTTTGTGCTGGATAGTGAACTAGCTTGCACTTGGCCATCTGTGCATTCAGTCCTTACTCATTAAGCCATCCACTGAGGGTATTTTGGTATACGACTATTCTGGTAACTTGGCTGAGACTCCGACAGTGCATTTTAGCAGTGGAGAACCTGTCCCATGCTTTCGAGGATCTGGTCATCCCCCTGAGAAGTTACTCGAGAGCGACCTGAGCAGGACAGTGCCTCTTTGCTACAACAGCCCAGATGTTTCATGATAATGTTCCTGACACTGCCCTCGGAGAGCTTCACAAGCCTGGCGATTTCTCGGTTTGAATTGCCATCTTCGTATAGCGACAACAAAATTGCTCTGGTACCTTCAGAAAACTGATGCAACTGGCAGCATATTCTGGTCGAGTGTCAAGCATCAATATGGCACGAACTGGTAGCAACAGATCAATGAGACATCCGGGCACCTTAGCTCTGCACTGGCTGAGGCAGCGTCTCTGACAAAACGAGCCAAAAATAGGTTCTGCTGGATGGCCTCCGCGAGAAGGGTGAATAGTCACGTGACCATGCATCCTACCTCTTTACATGGGAACCGCTGACTCGGTTGCAGGCAAATGCAGTTATGCACTAAACCAAACGTATCAAACTGCAACTAAGGCAAAACAATGTATCAATAGTTGCCATTTTAATAATTAGTGTAGCGTAATAACTCGTTCGAATATGGGCATTAGCAACAACTGCTCAGGTCGATGGACCACATGCACATAACCTTTTGGATGGCAGTGTGTAAATCAAATACACACAAACATGCAGATACAAACATACACACACAAATGTATATATATATATATATATTCACGTATGCATAGGTAGTGTGAGCATAAACTGAGGGGCATTAACATACGAAAATGTCAAGTACCTTTAAACTTGATTGCACATTCACACAGACATGTAAAGGCACACTTACAGATACACAGGGAAATTCAAGCAAGCAAACTTACTCAAAGAATACACAAACAGACAAGTCGGAGTGTATGTAGGCACTCACGCACAAATTTAAATACATATATTTAGGCACATACATTCACAAGAAAGCATGAGCATACAAATGCACACATCTGTTACCACATCTTTGATGCACAAGCTTACATCACAAAGTACTGCTACCGTTTGCTTGTAGAAAATATGTCACTGATTCTGAACCTCTTCGACTGCAGATTTCTGCCCACGAAGACTTATTCCCAATACTAAACTATACCTACCTCAAAAGACCCCAGAACGGCTTATCATCAACCAGAAACTGCGAACGATGCCAGATTAAGCATCCTGACAACATTTATCGACCTGCACTGGCTCCCATCAATTTTGACTGACACTAAATGTTAATTCCATTAATTTTCTTGCTCCATAATAGCTAGACGAAATACTTGCTAATCAGTTTTTGCATCGATCAATCAAGTCTTCTGACTTGAGTCGTTTAAGTGTGGTGCTCACAACCTCAAATCCTACAGGGACCAAACCTTCAGTTCCCAGGCTCCATAACCATAGATCACACTATCGACTGACGTCACGACATTCTCAGACTTGAGGATATAAAAAAAAGCCAAAAGCCCACCCGTTCCTCTCAGCATTTGCTAAGTGCGTGTGAACTAACCATTGCATGCTAATACGAGCTGGCACCGTGTACGTTATCACACACCAATCGACCTGCTTCCTTTTCAGCATGCTAAAGTGCCTAAACAAAGATTAAATCCTATTATAAATAAATAAATCCTAGCTGCTTAAACAGCCTCTTTTTGTATAGCGACAGAAGAGCTTTTACGGCTGTCACCACCGCTTGCAGTGGTGATAAAGGATCGCCCACCGCAGGAATCGAACCCACGACCTCGGGACCGAGGTCATGAAAGCAACCGCCTTACCCAGTGTGCCATCACGGCTACAAGCACCTTGTTATAGTTATTGCTATATTTAATTATGATTGCAGCAGCAGGAGAGGTACATTAGTTGGTTGCATTTTATCTTACACATTATTTAAATTCAGGGAGTCTACATAGTGATTATTTTGTAAAGCATTTTTTATGCATTCTTGTTTTTTAGCGTTAGATTAGAGTTTAGAACCGGAAGGTAATCCACAGCCACTCTTGTTTGACAAGAACATAACAAGATTGGGTCCACCCAGCCTCCGAATGAGCAGGCCCAAATAAAATCCAGATCGGGAGTGCAGAATCGCAGCTACCATTAACATATTCACTTGCCGCAAAGCGGCTAACCACACAAGCTTCGAAACAAAAAGTGCAAGGGCCAGCCACATGCACAAAATTGCATGCGCATCAAATGCTACAGTTTCAACTACTGAAAGCTTAGAGCTGGCTTAAGAGAAAGTAATGGTAAATATGATATAATGGGCTATAGACAAGTGCAGGAGAATGGTCAATTGGCTAATCCTATAATTTGCACATACTTTGTAAGGACTGGCGGAGTGCTCAGTTTAAAGTACTAAAAGAAGGAGACTTTAACTTACACTGCTGCAACTCTATGCGTAGGACCAAGGTTAACTTGAGAGTACCTTTCCATCCACCCAATTGTGTAATAATGACAGCAATTAGGAAGCATACACATTTTTTTAAGAAAAACTCACAACAATTCTAGTTCTGCTCGTAGAGGTATGCAATAGAAGTACCTGGTGTGCTGTTGTCATTAGCAATATGGCTGTTTCTGGTGGTAGTCACACTGTCTGTAACATCCGTCAGCGAGTCTGAAATATCGTGCTGGCCACCTGAAAGTATTTGCTTTTCATTTGAATGGCAATTACATGGTGTGTCTTTTCAGTTGGAAGCATCGTTAATGATGAATTTGATGCTATACCCTACACTAACCAAGTTGTATCCATACAACGTACAATCTCTTTATCGGTTCAATGTCACAGGACATGCACGGGTCACTTGGGGTTAGATAGGGGTAGCAAGAACAAGGAAAAGAGAGATTGGTATCACACCAAATGAACGACTGACCATGTCCATCTTACCCGGGTGTACTTGACAGGATCGTTTCAAGGAGATCAATCCGGGCCCTTTTTCTTGGAGACAAAGAAAGGTTAATGGTGCAGCAGAACTCAGCCTTTGTCTTTACTACCAGCAAGCAACATTAGAAGCTTGTCCAGTATGTCGAAGGACAATAAGCAGCCTTTACATTTTGCCTAAAGCTTGGTTTTCAAGAAGAGACGTCCGATATACAGCCGGGCTAACTATAGCTATACAAGAAACTCTACTTCAAGATGGAAAAATAGAAACGCTAAATCAAGAAGAGGCATCATTCAGTGTCGGCAAAGCACTTAGTGATTTCTGGTCCGCCAGACGAATGGTCTACACTGCAAAACAATGAAATATGACCGAGCAAATATAGCATTCAAAAGCATGGCTTGTTCCTATGCATTGCACAGTGTGTAGTACAAACATAAACAAGGCATCATCGGCTTGCCTAGTTTCTTCTGAGATAAATTGCACTTTTTTCCATTATTCTAGTTCTTTTGACAGCAAGCAAAGCACAGTGAAGTTTTACCACTAAAAAGCAGCGCTGAAGTTGCCTACTGAACTGACATCGATATTTTCCATGCAGTCCCCTAATCATCCAGCAGGACCCGAAAGAAAATTCCACTGCATCACAGAACAATACGCCCTATGCCATGCGACTTATATACCACACGGCAGCACAGACCATTAGTCAGATCAGGTGAGGAGGAGAAACTCACAAAAGTAATGCTGTCTAATTTAGCATTTACTTCAGCTTGTCAATGAAAGCAGTGGCTCCACTTGCCTCTATGTACCCATAAGTCAGCTGAAGTCATACTGCAACAAATTGCCTACCTACACTGTCCATCCAGCCTAAGCATGCGACACATGGAATCGGGGCTCTGACTGTGTCATGGTCTCAGCAGATGACATTACATAGAGTAAGTAATAGATTATGCAGCAATCATTGCATGCAGGCTGTAATAACGTCCCTAACAGCATCTGTGGGCATGATTAAATGCGAGCAGATGTCGAGAGAAGAGATGCAATTTCGTTAGACATATGAAGCGCAGAACAATGAACTGATTTGCCTGAATGACACTGCAGATACACAGACAAGCTCTCGAATTGCAAGGCGCCATGGAATGATGCCATCGCCGGCCACATGTTAGCTAAAATGCTCTGCATTAGTGGAAGCATTATTTCTAAAGGGTCCAAAGCAATGTGGAGATAAGAAATATGGAGTTAGCTACACCGGCAACACATCAAGTTATTGCTAAGATCAATGTAACAGTGATAGTAAGAAATTCGAGCCAAGCAAACAAAGCATTGCCTGGCATCACGAGTATGATTGATTGACGTAATGATATGCACATTCAAAGCATGACTTTCGCTGGAAAATTTAGTCAAATCAATGGGCCCCGACAAAGCAGCTGCTCACCTGCTGGCGAGCTGCCATCTTCCACATAGACATCTGTATCGTTCAGCGCTGTCTGCTGCATTACGGAACTGTTGAGCATTTCCAGCTTGGTTGGAGGAGCAGGATGAGATAGGATCGTGCCATCTGGTCTATCGGAGATGCACACGTTGATAGCATAGCAAGTACAAAAATATTCTGAGCATGCCGGAAAAATAAAATGCAGCCGAAAGGCAGTGAGATGAGATGAGAGTCTATCGTATATTGGCTGCCTATATACCTCTCGGATTTGTCGTTGTAACATGGGGCTGGTGTCACAGCAGGGTAGACTTGCACCCTCTGTAAAACACAAACCAGACTCTATTACCTTCTTGAGTGCCTGTCGTCTCGCCAAGGCATCACAAGCACTGTCTTGCAATAGTGCAGGTCTTATCACGGTGGAGAAAACAGAGAGCCGATGTCAATGGAAAAAGATAATCATGCGAGCCTTTTTAAGTATGGAGTGCCCCAGCAAATAGTTTTAGGTCCAGTTCTTTTGACAATTTTACTCTCCCTCTTGGCGATCTAATCGCCTAGCACAATATAGGCTTTCATTTTTATGCAAATGACACGGAGCTGTAACTGTGCTTTGATCCGTCACTGCCTGCCATCATTTCAAATTCTCTCAGCTCCCTAACAGCATGCATTGCTAGCGTTCACAATCGGATGGCCAAATTACTAAACCATAAATGATGACATAAAACTACATAGTTATGAGAAAACTATGTGTTATCAGAAACTGGAAGGTCCAACTGTCCAAATCAGTTCGACCAGCACATCTCCTGTAGCCTCTGCACATAATCTGGAGTTCTCTTCCAAAATGCCTTTTCATTAGATAAGGATATCAGCTCTATGATCAAGTCTGCCTATTTTCATGCTAACATTTCGATAATTCAGGCTTGCTTAGATGAGGACACCACAAATGCCTGTAAATGAACAGAACATGCTTTCTAACTGTAGCTTATGCAGTAGTTGAGCAGATGTAGCTGAATATAAACACGAAGGCACCGTAAATGCCCCTGCCACCCCAACATTATCACTAAATCGTGAAAGTTTTCAGAAACACCAGAATAGCACTTAGAAACAACATCCAAGCTTACAATAACGAGCTGCCTGCTCTTCAGTTCGGGACAATTGCTTCTTTTAGGACAATTGCCTTCCCATAAACCTAAAGGACAGACATGCATTGCTGAGTCAGGTGCCGAAAAGAGATCGTTTCGATTAAGCAGGCAGCAAACCCGATAGAGCAAGTTTGAGAACACATAGGGCAACGACCCTGAAGGCAACTGGAAAGCGCCTGGGGGTGATTGTGTGGTCTGTTGAGGACAGCGTTCAAATGAGCAGCAAGAGGCAGGCATGCCAAAGAGCACACACAAAGGAATGCAAGGGTGCAAAGTTGTGATGCCCCGTGTGTCAAAGTACTCGTTTTGGGTGAGCTGCAATGGTGACAGCGATGGTGACAACGATGATGAAGTGTGTAACCGGCTATTTCATTACCAAACTTTTGGGGCATTGCACGTGCTGACATTAATGATTATATGTGAGATGTTCAATCCTGCACCAGCTGTGAGTTCCCTCTGACACTAAGAGAATGTGCAAAACATGTAAAGACTCAACACAAACCTTGCCATCATCGCCAAGCACATCACGAGCGATTGTCAGTGCCTCATCTGTCCTGCTCAGCAGACTCCTATACTGATCACTGTCGTACAAAAGCTCCCTGGAAACAGCATTGGTGGCACCGATGCTGCTGCTGTGAGAGACGCAGCCACGATGGCTGCGGCCAGCGCTGCTCGACAGGATCTGCTGACGAGCTGAACCTGCAATTCACAGAAACCGTCCCGTTTTCATCTGGGCTCAGTTCAAGAACTTGGTGGCCACAGAACTGCATCGGCTGAATCAGCTAATGTTCTGTGTGTTATCTGCACAGCTTCGAGTGTGCCCTAACTGTGAACGGTAACAAAATAAAAGCAGGACTCGTGAGACTTAAGAGACCCATGCCAACAGGACAGCCACAGTCAGAGCCGGTTCAGCGGCCCCGTCCAGCAAGCTGTTGTATGTGTAGGTCCTACAGCATAGAGCGGCCTGCCAAGCAAACTACCTGTTCCTTGGAACCAGTGCACCCTTGCACACAGCGTGACTGCATTAAGCTTATGTAGGCAGGGTGGTAAGATGGCAGGAGAACTTTTGCCATCCCATCTCTTTGCATTTTGCTCTGGGCTGGCATAAAAAGCCACGGGAATCTGGACGAGAAGGTAGCTTGGTGTTTACTGCCCAGCCATGGTAATCAGCAGGTTGCAGTTCGAGTAGGTGTGTACCGCTGGTGGTCCACAGTGACAGAGCACTGGGCCCCACACGAGGCGGCAGGGGGAGAGAGTGCGATGGGACATCATTACATCACTGTATAGGCCTCATAATTGTAACTCGAGGCCAGGCAATGAGACCCTGAGAAGCCTTCGATATCGACAGGGCAGGCAGAAAGAGAGAGAGAGAGAGAGAGAGAGAGAGAGAGAGAGAGAGAAGAGGGAGGGAGGGGATAAATGAGGACAAGATAGTAATGAGGGCATAGATATCCACTTCACATCCGGATATGCTGGCTGCTGGCAGTCACAAGACTACGAAGCCAAGAAGCTGACGTAGACACGGTCCATGCTGGCTGCATCAGTGTGCACCCGAGCCGGCATGTGCATTGACAGGATCTGCTTCACAAGGTTATGGACTTCTTGGAAATAGTCTTACCCTGGACCGACCTGATGAACAGCGTTTCTCAGAAACTGGCATGGCCTGAGCAGACTTATTTCTGAAAACATCACGTTTCCAGATGAAGGCATACACACAAATGATAACAATAATATTAATATTAATAATAAATTTTCATAGTGCCCCAAGAAAACTTATGGTCTTTATAGGCACTTTATATATGCTGTAATTGAAGCATTTCAATAGATTAGATAACATAAGTGATAACATAATAATATTAATAATAGAACACACGTTTTACACCCTTTAACAACTTACTCTCTTTCTAGACACTTTACATATGCTGTAAAGAAAGCAAAATCAGTGTCAGCATGCATAAGCACTCAAGCAAAAATTCACAGGTACCCAGCAAATGCTTTGAGAAGCAGGTGCGTTTTTAGCTACGCTGGTTTGGCCCAGTAGTTAAGGTGGTGCCGAGCTGGTTTGGTCTAGCGGTTAAGGTGCTCGCCCCGACCAAGGTCTGACTGAGGTCGTGGGCTCGAGCCCCAGGGCATATGCGAAGCGCCTGAATAGAGATTAAGTTCTCTTGGGGCGCTATATAAATGAATTATATAAGGTGCTTGCCCGACTAAGGCCTGGCCGAGGTCGTGGGCTCGAGCCCCGTGGCATAGGTGAAGTGCCTGAATAGGGATTAAGTTCTCTTAGGGTGCTACACAAATGAATTGTATTTAGCTTCTTTTTAAATGTCGTCAAATTAGGGGATCTGGTGATGTCAGTCGGGAGCGAGTTCCGGGCTTTGCAAGCACACGAACTTAAGGCTAGATGTCCAAAGGATTTGAGGTTGGTTCGAGGTACATCTAAAGGACTTGAGTCTGAAGAGTGGGTGGTAGGATGCCCAGCCTGATTGGGGAACAGTTCTGATAGCTAGGTTGGAGAATGAGAATGAAGGAACCTAAAAGTGAATGGCAACACTTTGAAGTCGATACACTGTTTGACTAGGAGCCTGTGAAGGTTGGTGAGAAGTCATGTGATGTTTCAACTGTGATTTACACGACAGACAAGCCTGGCTCCCAAGACAATTGTAAGCGCCCCATTCCACAGGCCGGACGACTTGCAAGCAGCGCTTTTCTTCACAGGGGGGTGGGGTGGGGTGGCAGGATCGTTTTCGCCAGAGCGAGGCCGAATGTATGCGGAAGCATTCAAACGGAACTCAGAATGACAGTGATGCCACATACTTAGTCGTTTTTCTTCACGCTCCTGCCGCACGACGTCCAGGTTCTTGCTAGTGGACAGCAGTTTCCTGAGCTTCTATAAAACAGAAGGGACAACATACAGCACCCGTGGCAACTTCGAGTGCAAGAGCAGATAGTGGCAAATCCGAACACGCCAGAACTTGGCTAAAATGCATCTCCCGATGAAACCACTAATGAAGGCTAGCCATCCTAGTATATCGAGTTGTTCCCGAGCACTTTCAATGCCCAAGGAGTCTCCTACGAAATGCTATGATGACCACACGACTATCGAGTCACCGAATCAAAGCTGTGAGCACTGTTCATAAAAGAACTGGCACCTGAATTCGTTTATACACACAAACAAAGGGCGACCGTAGAAGAAAGAAGCCTCGGCATCAGCCGAAGCATCGGCTGCAGGGCGTGGAAGGTAATGGCAGTTAGTCCTCGTGGCCTCGGGCTCAAGCGTGTGTGTATTGTGAGTGCCCATTTCGCCTACCCTGCGACCTGCCGATGGGACTTTTGGGAGCACCCCTCAGACTGCGGTCTTGTGCCACGTCACAGGCTGGCGCTACGGAACATCCGGGTATGGTTAAGTTAAAAAAAAGCTGAAACAAATTCTACAGCCATCAGATTTGAGCCCGGTGCCTCAGAATCCAGAAACCGTGCAGAGAACCAATTGCACAGCAACAACTGCTATTTAAACACAGGCCGGTCATAGTCGACCCACTTTGAAAACTGAGCACTGCTGTAAATCGAAATCATTTAAAAAAATGCAAAATATAGCCTTAAAGCTTCGTAAAGCATTTGAAAACTCGGGCTTGCTTAAGCACCACACTTAATACCGCAGCCAACTAACACATACATTTGTGACGGCACATATAGACTTCTGCAAATCATTCCTAGCAGATCTTTTTTGCCTGTGCAATATGGCACTTCTGGTTGCAGAAAAACTCTGCAGTCAGGCTTGTCTGTCTTGAACAATGCAATTGCCACAATATCGACTTCTCACATTGACCTGCATTGGCTCTCAGTCCTCAGTTTCAAGTCCTCAGCAGACTGCGACTTCAGTTGCTTTGGTCCCAAATCTTGTAACTGGCTACTCACTGACATCACCACATTACATAACAATAATAATAATAATAATAATGCACTTGATAAAGCGTCCTCAGAGAACTCAATCTCTCTCTATGTGCTTTACTTTTGCTGCAAAGGAAAATGCAATTGAATGGTGAGTAATATCATGCTTGATAAGCAAACAAAATGAATAACGTGGTTAGGGGTGATATGCACAGGGTCAGCATGCAAATGTGGTTAGTGGCAGCATGCACAGTGTCAGCACGCATAAGCACATCAAGGACGAATCACAGGGACCCACTAAATGCTGTCCTAAATAGGTGTTTTTTAGTTCTTTTTAAATGTGGTCAGGTCAGGGGATGTTCTGACGCAGGTCGGGAGTGAGTTCCAGGCTTTGGGAGCATACGAACTAAATGCACGGTCTCCAAAGAATTTGAGGTTTGTACGAGGTATTTGTAGACTGTTGGATTCCGAAAAGCATGTGGTACGATGCTTGGCCTGGTGGGGGAGTAGATCTGAGAGATAGGCTGAAGCCAAAGAATGAAGTGACCTAAAAGTGAGCGACAAAACCTTGAAGTCAATCCATTGCTTGACTATTAGCCAGTGCAGGTCGGCGAGAAGTGGAGTAATATGGCAACTGCGACGCTCACGACAGACAAGCCTAGGTGTGGAGTTTTGCACCAGCTGCAATCGCCTGATCGTACATGCTGGTAGGCCAGTAAGCAGTGAGTTGCAGAAATCGAGATGAGATGTCACGAATGCACGGACCAACTTGGACGTGGTATCCTTATCTAAACTAGCCCGAATTTTAGCAATGTTATGAAGCTGAAAATAGGCAGATTTGACTGTGGAGCTGATATGGTCGTCTAACGAGAGGTCGCTTTGGAATATGGCACCTAGATTTCAAGCTGATTCAACAGGAGATATGCTGGCAGAGCCAATTTTGAGCATCAGCCTTTCCAATTTCTTAATCACACTGGGTTTGCCCATGACTAGTAAGTTAGTTTTATCATCGTTTAGTTTTAGAAAATTTGCTTCCATCCATATGCGGATGTCATCAATGTCAGCAAGTGAGTTGAGAAAATTTGAGGTGCTTGAAGGCTGGGAGGGATCAAAGCAAAGGTACAACTGAGTGTCATCCGCATAGAAGTGAAAGCCTAGATTGTGCTTGGCAATCACATCAGCAAGAGGGAGAGTATAAACTGTGAAAAGAACTGGGCCTAGCACGGAGCCCTGAGGTACTCCATATTTCAGAGGTACTTCAGATGATCTTTGTCCATTCACATCAATACTCTGGAGTCTCCCAATGAGATAGGACCTGAACCACTGCAGAGCAGTGCCAGTGATGCCCAGGCGAGATGAGAGGCGCTCTAGAAGAACTTTGTGATCGATAGTATCAAAAGCTGCCGAAAGATCGAGCAAAACAAGCAGAGACACTCTACCCACGTCTGCATTCCTATGTAGGTCGTTGTATTTCCTAAGCAATGCTGACTCTGTGGAGTGATTAGCTCTAAAGCCAGACTGGAACTTACTAGCAAGGTGTGAAGTTTCGATATATGAGTTCAGCTGGTCTGCTACCACCCGTTTCAGTGTCTTTGATAGGAATGGTATAAGGGAAACTGGGCGGTAGTTGATCAAGTTCTCTTGGTCAAGTGTAGATTTCTTGAGAAGTGGCCTGCCTACAGCTTTTTTGAAAGGTGTTGGGACATGACCTGAGGCTAATGACATATTAATGATTTTATGACATAGTGACATTTTAAATAGAGCTAAAACTCTACATGTCCATCACAGTTTCTGCTTAATCCATGTGAATTGTACTGTAAGTGCTGGCGAAGCTAAATTTTGCGTCTTACTATCTTTAACAGGGGACACGGCTTTCTTCCACCATACTTAAAGTGCATAGAAAGAATTCAGTATTCTTATGGTGCTATACAAATGTATTAATTATTCTCATTCTTAGTTGTATTACTATTATCTTAGCACAGGTTACTTATGTTGTGCTCTTGCGAAAGATATATTCCTGAGCTGTTCCACATTTTTGTAGCACTAAGGAAGAACGAACAGGAAGAAGTTCCCGAATCTAGCACCTTAGAGGGCAAAAGCAACTATCACACGTAAACTTCATGCATAAATAAGAGACAGCTAGTCAAACTTGCAGCCAGAAACTTTTTCAGGGGAACAAAGTCGAACCTTAAGGTAGGTGCCGAAAAAAGTCACCGGAAGTTGAGTCATGCGATCGATTCTGCATGCACTTAGCTTTGGACGAGCGTAGGATGGACGTATTTCCTCACAATTGTGCACAATTTAGCTGAAGCCATCACGTAGTGAAGTGCCCAAGGTCCTGTATATGCAATTTCATATTTTTAAAATCTATGCTATGCATGTGAAAATATTAATTTCTATTCACTTGTAGTGCTCACTGTTTTCTAAGGAATCTTTCTAAGGAATCGCCGACCTGCACTGGCTACCAGCCAAGCAACAGATCGACTTCAAGGTTTGGTCACTCACTTTTAGGTAACTTCATTCTTTGGCTCCAGCCTATCTCTCAGATATACTACCCCATCAGGCCAAGCATCGTACCACCCGCTTTTCGGAATCAAACAGTCTACAAATACCCCGTACAAACCTCAAATCCTTTGAAGACCGTGCATTTAGTTCATATGCTCTTAAAGCCTGGAATTCCCTCCCGACCTGATTATAGCTGGTGCAAAACTCCGCAGCTAGGCTTGTCTGTCGCGAGCGTCACAGTTGCCACATTACTCCACTTCTTGCCGACCTGCACTGGCTACCAGCCAAGCAACAGATCGACTTCAAGGTTTCGTCACTCACTTTTAGGTAACTTCATTCTTTGGCTCCAGCCTACCTATCAGATCTACTCGGGGTACGGACATTTCCCCCCTGGACGTCCCTCCTCGGACATTTTCTCGCTGGGTAGGACATTCCCCCTATATGTTTTAGGGTGTAGGTTTTAGGGTTTAGTGTTTAGGGTTTTTAGGGTTTAGTGTTTTATGGTTTAGTGCTTAGGGTTTTAGGGTTTAGAATTTAAGGTTTAGGGCGGGCTGTGCCTCCGCCGCCTAAATCCACCCTTGCTCGCATTCCATGCTTCAATTAGTGCAGATTAGGTTACAACTAGATCTCTTGAGGTCGAGTTATACTCAGTAGACCTCAGAGGCTTAGCGCTCATTTGCAGGAACGGCAGCACGCCGTCGCACGTGCCTGCTTTGACGGGCACGAACAAGTGCTTGGCGGCGTCGATTGGGACTATAAATTCCGTGGGACCAAACTGTATAGCTCACAGCTGCCGCTGCCACCGCAACCACGGCCACCGCTGGCTCCATTAGAAACCATCCTTCCAATCCATCCATTAATCTAATTATACAGAGTTGGTTTTTGTTTTAATAGAGCACGAACTTCATTTAATCATGTATATATATATCTTGTATCCTTAGTTATACATTCATCAACATAGGGGGAAATGTCCTACCCAGGTGGTTTATTATTATACGGGGCTACAGCAAGCCCAACGGATTAAAGACTGCCTACCCATTTTAGCTAGCAGCTGAATTGAGAATATTCCTCAAAATGGGCTCGAACAGCATAGCTACCGTAGCCTCTGCACAGAACATGAGGGTCCTGTTCCGAAAAACACCATTCACTACATGACCAGATCAGCTTCACAGTCAAGTCGGGCAACTTTAAGAGAAACTTAACATTGCAGAACTTCAGACTTACTTAGATAAGAATGCTGCAAGCTGGACCATGCATCTAAAAAAGGCTTAGTATATCTTAAATTATGTCTGCAAACAGAAGTTGCTGCTGATTGGCCACCAGGCACTAATGAATGGCTAAAGAAGCAAAATTGAACTAGTGGAATAGATAGAAAGTTCTCTTACAGTGCTTTCTATACAAATGTATTAAATAAATAAGTGTATACATGTATAATCACTGCTGCCTTCTCTTATGGTAGCAAATAAATGGCCCAGAAACTGACCAGGCTTTCTACTTGGCAACAAACATGTGCTCCAACAAGTTCAGTGTGTCCTCACTCAAGTTTTTCTTTGTCGTCTTTATCCCAATTTTTTCTTTCAAATACACAATCACAAAGGCTTTAGCAATTTCGCCGCCAGCTGGGAATAATGCAGTCTGATGGTGCAGGTCATACCCCACATGGACCCTGCCAGTTTTTAGGCCCGACTCTGATTTTCTGTAGAGCCCTAAGCTCATTCAGGTGGCTCCCACCTTGGACCCTTCGTCTTTAACAAAGCAGAAAAACCAGTGCGACCTCGCGTGCTAAGTATTACGAGTGATGGAACGAGGCAAGTTACAGATGCTGGAAAAGAAACGTGTCAACCGATAAGTGATAACAACGTGAGCAGTGGATTTTTCATACCGATAAAGCAAATGCTGAAAGTACTGGGTAGCTTTTAGCTTTGTGATAAATTTCGTCAAGAAAGTAGATGCCGCAACGCAAGTCTGTACCATTTTTTAGGCTTTAGGTGCCGATGAACTAAAATCACGGTCACCGAAGGATTTGAGTTTTGTCAAAGGCACGGCTAAACGACCAAGTCACGGGAGCCGGTGGTATGAGCGAAAGCCTGGCGAGAAACTATTTCAGGTATGCATGGCAAGAAGAATATATGGCCTAGAATTGAGTGGCAGGACCTTGAATTCCACGTGCTGCTGGTGAGAGAACCTTGAAGTCAGTGTGCTGCTGCTTTTAAGGGAGTAGGTGCAGATCAGAGATAAGTGGCGTGGTGTGGCAATTGAGAATTTCAGGAAAGACAAGCCTAGCCTCAAAGTTATCAACGTCAGCAGGCGCCTTATTGTGCAGGCAGCAAGATCTGCAAGAAGAAAGTCACCGGGGTCAAGAGGAAGGTCACAAATGCAGGAACCAGCTTGTCGGTGCCGTCATGAAAGCAATAGTAAATAGCAACAAATAAATAGGAACAAAGATGCTTCAGCTGCGAAAGAAAGAGCGACGAACAATGTATTGAAAGTTAAAGTCAGGATTCCCTATACATACGGCTAGCAGCTCTTCGTCTGCACGATTTCCAGAATTTGGACGACGCTCGTTACTTATTAGTCCCGGGAGTTCAGATATTGTAATAGGGAGTACTTACCAAATCTTCTGGCGTTGATTTGTGAACGGTCAGGTCTGACGTCGAATTCTGCGTCAAATTAAATAAACATATAAGCATGAATGAATGCTACGAAAAGCGTCGTCGTGAGAGCGAATGGCAGCAAGTGACACGATTATAACTTACGTCCCACTGGCTTCTCTTGACCAGTGCCGTCCTTGATCTTTTCGTCTGCTTCTTTTTTGCAGAAGGGTAATGAATAAACGACATAGCTTGGTCGCTTGTTCGGTGAAGCACGCTCACTGCTGCAGCCGCCACCAGTTCGAAATCGACGTCCTTGACGTTGACCAGTTGTTTGTGGCTACGCAATGCGGTTGCTGGGGAAAGAAAAGGTTAAATAAAATCCTCAAAAATAAGTATAATAATTTTAAAATAAAACAATATAATATTTATGCTCTCTTTTATTAAAGCAAATATAAGTAAATTTTGAAGATCCCGGCGTAACACATTGTGTGTGCACACAATGGCGGCTCCCGCGAATAATAAGCGGATAGTTTACGTTGGTGAGCTCATTTGTAACGCTGCTGTCCTGTTCGAACGTGCTACTAGTCGCTTTTTCTAAGGTTTCATGCTAAGGCCTTTCGGCTGGTCTGGGCTGCCCAATTGCGTTAGTTAATATACTTTCACTTGATAAATGACAAGTGTGGTAGGCTGTGTGAGCCGGTAGGAGCTCGTGTGAGGTCCCCGACGAAAGTTACGGCCGAGCGCGATGTTACCGCTAAACATTTCTAAGCGGTCGCCTGTGAACCCAGCCTGAGTCTGACGGTAGAAGTTCCACCTCACCTGCCGTACTCGAAGATATAGCGCTTCAAGCGGGTTCGCAAATTCTGTCGACAGGAGCACGAGGGCGCTTATCGCGAAGTCGTCCAAAAATCACCCCGGCGACGGCTTGACTGCCTAGCTCACGCCAGCCTGCTGCGCGCCCTCTCGGCGACAGCCTTCAGTATTCGCTAGTAGCGACGAGCGAGCACGCGACTCTTCACGCGCTCGGCTTGCTAAAATGTGGTTCTAGTTAGTAGTCCAAGCACCACCGCTGGGCGCGTGTGCTTGTCTAGGGCGAAACTGAAGTGTGAGCTTTCGCGCTAGCTGCGTCGCGGGGCGTGAGCGCAGTGCTCTCTCGGCCAAACGGGGTCATCTTCCAGTTCTCTGGCTAATTGATGTAGTTGGGTTATATGCAGGCCTGTACTGCTCCTCTGCTATACCGCCGGTGAATAGCAGTTAGGGGCATCATCTGGGAGGGCGCTGGCGACGGAGCAGGTGATACCGGCTCAGCGTCCGGAATTAGGCTGTCGTCCGACACACTTGCCCGACTGCAGCTCATGATTGTGGGCGGTGTTCTGCCATTGGTGACAGTCGGAGGGTGACACTCTCTGGCTTATTCGAACGTTATCTTGTTGCACGTCTCTGTGTTGTCGTTTTTGTTGTGCACAGAGGTTTGGCATTTTCACACTGGGCTGTCAGGCTTTGTAGTGCGGCTCATTTTCGTCAGGGCTTGTGGTGTGTGATTCTTACTCCAGCATTGCTCTATACTTTTATTGCTCTGCAGGTGTGTATTTATGTGTGTGTCTGTCTGTCTGCTCGAGTTGGTGGGTTATTTGCTTTTTTCTGTGTTTTAGTGTTCTGTGCTAGTTGTTTTATGTTTTGTGAGTTTTATGTGCATGCGTGGTAACATGAAAGGTAAATAATGGGAGAAGTGGTATCTTAAGGACTTAATTGTGGCTGCAGCTGGACTAACATAATACTTGCTGCTAGCTGTATAAGTGATGGCTATCTCTTGCCGGTACCTTGCGTTCAAAGTCGCACTGAATGCAGCCCTTGTTACCACTATTCCTGGGTCTCACTGATCTGTATTAGCAGGCCTGTGCTGCTTTGCTGTTTTCTGTACTTTTTCATGCTGAGTAGTTATCTTCATAATAGCTGTAGTACCTGTTGTAGCAGGCGTTCGCATCGTGCGTTATTTGTATGTGCCCGTCAGGTGGACTTGCCGAGGAGGTCGACGACAAGGTCCTCCATGCTGCTTTCATTCCTTTTGGCGATATTATTGACATCAACATTCCGCTAGACTATGAGACAGGTACTAGTATTGTAATGTAGCTGGGGTGTGCATTTTAATAGCATGAAAGTTAATGTGTTGCATAGTTGATCATCCTAGAGCAGTTTATGCTCTACCAATGCTTACGGTTCATTCATTCGGATGGCAGCCTGTCGTCGCTTAACTGGTATTAAAAAAATAATCAGATAATAAAGTGTGTTTGTACATGAAAAGGGCTGAATCTGTTTCTAGGCAGTTTGCGCTTGTGGAAAGGAAGCACCAACTGATTAGTGACAACTTGCACAATTTCCGGATGCATAATTTACAAGGACAGAACATTGGTTCTCATAATAGAAAATATTTTAAAATGCTTCATGCACTTTTTTGTTGAAGTTGACAAACATTGAGTCAATCGGCTGACAAGATATCAGCTTAATAAAGGTATTCGTTGGACTCTGTAAATTCTTTTGCATTGAATGTACGTATCGTCTGAATGCAATTAAAAGCCTAGATTGTGAATTGTAAGTGCATCGGCAAGTGGTGAAAATTCATCAACCTACATCAGATCTTTGGGATACCCCACGGGCAACTGTAACTGTAAAGGGTTTTCGGATGACCGGTGGCCATTGACATAGTAACTCTCTTATATCTCCCACTGACAAGGGACCTAATGCATTGCAGTGCAGAGCTAGTGATGCCCAGACAAAATGATTTGCAATCAATGGCTTAATGATAAATGGTATTAAAAGCTGCCCAGAGATGAAGCAGAACTACCTGAGACTACCTTTGCCTAAGAACTACCTTTGCTTAAGTCTGCATTTCTGAAAAGGCTTTACGCTGACACTGCAGAAGGATTTGCTTGAAGGGGCATTTCCCTGTCGTGAAAATCTTTAGGAAACCACGGCTTTGTGTAGCATCGACATCAGTTTTTGTGCTTGAGTGTAGATAGTGCTAGCAATAGGTAAAAAATTACTTAAATAAATAAATACTAGCTGATTTAACAACCTTTTTTGTATAGCGACAGAAGAGCCTTTACGGCTATCACCACTGCTTGCAGTGGTAATAAAGGATCGCCCACTGCATGATTCGAACCTAGGGGCCGAGGTCGTGAAAAGCAACCGCCTTACATAGTGAGCCATCACGGCTCACCAATGACCTATGAATACATAACCTATGAATCCAGAAACATTTCTTAACACATCAGATTTTGCGACATCAAGTCCAAAAATGACCGAAGATAGATTACTTTGAAGAACAAGCCTATTGGATATAAAAACCTTGCTAAATAAATGGAAATTATGTGGATATTTCAAACGTATTCTGAAACTAGGGCAGTTTGAAAGATATTTTCTCGGAGCACCATCAGAACATGGCAAAGTTTTATTGGATGTGCCAAGTGTCCCCTCGAAAAAACCATCTTATCGACTGTGAGACATCTTCAGGAAATGGTAGTTTGAGACATAATGTTTCCTATGCATATCTGTAGGTCCTGCCTGGTTCTTGGCTCTGCAAGAAGTCGATGGCACAGATAGACCGAGAAACTACCCAGCTACATGTTTAGATGAAACAACCGATGGAGCCATGATAAAGTGTGGCATTAGTCTTTAAAGTTATCCGAGACAGTAAAACCGTGGCAATCTGCAGATAATAAACAAATGTCTGAAGCCGAATGTGCTTCAGAATCTGCTTTACAGGTTCATTGTGCATAGTTTTGCATGCTGGAAGCAAGCTAAGGAGCTACTCTTCGCCATTTGTTACTAATATTGCTAGCTCAAAAAATCCTCTGTTCCGGTACAACTTTGCTTGCCGGAAGCTCAAAAAACTGAAATATTTGAGAGGCCACAATTATTAGTTGGGTGTGTGAATTGGTTGTGGAATAAGACCAATTAGCACAACCTGAACCGTCTGTTGTTTTGTATGCAGCTGGACAGGACAGTGTTCACCATGCAAAAGTCATGCCTTTATAAGGTGTGTAAACAATCTCTGTGGGCATTGCTCCGTGTGCCATCTGTGGCACTGGCTGGAGTTTTTGTGAGTCATTTCACCAGCAAACCTTCCCCCAGCTCTGTGTTATTTTAAGCTTTGTTTCTGCTGCATCAAACTTTAATCGAGGCTCGTCATAGTTTCTGCTGTGTGGACAGTAATTCCGAGAGCCGTAATGGCCACTTGGCTTTCAGAGATAGGGGTTGCATTGGTTGTACCAGCATGGGAACCTCTGTGGTGCTGGCTCATGGTGTTCTGCAAAGCCACCACTTATTACAGTGACTACCTTGAGTGAATACTTACCCTGCCACCTTATGCGATCTGGGCTGAAGTAAGTGGTTAATCGCTGCAAGCCAACCGGTGCCTCCTCCTTGCAAGCTGCCAGCTAATTCTTACTTTCATGTCATATACTGTCCTACATTCAAATTTAAAAGCCTGACCTAGAAAGAGACATAGCTGTCCAATGGGAGATGAAATATTTGCTCCCACCTTAGCGAGATATGCATATGCCGCAGTGACTAGATTTTGCGCTTCTCGTCACGCTTCTGTGAGTGCGCACTTGGGTAACCATACGAGCAGATCCGTGTGGCACCGAACGCCGACCGGCCAGTCGGAACATGAATGCACCGTGTTGCATCGATGCGTTCCTCTACGGTCGTTCGAGCCTGGCCGATCAGCATACAGGCCGGATCAGTGTGGTGGCACGATATTGTAGAAAAGCACCGTGGATTCGCTTTCGTCGAGTTCGAGCTGGCTGAGGACGCAGCGGCAGCGATCGACAACATGGTAATGCTGCCGCCCTCTATTTTGCCCCGTGCCTAAGACCGGCCGGCACAAGGCGGCGCCGCTGTTGCAATCTGGCCGCTTCGCTACCTGTCGTGCCGCTTTTCCACGTCGCCGCCCAGCACGACTCCGAGCTTTTCGGTCGGACAGTCCGAGTCAACTTGGCCAAGCCGATGAAAGCAAAAGAGGGATACTCCCGCCCAGGTACGGCTCCCGCAGAGACACTAGCTCGGCAATCGGCCACGCGAGCGGGCTTCTGCAGCTGCGGTGATAGCAACTGCCTCGCTGCTCGGCCTCGTCGTGCACGTGCTTGCGTGCTTTCTGCACGAGCCGCTTTCGATTAATTCTTCTAGTCCTGCCGGCGCCAGGCAGCCGTGCGTCGAGCGATTCGCAGCATTTCTTGTCATTCGGGGAAGTCAGTGCAAGTTGTGGATCGGGATGGGGGCGGAGGAGGAAGGCGCATTGCTTCTGTTGTCAAGTTGGCTAATTTTTGCCCGGGGAGCCATGCCTGCTTAGGCAAGAGTACGACAGCCAGGCTAGTCAAGCTAGCTTGCTTGTTTGTGACCTTGTCTCTAGATAACTGCAATTTCCTTTATATTGAACTCGAGGCCGGTGCCCTCAATTGTCTGCAACTTGTGCGAGGCTCAGCAGCCCATCTGGTCTGTCGTCAACGGCTCTGACCATTTTTGTCTGAGCTTCACTGGCTCCTTATCAAGCATCCAATCTACTTCCAAGATCCCTTCTCTTGTCCGCAGGTTGCTTCACTCTCATGCACTAGCCTACCTATCCGACTTCTGTGCTCTTCTTGTGTGTGTGCACTCACCATCAGCTCCCAGGCTTTCCCTCGTGCCGCTGTTCCTTGCACTAAATTTAAATCGTTTGATGATGGGGCCTTCAGTTAATCTGTGCCGAATGTCTTTAACTCCAGCTTGTATCACCACCTGAAATGACTTTGCATCATTTAAGTCTCAGCTAAAGATGCACACACTCTGCTCAGCTTTCCTTGTGCTACTGTGAACCTGTCTGTTTTGCTCCAGCATGCTTTGCATTCTTACTTTCTCAGGATTCATGCCTGTTACTATGGGTCCAGGCCCTGAGTGTCTTCTTGTGTACTTGTGTATGCTTTTCTAATCATGATACACTCGTGCTTTTTCATGCTTGTTTGTAAGCACAGAGACCTTGCATTCATTAACCCTTGGCTATTGCTTCTTGTTTAGCTTGGTATAAAGCGCCTGGTTAGAGATGTAGTTCTCTTATGCTCGATGCAAGTGGCAGATTATTATTGGGGGAGCTCCCATCCTGGTGGAATGTGAAGCAGTTGCCATGCAGAATATTCCGTCTAAATGAATAGTAATTATATTAATAATACGTTTGATATAGCATCCCCAGAGAACTTAATCTCTTTCTAAGCACTTTACATTTGCTGCAAAGGGAAACACGATTGAATAGTGAGTAATATCATTGTTGATAAACAACATGAATAACATGGTTAGGGTGACATGCACAGGTTCAGCATGCAAGTGTGATTAGTGGCAGCTTGTACAGTGTCAGCAAGCATAAGCACATAAAGGACGAATCGCAGAAACCCACTAAATGCTGTCCATCAACGACGAATCACGGGGGGGGGGGCACTAAATGCTGTGATGAATAGGTGTGTTTTTAGTTTCTTTTCTTTAATATGCCCTAGTCAGGGGATGTTGTGACGCAAGTCAGGAGTGAGTTCCAAGCTTTGGGAGCATACGAACTAAAGCCACGGTCTCCAAAGGATTTGCGGTTCGTACGAGGTATAGATGAACAGTTAGATTCAGAAAACGAGTGCTACGATGCTTAGCCTGGTGGGGGAGTAGATCTTATAGGTAGGCTGGAGCCAAAGAATGAAGGTACCTAAAAGTGAGTGACAAAACCTTGGAGTCGATGCACTGCTTGACTGGGTGCCAGTGCATGTCGGCAAGAAATGGTGTGATGTGGCAACTGCAAGCTCACGACACACAAGCCTTGGAGACCGTGCATTTAGTTCGTGTGCTCCCAAAGCCTGGAGCTCCCTCCCAACCTGCGTCAGAACATCCCCTGACTTGACCATATTTAAAAGAACTTAAAAATACACCTATTTATAACAGCATTTAGTGGGTCCCTGTGATTCGTCCTTCATGTGCTTATGCGTGTTGACACTGCATGCTGCCACTAACAACATTGGCATGCTGACCCTGTGCAAGTCACCCCTAACCATGTTATTCATTTTGTTTGCTTATCAAGCATGATATTACTCACCATTCAATTGCATTTCCCTTTGCAGCAAATGTGAAGTGCCTAGAAAAAGGTTGAGTTCTCTGAGGGTGCTTTATCAAGTGCATTATTATTATTATTATAAAGCCTAGCTGCAGAGTTTTGCACCAGCTGCAACCCCCTGATTGCACAATCCAGTGCAAGCAAGCAGTAAGTTACTGAAGTCTAGACAGTATGTCACAAATGCATAGACCAATGTAGATTTAGATGTGATATCTCTGTCTAAACAAGCCTGAATTTTAGAAATTGTATTTAGCATTAAAGTAGGCAGACTTAACTGTGGAGCTGATGTGGTTGTCTAATGAAATGTCACTTTAGGAACATGACACCTAGATTTCGTGCAGATTCAACAGGAGATATGCTGGCAGAGCTGAGTTTGAGCATTATTAGCCTTTCCAGTTTCCGAATCACAGTTGGTTTGCCCATAACTATTTAGTTGGTTTTATCATCATTGAATTTAAGAGACTTTGCTGCCATCTATGTGCGGATGTCATCAATACCCGACATCGGTAGCAGTGACTGTATGAGGTTCATTCCCCCTGAAATCAACACAACCAATTATGTGATTGTCGTCAGTAGTACTAATTGTTGCCAAGAGCCGCATTTTCTTCAGCATGTGATCGGTCAGAATACTCGACATCCATCTTGGTGACTACTTTAAGTGGGCTCTGCCGATCGCTTGCTAACTCAATAATACAGGCACAACTTCTGTGGTTGTCTCTCTTCTGAACTAGAGGTTACCATTATCGGAAAGAGCAATTTAGGCAGCAGCACACCCATACATTTGCAGAAGCTGGATGAACTTAGCAGGTGATCCTGACCTTCGCAACAGCTTTGCTTGGCTGCGTCGATGATGTGGGCTGTCATTAAAAAGGCTAAGCTCTGTGTGTGTGTAGCAGTCATGTCATCGTGGGTGGAGCAAAGTCTCGGTTTTCGAAAAGCATGGCCTTATCTGTGTTCATGGTGTAGACAGCAGAGCACGGTCCTACCACGGCTGAAACCGGCTGACTGGTCTTAGCAGCTGAGCCTTGCATAATTCTATTCAGTTAGGTCCTGCATTGCACCGCGGCACTGATTGGTGTTTGTTTGGATTGTAATGCGAAATGACTCGTTTGAGAATTCGATGAGCTAGATAGCTTCTGAGATATTCTTTATTGGGCACCCTTCTTGCACCTTGCCTTTTGTTCTTCCACAGGAAGCAGACCCAGTGTACATGCTGGCGTTGTTTGCCACTACTCTCTCTCTCTCTCCCTCTCCTTCTCTCTCCTCTATCTCCCCCTCTCTTTTCTACTTTTTACAAGTCTCTTTGTCTCACTCGGTGCCTGATGACGCATGCCCATACTTAGCTGTTTTGCAGTCAACAGTGGTAGTGCTCACTGACTTTGTTTGCATGCCATTTCAGTGTGGGCCGATGATACGTGGCTGCGGCAGCATGCCGGTGCTACCCTGGATGAGCCGAAGGCTGCAGAAGGGGCCGAAGAGGGTGGCACAGAGACTGATGCCGCTGGTGGCGGAGCTAGCACCGAAACTGATGGACCTGTCGCAGCTGCCGACTCTTCAAGCAAGGTTCTTTGAATTGTCTGAGTTCTGTGTGTGCACGGGCATGCATGCATCCATGGGTGTTTCCGAAGCGTCCTGCGATTTTTTTTAGTTGCATAGCCACTTTGAAAGAATTTTTCTTATTACCTTCCAGGCCAAAGCATCAACCAAAGCAAACCCTCAGGTTTTTATGGATATACAGATCGATAATAAGCAGACTGGAAGAATCGTCGTGGAGCTTAGGGCGGACGTCGTGCCTATAACTGCCGGTGAGGCTAGAGCACAGTGCCAGCAGAGACAAGTCTCGCTGCCGCCAGTCGGCGTTGGCAGCGCTGCTGCTGCAGCTGTGTGGTATCGGGCAGTCCCAGTAGCGTAGGCCTGGCGTGTAGCATGCCCGGGTTGCATTTATTGTAAGCTGTTTCCTGTTCCCCCTTCGCCCAAGTATGGCCGTGTTTGCCAGCACTCCCGTGCTGCATGCATGAACGTGTGCCCGTGTGGGTGCTTGCTTGGTGTATGGCAAGATGGACATAGGCCGCCGTTACCTTTCCTTCAGAGAACTTCAGATGCCTGTGCACTATGGAGAAAGGTTTTGGCTACAAAGGAACTACCTTCCACAGGATCATCCCTCAGTTCGTATCCTTTGGGCTTCACGCCTTGGCCACTGTGTGGGTTGCGCTTTCGGTGGTCGTGTCGCTCCCCCTTTGCGCAGCCGCATCACGGACGTTAGCTTTTGTGACGAGGGAAGCTGCTCGGCGCTGCTGCTGGCTCGGCACCCGCGGCACCGATGCTTGCTCTCTTCTGTCGCTGTGCATTCCTTAGTTTCATTAAAGATGTGCCAAGGCGGAGATTTTACGAATCATAACGGTACTGGTGGGAAGTCGATTTATGGCAAGAAGTTTGCAGACGAGAACTTCTTGCTCCTGCACACCAAGCCTGGTAGGACGTGTTTGCTCCCAGGTGTCTGTTTGTCGAGCTGCCAGTGCCTAGCTACTGCTTCATACGAGGCCACAGAAAAAGATTAAATACTTCAAAATCTAAAGGAAGAGTGATTCGTAAGACGATTATAAAGATACAAAAGCAAAGGAGCGGTGCGAAACACGAAACAAAGGAGTTATGGCTGATATTGTGCTTTGAACACACTGCTGCTATTGGCACTGACAATTTTTCCATTTCTATCATTGTATTGCATCCATTACTAGGGCAGTAGTTTGGTCATATGTAGGTACTGTTGCTATGCCAATGTTAGGTATGTATGTATGTATTGCATGTGGAGATGCTTTGCGTGGCGACGACCTGGCGAAAGTATTATTTCTGGCGTTGTGCGAGTCCTGGCTAGTGTATAGGCTCTCCTGTCATGCAACAGCTTACTGTTTTTAATGTGTTTTGGTAGGCATACTCTCAATGGCCAATAGTGGACCCAATACCAATGGCTCACAGTTTTTCTTGACAACAGAAAAAACCGACTGGTAAGTTGTTATTAATGAGAAATTCCATGCGCATCTTATTCTGAGCATCATTTTGCTACCCTATTCTGTGTGACCATACTTGTTATTCTTTATTCATATCTACTCGCAGTTAAGTGGGTGCTTCTTTGCAGTTTGATTTTCCTTAAATGTATGCTAGGACGTGCGTTTGTAGAAGGCTTCTTAACAGGGGTCATCTTTGTTATTTTATCATCTTAAAGCTGTTTGCTTTTTAAAATTTTGATCTCTCGTTTCTTTAAGACTTACCTGCCCAAAAAAAGCTATCATATGTTGAATGTCCGAGCTGTTCAGCTAGTAGTAAGCTGCAGGTGATGGCAGTAATCTATCGTGTACTTGGTATAAATGTCTGCTTAATCTCTGAATTGTCCGGCCTTCTCTTTGTTCTTCGAACTAGAAACCGTCCTGTTTTCTTTCTAGGTTATTTCTATATCCACTGTGATAGCCAATTAGTTCTTTTGTGTTTCACCATGCTTTTGCAGTTGGAATATTTCGGCCTCCAAACTCACGGTCAAGCCCATATACATATAAAAGGTGTGCACAACCATATAGTTGATAAAAGTTTCTGTATTATTCCACTATATCTCAAGTAATATGATCAATAACCCAAGTGTTAATGTCCACTATCGACTATCTTCTTAGCCTTCACCCAAACAAGCATGTGCATAGGGATCCCGGTATCGTCTTTAAGAGCATTTCTCCAAATTGTTTCCAAACAGTTGTCATTGGATGAGCACATTTTCTCCACTGACAAGTTGGACAACTTGCAGCCAGTTGAAGTGGCCAAAATCCGGGCCTGCATAGATAAGACTGTTGCTGCCAAACTAGTTTATGTATTTGTTATATCTAGATCGCTACCCTTTATTCCCTAACCATGTTATTCATGTTGTTTATCTAGCATGATATTACTCACCATTCAATTCCCTTTGCAGCAGATGTAAAGCGCCTAGAAAGAGATCGAGTTCTCTGAGGGCGCTTTATCAAGTACATTATTATTATTATTTAAGACTTCCTCCCTGTTCCCTTAATCGACGGAAACAAGTGCAAATTTGAGCAGCAAGTCTGATCTGTCGATCTATCGTCAGCATCATAGCTGCCATCACACCACTTCTGTCTGAGCTACACTTGGTGTCAATCGAGTATCGAATCGACTTCCCGATCCTCATTCCGGATTACAGGTCACTTCACTGGCATGCACCAGTGTGCGACCTCATTACTCCTACTATGTGGTCGCGCACCTCCCGCTCATCGGCTTTTAGTCACCTCACCGTCCTACCCACTAAATTGAAATATTTTGGCAATCGACTTTATTTTGTACACATCGAAAGTATGCTTTTAAAGTCTTCAAATGTGTCACTTGTGATCAAGTCTAAATAGAACGGATTGAAGGTAGGATTCGAGCACTTGCCGACCCGGGTCGTGGTATGGAATTCTTGACCGAATGTGGGTCTGGTTCACCAGCTAAGCTAGGCTTACAATTAGATCAGGGGACACTCGTGCCTGCTTTGCATTGCAACATTGAAATTTCTTGCGATTTTTCACTGGCATAAGCTAGTCCCTTTATATTGGCTAGTGACGGAGTGCAGCAGGAAATTATGGTGTTCCAATGGGACCGAAGGTTAGATCCGAGCACTTGCCGACCCGGGTCGTGGTATGGAGTCCTTGCCCGAATGTAGGTCTGGTTCACCAGCTAGGTTAGGCTTACAATTAGATCAGGGGACACTCGTGCCTGCTTTGCATTGTAACACTGAATTTCTTGCGACTTTTCACTGGCATAAGCTTGTCCCTTTATATTGGCTAGTGACCGAGTGCAGCAGGAAATTATGGTGTTCCAATGGGACCGAAGGTTAAAGAGCCGGCATTGAAACCCCTTTTAGAGTGTTCCTCTTGATGAAAAAAATACTGGGCATTAGTTTTGTTGTTGTGGCCCCCTGTAGACTTTCGATCAGCCTTTAAAACTTAAAACAGTCTTAAAGAAACCGCTTGGGGCATGGTCTTCTATTGCACTTGAAGCTTCACGTTCTTGCCTCCGAGTGATTCGATTGAAAGTATCTTTGTTGAAAGACAGAATTCCTTGAAGTTGAATGTGCTTTTTTGGTCACCAAATTTATGATTAATTATTCCCTGATCAAAACAAACTGCCCAATCAGGTCCGGCATGGCAGGCTACTCCTACACAATAGCTGCTGCCGATTGGTTCATTCTTTGCTAGTGCACTAACGATTGGATTAAGATTAGGTGTGAGAAATTGCCCACCATCATTATGGCTCTGTTCGTACCTCAAAGCCTGGGAGCAGATATGCATACTAATTTACAGCTTTGGAAGAGGGCCCTATTAACGTGAAAATACCTAGGAAGTTAGAATGAGATGAGACGATGGAGCAATGCCACAAACCATTCTGAAGTAGGTCCCGTCCAGTTGGATGCTGGTTAAGGTACTGGTCCCGACCAAGGTCTGGCCGAGGTCGTGGGCTCGAGCCCCGTGGCATATGTGAAGCCTGAATAGAGATTAAGTTCTCTTAGGGCATTATACAAATGAATTTTTTATATTCAACTCTTAGCTGACTTATGTCTAATGGTTTAAACAGCTGCAACCCAAGGGAGAGCTGTGGTAGATGAAAAAACATGCAGTCACGTGCTTTTGGTAACTACATTGCAGTCTGCTTAAGTCATTGGCATTCTTTTATACCTTGGCTGCCTTTGACACACGGAATAAGCTTACAACCAAACGACCAAGCATATCTTGTTTTTCTGAGGGTAACTTGGTGTTGGCAGCTGTGTTGACAACTGCTTTGTGCAGTCTTTAGGCTATAGGAACAATGCTGCTTTATTAATCAAGAAAGCTGCTTGTGGTTGGTCTGCACTCCTTTGCAATTTGCCACCAGTGCAAACACACGAGATCAAACACAAGATCATGTCTAAGATTGTAAATCAAACATCGACCTGTACCTACCGGTGATATTGAATACGTGAGTGGCTGCTATTTCTCATCCAATTTTTTGTTTTTTTTTTTAAATATTGTTCATTGATCTAATGCCTACAAGATTTGAACTTCTCTATGATTGCAGCACTCATGCTTCACAAATTTTGGGCTTACTTACCACATGGGCATGCATTCGGTCGTGCAAAAGTCGAAATTAGTCAACTTTAATGTTTAAGTCGTAAACTAGCCTAAACTATTAACATATACCTGCGTATCTATACTAAGTTGGTTTCTCGCAGGGCAAGCAGCCGAAATTCAGCCTCGGTTGGCGAACAAATGTGCCTCAAACTCTGCTTTTCAAGTGGCACTGCGACTGCAGTGCTGGACATACTGATGGATGTAATCAACTTAGCTTTTAGCTTCTAATCGAGCCCTTCAGATAGCATGATGTTCTGCTTGCCTTTTGTACATTTCCTTATGCTTGTCGGTTGTATCTTCAGTCAACTATCGATCAGAGCATGTTTATCTCTGGTAACTCATTGTTGCATCCCGCTGGTTCTTTGCTTGCTTGCTAGTTTTGACCACATATGGAGAGCAGCCTGCTTTTCCTAAGCTCATAGATATTGCAACCAGACGCAGGTAACACCAAACAGATTCCTTGCCTATTTTGTTGATGCTGCAGCACCGATTTGCGCATATCCAGTTGATATATAATAGTCTGTGTTTATTGTAAATTTATCTGTATACCTACACTCAGCATCAAAACAGTTCTCACGGTGTGGTCGCGGCTGCTGTGGCTGTAAATTTGTTCCGGTATTACGAGGGTGTTCTTCGAAAGATTCATGCTAAAGTTATGTGGATCATGTGAAATTACGACCTTACAGCCAAAAACAAACACATATGCTACTGATATGTATATGTTCAGTGTGCTGTCGTGTCCTTACGATTGTTAGTGACCCTCCTTCTCTGGTCTGGCATAGATGCCTAAAGCTTCTTTCTGCATTGTCAGTTCTACTGTAGTAAAATCCACAGAGCCTAAGTACTTATACTGAAAAGGGCGGCTACTGGTGTGGGTCTAGCATGCTGCCTCAGACACATGTTACTATGGCCTCACAGTAGTTCTATGGGGTTAAATTCAGGCGACTGGCTGGGCCACTGCATCAGCACCGAACAAGGATTCTTCAAAAAGTACTTTACTTAAGTTGTTTTTGATCAAGTAAGTTCGATTTCAAAGCTCAAATACTCTGCTAGGGCGATAGTTACATTTGGCAGCCAGATTAAGAATTTAAGCACACTACCTGGCCAGTGAACTTTTTTACGAATCATTGTTTGGTGCTGATGCAGTGGCCCAGCCAGTTGACAACTGTGGGGTCATACCGACATGGTTTGAGGCAGGGTGTTCGTCCTAAACCAGTAGCAGACCGGTTCAGTAAAACTCATTCTCTGTGGATTGTGCTACAGCAGAGTAGACAACGTAGAAAGAAGCTTTTTGCCTCTATGCCTGACCAGAGAAGGGATACCATTAAGAATCATGATGGGACGACTGCACATGCGCATACCAACAGCATATATATTTGATTTTTTGGCTGAAAGTTAATAATTGCACATGCTTCGAAAAACTTTGGTATGACTGTCATTGAAGAACACTCTTAATATCCAAACGAATGTACAGCCACTGCAGCAGCAGTCATACTGCAAGGGTTATTGTATGCATATATGGGATAACTAAAACCGTGTTACTGATAGAATTGCCTTAATCCCAAAAAATTATGCACAGTCGACAATGTTGTAAAAGAAGCGATTACCAGATTCCTGCGCACCTTCATGGTGCGAATGATACACATAGTCCTCCTGTGCATGCTGGGTTTGGAGGCATGCTCCACCATTCTCGGCTGCCAAAGCAGTACATATTTCACACACTCTCACCAGAAGTACTGAGAGGTAGGTCTAACAATCAAATAATTTTAGTGTACCTTTCTAAAGACAGGTAAGTTACAAATGGGATCTGAACTTCCCATAATACTGGTGATTTTCACATACAATTTAAGCATTAAAAGATTAGGCAAACCATGTCTAACCCGGAAGTAAACAGGAAGCAACTCATCAGCAAATAACAAATGTATCGATCTCTGCATCATATGCGAATTTGTATCCCAACTTCATTAACCTCATTCATCGAGGTGCATGTTGGCAGCTTGTTGGGACGTGTTTTGACTTTTGAAACAGCTCTATATAGTGTAGTATTGTTGCCTTGTAAATCCTATACCTCGGCCAATGCTACAGATCAGTATGAAGTTTCACACTTGAGTTCAGCTTGCTTATTTACCATTGCAGTAGTTTATTTCTAATTATGGCTGTATAAGTTTAGCCATGCATGCCGTCAAACGTCCTTGAACATAATATTCTGCAATCAGCGACACCTATAGCAAAACTTGTTTTGTGACATTGTTTGCCGTCGTGCATTTGTATCTGCGCACACAGCTGGCACGAACCGCTGAACCATAGATGCAAGCCAAAATTCTTACTTTGCCCTTTGGAGGCCCGCTGCAGGCTTGGCTCCTTATAGCTGAGCAGTGCTTCAGCAGCCCGGGTGTCAGAGACTATGTGTCAGTACTGGAAATCGATTAGCCGTCTGAGTGGGGCCTAACTTAGCAGTGCTGCAGCAGCCTAGGTGTCCGGAGTTCTCATGCCTCTGCCGGACTATCCATTACCCTTCCATCCAGGGGAGCTTAACTAAGTGGTGCTCCAGCAGGACAGCTATCCAGAGTCCACGTATCTCTGCCCGACAATCGATTAGCTGTTGGGGGTCTTATCTGCCTGTTAGCTGTGCATTCTTTGCTGATCGTGTGGTCCTGCCGACTTTTGAGCTCATCTTCATTTCCAGCTTAATGAAACGAGCTCGTGTACCGAGCAGTACAGCATTAAAGGAGCAAGTGCAATAAACAGCTGCCTGGCCCTCGTGGGTTTTTAGAGCTAGGCCTGGTACGTTGGTGCAGGTATAGGGGCCTGATCGGTGTGCTCGTTTTTTTGGGGGGGGGGGGACTAGTGAGTTCGACTAGTTGGTCGGCAAGTCTAGGCCACGGAGCTTCTCTTGATTTGCTGCTGCTCTTCTGAGCAGCCGGTATCTCTGCTACTCTACCCTGCAATGCTGCCTTTCTGATTTGCAATCAATGTCCATATTCATTCCATGAATGTGGCGAAGTTTTTTTTCGTAGGCTTGATGGAAAGCACGTCGTGTTTGGTCATGTAATTCAGGGAATGGATGTCGTTCGTAAAATGGAGGTATGATCGTCTTATGTCTGCGATAGTAGGTCTTTGCCGATATAGCATTGAATTGAGGTTTTTGTTTGCTCTTGCCTTGATGCGCGTTATGCTACTGTCATGCTACCTGATGGTGTTGTGAGATGATCTGGAAAGTGCACTTGGTTGGCTTCTCTGAAGAGCTGAAGTTGTGCTTATAGCGGATGCATTGCTTTTATCGCTGAGAGATAGCATGGTCAATAATATAGTAATAATACATATTTGTATTTGTATAGTGCCGTCAGAGAACTTAGCCTCTTTCTAGGCACTTTGCATTTGCTGCAAAGGAAGCACTATCGAATGGTTAGTGGTAGCATGCTCAATAAGCAACACGAATAACATGGTTAGGGGTGACATGCACAGGGTCAGCATGCATAAGCACATAGAGGTCGAATCACACGGACCCACTAAATGCTGTAATAAATAGGTGTGTTCTAGGTTTTTTTAATGTGATCAAGTCAGGAGATGTCGTGACACAAGTCGGAAGTGAGTTCCAGGCTTTGGGAGCATACGAACTAAATGCACGATCTCCAAAGGATTTGAGGGTTGTACGAGGTATAGGTAAACGATTAGATTGCGAAAAGAAGATGGTACGATGCTTAGCCTGGTTTTTTCAAGACCCGACGCCTGCACACCGGAGAGTCCTAGAGCCACCTCTGCTTTAGGGTTCAACGTCCATATCTCAGGTCAAGCCGATTCCATGGAGTCCACTCCTTACAAAGAAAAGAAAACTCTTCCCGGGACAGACACTGAAGTCACCGAGTTTGTCTGCTTTGCCGTGCTGGGTCCCGGATTTCCGAGTTGGGCAATAATAACCTGATTCCCTTAAGATAGAGCACGGGCATGCTGCTGCACACAGGCTTGTTGCTGCTCGTCACCGGCGACATTACCCCACTTCAGAACGGTTTTGGCCTATCTCTTAGTGGGAAAGTAGATCTGATAAGTAGGTTGGAGCCAAAGAATGGAGGGACCTAAAAGTGAGTGACAGAACCCTGAAGTCGATGCGATGCTTGACTGGGAGCATTGCAGGTCGTCAAGAAATGGTGTGATGTGGCAACTTCGTCACTCACGACAGATAAGCCTAGCTGGCTGCATACTGTGCCTTTTGGCCACTACATCCCTCTAGCGCAGCACGATGTATGATCCCGGGTTATTTTCAGTCACCAGTATTGTTGATCCTTCTAAAATAAATCCTGTTCAGATTGACAATGTATACTTTTGTCTAAAGGATGTGCAAAATAGCAAGATATAATTTTCTGCATCTGGAAACATTCATACCGATCTGTTAGTATTACCTAATAGCTTACGATTTTACTGCATATGCAGTCGTTATTGAAATATTACGGAGCAGTAGGCCAGTGTGTTTACTGGTTACTAATCAGGGAGACGTCTTTACTCTTCTGCATGTCAACCTTGTTAGTATTGGGCTCGTTAGTGTAGAATCCTGGCACTCCAGCTATCAGTTGATCGGAGCCTTGAAATCGCTTGGGGACCTCTCAGCTGCAGTGAGTGCAGTCGTTAGGGAACGTGTAGTCACAGCATAGGGCTTACATCCTCTCAAGAACTCTAGATAATGCTTGCATCTCGAAGTATTGAAAGTCTTTAGATGTTAATGTGCATGCCCTCGGCATTGCCACAGCCGGAGACCCTTCTGAAGCCTTATTTCAGGCGATTCATCACTTAGCTGCTCTTCAGTAAGTCCTGAATTATATAACTGAGATGGACAGACCCTCGTGATTTTCAAAAAGTTCTGTACCTGAGGCTGTGGGTGTGTGTGTGTGTGTGTGTGTGTGTGTGTGTGTGTGTGTGTGTGTGTGTGTGTGTGTGTGTGTGTGTGTGTGTGTGTGCGCTCGTGTGGGCGTGTGTGCGGGCATGTGTGCTCGCTCACACGCAAGTGTGTTAAGGGGTATACAAAAGAATCAACAGGAGGGAGTGTATTGCAGACATGATTTGGCCTGATTGTTTAAGCTCCGTTGGTTGCTCTTAACTTAGACAATGTTATTGTTTAAGCTCCGTTGGTTGCTCTTAACTTAGACAATGTTGGCGTTCAAAATTAAATTGCGAAGCATGCATATCCCTAAAGTTAGGGGAGTATAAGCTGTTGGCAAGACCATTAATTTGACTTTTTTTTTTCATTGGATTCGTATTCTGAAGCAACCCGAGAACCGTGTGTTTCGAGATCCTTTCATGCGGGACCTTTGAAGAACTGCCTACTTCTTAAGAACTAGTCAGGAGAGAAAGCAGTAGATAACCTGCTCAAGGCAAGCTGACTCGATACGGGTCCTTTAACGGTTAAGACAATGCTCCCCTGGTTACAGTCGCCCCTCCCCGACAGTACTAGTCGGCACCCTGCTAACATGCTCACCTACCGGCCCGCCACCCAGCTCCCCATAAGACAAGCAAACTCTTCCTAGGCAATCATCTTGTCATTTAACTGTTTGATATGTATGGTAGTGCTGAACTTCTTTAGATTGTGGGGACACGAACACACGTAAGTAAGCATTTATCTATTAATAGAGTTATTAAGTTAGGCACGAACTCAGTGAGAAACATTACCGAGGTCTTGGCCTTTGGCAGGAGCATGCAAGTGCAGTGAATTAGCCCTTAGCTAGTTTCGTCCTAGCTCTTGGTCAGTGAATGTGCATTTTTACGGGGTTAAGATTACTGTTGTTTTTCTGCAGAACTGTGCTATTTGCAGCTGTCGGCCTGGATTTTGGTTACATATGCCAGCTGGGCACTGACTGTGCGTCGGTAATAGCTTTTTAGCATGCCCTCCTGCTGTCAACTACTAGTCTTGACTGGTGCCGGCTGGCTTTGTAGATTTACCCTTCTGGGTATACATATTCAGCCATGTGCCTAAGCTTACCTACTGCTGCCACTGAATACAGCAGCAACTAAATTGTGACTAGATTGAAAGTGCAGAGTTGGGCTAAGCAAAGACAGTGCCTGCATTCGGACTTCGTTTTAGGCACTAGGCTCCACATCCGGTAAGCCATCCCAGAAAGTTGTCATCGTCAACTGTGGAGAGCTCGTATGACCCATTTGGCTGGGTATGCATTGTCAGCACCGTAAAGATGACTGCAGATGGCGAGAATGACGTGACCTTGTGTATCCGTGCTCGGTCATCGTTTGCAAGCCCATTGCTTGAATGACTTGTGAATGCATGCCCTGGAGTTGCAGAAACATGGTAGCTGCATCGGGCTGGTAGCATAGTGACCCGTCACTCTTGGCAGTACATTCTCCAAGCTGTAGTCACACTGGGCAAGTGGTTTTTTGCTGCAATTTCAGCCACATGCCATTTGTTACCACCATGCCGAGTCATTCGTGCCGGACCTGGATGGATTTTATAGCTGCTCATGTGACTTTTTTCGACCTTAGAACCATGCAACGGATTGCAGCTTTCATCCTGATCACCGAAGGATTGACTATAACGATGGCTTTACGTTGTGTTTTTAATGTAATGTTGGTGGTCGTGCCAAGTTTAAGGAAACAAATAAATTATTTTGTTTACGTTCGTATTGCTGTAAGGAAAGGTCACACAGGACGGCACTGTCTTCGACTTCAAAGTCCCTGGCCTGCACTAGCTCGAACATCTACTCCAAGTAGCACAAAAACTGCTCTGTTGTGTCTAAGTTGCTTATATCTCTTCCTCATACTTATTTGAAAGACTGAGCAGAACCTTGAAGTCTATCAAGCTTCACTATCTCTAGAAGGGAGCTGGTAATTGGCATAGTGCTGAATGCAACTGTAGCAATTTATGACCTTGCTTTTCAGTTCTGTTTGGTCTAATGTCACTACATCTGCAGTTGTTATAGCTTGTGAATTAGCAAGGTCGTTGATATCAGGTTTCAGTTTCTCCCTGGTAACGCTTGATCCACAGGGTCGCCCAGCTCTTGAGTTAAATTGAACCCAACTAATCACTTACTGTCCTCCCAATATTAATATAATAATAATAATAATGTACTTGATAAAGCGCCCTCAGAGAACTTAATCTCTGTCTAGGCGCTTTACATTTGCTGCAAAGGGAAATGCAATTGAATGGTAAGTAAAATCATGCTTGAAAAACAAACAAAATGAATAACATGGTTAGGGGTGACATCCACGGGGTCGGCATGCAAATGTGGTTAGTGGCAGCATGCACAATGTCAGCATGCATAAGCACGTGAAGGACGAATCACAGGGACCCAATATGCAAAGTGTACTGGATCTTCTATGTTAAGCTTAGATTAGGCATGCAGTGTATGTTGCCCTACTTTGGAAAGGCAGCTAATGCATGCGCATTGGACACATGGGATGCTACTCGGCTGTAAGGCTGGGTAAACTTAAGTGCCTTTGAGGTTGGATTTTAAAGGCTGACCAATTAAGCAGGTTATCAATGAAGGTTTTGGTCGGCTATCTAGCCTGCTGTGTGCATCTGCTGTATGGGTAAAGGCACATGCTGGCTGAGTTAGGACGTATGCTGGTACCACCAAACCTCGAGGGATTTTTCAATTCTTGCTTCAATGCATGAATTGTGCACAATTGGCCTGTTAATCTACGATGCACCGCAATTATGCAATACAATCCTCACGTTGATGCCCGGCTGGTCGTAGTAAATCAAGGTACTAATACTTGTGATGCACACCGTCGACTTGACAATGACACCACAAATTTGCTCGATATCTTATATTGATCGTACAATTTCTTCACCCAAAAGCCTCCGATAATAACCCATGCCACTACCAACTGATTCGATGTATATATATATGTATGTATATATATGCATATATATATATATATATATATATATATATATAGTGAAAAAACTATATATATATATATATGTGTAATAGTTTCTTTCACTACGTAAGTAATCAGTTATAACTATATAGTTTCTTTACTTATATATATATATATATATGTATATATATATATATATATATATATATATATATATATATATATATATATATATATATATATATATATATATATATAAGCAAATGAAGCTGCGAATGCAAATCGGCCCCCCACAAGGGCCAAAAAGTTGTGCCGTTGTACCCGCGATGGCAACTAGGTAAGGCCATTGCTTTTCATAATCTCGGTTCCGATGTCGTTATTCGAATCTTGACGTGGGTGATAGCCGTTAAGGCTCTTCTGTCGCTAGACAAAAGAGGCTGTTAAGTCAGCTAGTACACCCGAATGGGATTGCAATGGTAGGAAGAATATATAATTCATTTGTATAGCTCCTAAAGAAAACTTTCTATGCGTTTCGCATATGCCATAGGGTTCGAGCACACCACCTCGGTCATCGAATACACTCACCATGACCTTGGTCGGGCACTCCCTACTACTACGGTTGTGCTTGCCGGTGTAGTTGCATCCGCTGTAAGCTTCCTGTGCGAGCTCACAGAGCAGATTTGACTTCTCGCTGCAGTGAATGCGAGGCGCCTAAAGTTATCAACCCGCGACGGTTTTGCATGAACAAGCTTGTCTCTTGATAAAATTGGTTTGATGTTTTCTCATAGCATCCTCTCGCGATGCAGAAACGTCGCCAGTTGCAATGCTTCTTGTCCGGCGTATATCGTTCGCCAATCTCGAGCCTGAATAGGGCCGATGCTATCGAACCGTGTTTAACGCGACGCTGCTTTCCGTGCGAGCCATCGTTAGTACATACCGAGCTAGAGAGAGAGAGAGAGAGAGAGAGAGAGAGAGAGAGAGAGAGAGAGAGAGAGAGAGAGAGAGAGAGAGAGAGAGAGGGGAGAATTCATTTGATAGAGAGAGAGCTCAGTTCATCGGGAGCCAATCCTCGGCGCGACGCTGTTTTCCCCCGACTGCGGGTAGAGGCGATCTGTCCTTCTTTTTAGCTGCCACTAGCGATGCTGTTGGACGGCCCCCGCCGCGGGCGAGCGCACTTCACTGCTATGCGGTTTCCTGTGGGCGGAGCTACCGTTTCTTCATAAAGGCGTTGCTGTTGTAGTTTTTAGAGGGTATAAAAATGGGTTCATCTCGTTTTTCAGCAGGTTCAAAGAGGCCCGTCGGCCGCTCGGACGACGAGTTCAGCATCGCGTGGCTTCACGCTCTCCCGAGCGGATTTCTATGTACGCTGCAGCTTATGAACGCCGGCTCTTTGCATACTGGTTATACTGAGGTACGCAAGCTAAATACCGATTTATCTGCCTGTGGCAATCTGTGAAAATCTGCCGGGGCCGTGCCTGCCTTCCGGCTGCAGCTCAGGCTCCCCGGGGCAGACGGGGAGACAGACAGACAGACACAGAGAGGGAGAAACGGAGAGAGAGAGAGAGTGCGAGAGAGAGAGAGAGAGAGAGAGAGAGAGAGAGAGGTAGACAGACAGACAGACAAACAGAGAGAGAGAGAGAGAGAGAGAGAGAGAGAGAGAGAGAGAGAGAGAGAGAGAGAGAGAGAGAGAGAGTGAGAGACACAGGCAGACAGACAGAGACAGAGAGAGAGACAGAGAGAGAGACAGAGAGCGAGAGAGAGAGACACAGGGAGAGACAGAGAGAGAGACAGAGAGAGAGAGAGAGAGAGAGAGAGAGAGAGAGAGAGAGAGAGAGAGAGAGAGAGAGAGAGAGAGAGAGAGAGAGAGACAGACAGACAGACAGACAGACAGACAGACAGACAGAGACAGACAGACAGACAGAGGGGATGCTGATAGTTTATTTAAGAACTAGCTTATGACCATGAAAAATCACAGTAAATTTCAACATTGCATTAAAATGCCCGAATGAGTGTCCGCAGACTTAATGGTACATCCAGCCTAGCCGGTGAGCGCGGCCAAGCGTCGTGCAACGACTCTCCATACCACGACTTAGGTCGTGTCCAATGCTCGAATCTTACTTTCGGTTTCTTTCTGCTTTTGGTCTCATCAAAACTGAGGCATTCGTTGAGCGTTGACAGCACGAAGCTTCTTCCCCAGTCTCCCGCTATCGTTTAGCTTTTCCCGACGTTTCAGTTTGAGTTTTGACAGTGTGGCACAGAGTGGCTTCCTGCATCGTGTTTTTCTCGTTGTCTGCGATAAGTCCGCTTACATTCTGCCCGCTCTGCTCCTTTTTTATTTATTCCAGATTCATCGCTGTGAAAACTCGCCAGTCCACAATAGCTGGCGGAAACCGCTGGCTTTATATGGAGATTAACCCGCATCCGTGAGTAATGACGGAAAACTCAAACTTTGCTTTGGAAGATGGCCATGAGTATGCGCCGACATGCTGGTGAGCTGCCAAGCTTAGTGCTCTTAAATAATGGAGCAAAATCTATGCAGGAGGAAAAAAGTATGCCAGATTACGTTTGATAGTTTTCTTATAAAACAAACATGAATCTAAATTCTTGAGTTTATTAGCCAACTACGGGTTAGCATCCGAATTGAGTTGCGTATACGGACGTATAGACGTGCTGACCATCTTTAATTCTCTTATAATTTTTTTTTTTATATTTTTGCATGTCCATCGCTTACCAAAGGCAGGTGCAGCACTGCTTTCGGTTGGTCACGCTCACTCGGGTAGCTTTCCGTTACGCCAGCTCAGTTGGTTCAAGCGAAAGCGCCTGTTGTCACGTCAGGCGACAGCGAAGTGGATCGTAGTGCCGAGAGCGAAGGCTACTGGAATGCCACGGCCACCATTTGTAAACCACTGAACAATAGTCTCCAACGCAGCCCAAACATTGTGCGTCCCTTTAGCCCTCAGCTGTCGTGCCTTCGACATGAGCTCAGCAGCAGCTGTACGGTAGCCTTTGCACGGAATCGGGGCTTCCTGTTCTAAAATGACCTTTTGTGGGATGTACAAACCAGCTCCACTTTCAGATTCTACCTATGATAAGTTAAGTAATATCTTTGCACGACTTCTTAGATAAGAGTGCCACCGCCAAGTTGCATTTAATAATAATAATAGTAATAATAAATTTGATATAGCGCCCTCAGAGAACTCAATCTCTTTCTAAGCACTTTATATTTGGCGCAAAGGAAGCACGATCGAATGGTTAGTGGTACTCGTGACATGCCATATAGACTCCTGTAATTCTCTCACAGTAGCTCTTTCTATCTGGGTTATGAAAGAAGAAGCTATGCAAAGCTAGGCCCCTAGGCCTTAAAAGTCGAGGTTGTCGAAGCTGTTATATTACGACCCCTGTTTCCACGTGCACTGCACCCTATCAAGTAACGCATTGATTTCTAGGTCTTGAGTCGTAATGGCTCACTAGGTAAGGTGGTTGCTTTTCATGACCTCGGCCACGAGGTCGTGAGTTCGAATCCTGCGGTGGGCGATCCTTTATCACCACTGCAAGCGGTGGTGATAGCCGTCAAGGCTCTTCTGTCGCTATACAAAAAGAGGCTGTTAAATCAGCTAGTATTTTTCTTTTGCTGCTTCTACGTACAGTGGCAATGCTATATGCCACGCACGCGGCACTGCTTTACGACGAGCGGGAGGACTGTCGTACTATCTCGCTAGCTCCATGTTTTCACAGCGGCTGCTCTTTGCATTTTTGGAGACTTCAGGAAGCGTATCCTCTTGCGCGTCATTATGCGTCCACGTGACTTCTCCTTCGACGATGCCATTTACTTTGCAGCCTGGTGAATGTGATGCCATCATCTTCGTGTGTATCCTTATCGACCGACTTCGCGCGATTACCTATATGCTGCGGTTACCGAATCAGCGTGTCATGACGGCAAATGCAGTACAACTTCTGGTTCCGATTCGCAGGAAACTAAACTTCTGACAGTGTTTCGAAAGTCTGCCAGTGTGTGAATGCTTCTAGCAGATTTTGGACACTGGACGTTGTCTAACATACCCCACAGACAGTCCAACTGTAATAGCGGCAGACAATGCTGACTTGCCGAGGCAATGCCAGTAATGAGAGTGGTTAGCCGAAGTTGCAATTGCTCTTGCGACAGAAGATGAACGTCGACTCCTGCCCGTGGTGTGTGTACTAATCTCTGCCAAGTTTGAGGTCGGATCAGATATCCATTAAGACAGAGCCGCCGCTAAAAGGCGCTCTCCCGTTTCCAGCTAAGTGAAGTGTTGACGACCTGAACGCTTGAAAAGCAGAGGGCTTTGGAGACACATTGAAGCCTTGAAGTTTTTGGTGACGCGGCTCTCTGTCAGGAAGATAAAGTTAAGACCGCTGCAAAGACAGCTTTGAAGAAAGTGCCTGAAAAATCCTCGGTAGCAATTTAGATTAGAGACTGACGAGGTGGCACGTGACCTAATGGTGACACGTACTGTAGCTGGTTGCATTGTGTTTTTTCCTCAATTCGGCCTTGGACGGGCAGTGAAGCGGCTCCGTGCTAAACCAGCCAGATTACGACGGATATTCACTTGCCTGAATTATTATGGCTAGCAACCGACTATGCGCTACATGTAATCTATGGCCAAGGTCGTATGAAAAATAACGTCACGTAGCCGGCACTCAGCTGTGCCCTTAATATTTGGTATCTTTGGCTCTGATTGGAGCTGAGAAGTGCCCTAGCTGATGGAGCCGTTGGCTCTCTCGTTGAACGCCTTTAACACTCCGTCGCTGTCAAATAGACTTTTCTACTTTATGGATATGGACTTGATATGTGAAGGCATCGGCGCTCTACGTCGCTGCCGTGTTCCGCTATAGTCGGCACAGAGAGGCTTGAGAGTTGGAGCTGCGCCTACAAGTCGCTCGCCATGATGCAAGGCTCGGGTATTGCCACAGGTCTGTTGGCAGCAGAATGCACACTGAAAGCCGCTTTGAGTGCGCTATAAAAAACTCCCATGCGCAACAGCTGCATGGCCTTTGTGGCTTTGTGCAGTTACAGACGGAGATACGTACAGACATTCGCCGCGCGCCGGCTGAGACTAGTATATGAGTTATATAATTATGAGCGCTCTGTTTTCGGCCTAGTTCTATCCGGACCTGGAAGTCGCTACAACCCGTTTGTAACAATAGGGTCGGACCTAGTCAGAATCAAAATAGCTTTCCGCGAAGTGTGGAATGGTGGTACATGTTTATGTGTAAATGGCTCCAGTTCATTTATGGTACATGATGCACGTATATGACTTTCGTAAAAAGCTTATTTGCCTTAACATAGATTGTGGGATCTCGCTTTTTAGAAGATCAACTCCTTCTTTGCTTTTCGGGAACCAGTTTCTTACGCCTGATGCAGTAAGAAGAATATGGATACTGCCTTGCTGGACGGATCGTGGGAATTCTGCCCAGAACGTGGTATGTCTTATAACTACCTCCCTGTTAATTATTCTCAATTTGTACGCACAAACAAGGGTATACGTGCAGAGAGTCTTAACGGTCCCCTGTGCACAAACAGACAGAAACACATACACCCACTCACAAGCACACGCACACTGAAATATGCATACATACTAATATTTACATACGCCACGTATAGACCGTATATATATATATATATATATATATATATATAAAGGTCCTAAGCAGCTATCCAATGCTTCCGACAGCAAATTCTGAAAACGCACGGTCGCCGCTTTTGCAGTAGCGTCGATTCATATATATATATATATATATATATATTCTGTTGTTATATATTATGTTATATAATGTCTGTAACTCGCAGCGAGTGAGCATCTGATCACAATGGGGCGAAAGTTCGTTGAGAATGTCTTCTCAGTGAAAGAGAATATATTGCTATCATGTATTCACTGTTACTTTATGTACTAATATATATATATATATATATTCAATAAATACACGATAGCAGTGTATCCATTTCACTGAGAAGTTTGGTGTTTTAAACGCTTGAAAGTAGACACGAGTCATTCGAATCTCTACAAAACCTAAATTATAGACACACGACTGCATGCTCCTTGTTAGCTCACAGCACGATCATTGGGCTACACAACGAAAGTCTTCGGCTACCTCGTACACGGGGGGGGGGCGGGAATTGCCAAAAGTTCCCTTCTGCTTTTATACAAAGGAGGCTGTTGAATTAACTGACGGTTGCTTTACTCTGATCAGAGCACACGACAGCCGAGTTCTCAATAGAAGCTCACACCGGTCGTCCTGGTCAAAGCTGAGTGCTCAATTGGTTCACTTGGCTTGTCACGTGAACTTCTCGAAAGCTCCGAATGCTCTAAGAAGCTCTTTCTCTGTTTAGAGCATGCCAGACTACGGGCGAAAAAGGGACTAACATTTGATCAGAAAGTTTGAAACTTGGCTGGCAAACGAGCGAAGGAGTGATTACTAGATAAAAAGCTATGCTTTACCATGCGCTTTTGTTTCTTCTGTGCACGCTGGCATGGCGATCTCATTAGCTTTTCGCAATATTTAATGTCGCCCCAAATCTGTTTGACTATCCGTAATTCGGGCACAAAGGCTTAACAGTAAGGAGGGACGTGAATCGCACACATGGCCTTTATTGAAAGAATCGATCAATAGTGTTCTACAGACACAGCGTCAATCGCATCGTCATCATAGGCGGCAACAGAAGGTCATAGGTGCTGAACTTAAACTTGGCACAGCTAGTTGTTTCCTGCCGGTACTTCTATCCAGATTTCATTGTGTCTGAAAAGCAGAGTCGAGGGTTTGTTGTATTCAGCTGCAGTGAGAGTATCTCCCACGGACTTTCCTTGCTTTTTTAGAGCAAACTTCAACGCGTCGGTCTGTATTCTCCAGTTATCAACTCTTGTGAGACGGTTGTAGCCAAAACCGCTGAAAGATCTGCAAACAATCAAACGGAACTTCTGAAATGCCGTATCGTATCTTCCTCTGCTCTCTAATCCCCAGCCGCAGAAGTATTCCAGCGGCTCCGTGGAACCTGGATTTTGCTGCTCAGGAGTCTTCCGTTGAAGCGGAGACACTGAAGGCTACTGCGATCTTCCAACTACTACTCCCTTCTCACCCTCGTTCACGCCTTTGCTCTTTATTTTCTCCCGCTCCTTCTCTTTCTCTATCTCTTAATACTCATCGCCATCTGTCACCCCTTTCCAGATCTCTTACTTCTCTCCATCTCTCCTGCTCTCTCTAGGTCTCTCATCTCTCTCATCTCTTGGTTTCTTGTCGCTGTCTCGATTTCTCTCGATCATTTCTCTCGCTTTCATCTCTTTCACGCTCTCCCTCTTTCTAGACCTCATCTTAATTTCTCTCTTTCATTGCCGCCCACGAACGCGTTACCTTTTCTTTCCTTCCATTTTTCTTTAATTTCGACTTCCTGCAGCATCCATTCACAAGCCGGAACATTTTCTTTTCTACTCGTGCGCCTCCTAGCGAAACTGAACTGCACGTACCTCACGTAGTACGACGTGGGCGGCTGCGTGACCACGGTCAAATTAGCATTGTTGGGAGCAGGAACGTCGGCTGCACTTCCGGGGATGAAAAATCCCATGAAAGGAACGTTATCTTTTCCGAATCTTTTGACCACTGGAACTGTCATCTTAATCTTCTTCGATGCTAAAGAAAACAATAGGTTTACGTGTAAGTAACAGAGCAGACGACCAATTGGGAGCCCTAAATTTCTACGAAATTGAACGTCAACCCTCAGCTTTGGCTTTTAACGACTAAGCGACGCATCCAAAGACTAAACTACTTGACGCCTGGGGCAGCCGACTGACAAGAAAGCCCCTTCTGAGAAACCCACCTTCTGAGGTCCCACGCGATTCAGTAACTATTACAGCGGCTGGCTAGGGTTGGCAGTGAAGTGCCACTCGCCGGTAGCTACTCGGCAGCGGCTCAGCTAGAGGCTCACTCACCAGCATTATCACCCGATATGTAGTTAAACAAGGCCCAAAAGCAGGCTTGACGCTCGAGCTCCTGGCCTCTGATGCTGATGTTGTTGTACGGCAGAGGACACGTCACCCAGTTGACTTCGCCGTACGATCGCGTTTCGAAGAACTGCAACGGCCCACAACCAAACCAGGAGCCACTTACTGAGTGCTCTTTGGAAGCAAGCTGCATGCACTATGCCTCGCCAACACGAAGCTGCAGCGCCGGCGCCTTCGAGGGCTTGAGCGCATTTACCCAGTTTTTGTCGGTGACATTAAAAGATGGGCATTCGTACCACGTGCAGAAGTACGGGTTCCGTCCAACCCACGACGTAGGCAGCAGCGAGTGCAGCCATTTCGCGATGCTCCCGGTCTCCTGCCGCTCAGGCAGAACCGAGCCGTCGTCTGCAGCTGCATAGCGACTCAGTGCCAGTAGCGAGCAGACCACGGCAGCCTGCAGCAGCAGATAATGGCCCATTCGAACAAGTTGAAAGATACCAGCAAGCAAGCTTGTAACTGTAAGACTAGCAGTGTACAGGCTGGAAGCCCGACTGTACGTGTTATATATATGTATATACATACATATATATATATATATATCTTCACTCTCACACGCACACACGTGTCACCAATAGGGAGACCGATGGGAGAGTTGTGTAACCCTTTCCGACCTGCCGATTGGACCTTGTTGGCTTGCCATGGGTTTCAATGGCCCAATAGATGAACGAGGTTTGCATGCCACCCAGGAGCCCCTGCAACGACTTCAAACTAAGAATTGCCACAATTTACCCTTTAGCCGATCGGCAGCCTTCAGGGGTACGATTCGCCACTAACTGAATCGACTTGATTCGAAACTTCGCTCGTCAAGCACACAGCTAAGTGTTGCCTTGTCGTCTCGTATGCGTCGCGTTGTCTCGAGGTACGCGTATAGTGCCCTGAGTTCAGGCGGCGATTAAACTAGCGTAAATGTAGCAGCTGGGGTGAGCAGCATAGGAGAGTGCACCTTGCCGTGACCACGAGGCAGACCCTGCAAGACGCCGTCAAAAGTTGATTCGACGAGTGAAGGCACGTCCACCCAACCCCTCCCCAAAGCGCCGGATGGTCCATGCAAAAAGGATAAGAAGAACGAGTTAACCGGCAATAGAGTTTGTATTATAGAAAATAAAACGATGTCTGTTCAGACTTTCGCTCGGTGCCCCAAGTGTTTGAGTCGCTTTATATTTCCAAGATGGCTTGGATGGTCTGGCAAGTACGCTAACAGTTAAATGTGTGTCCGGGATGTGCACAAATGTACTAATGCCTTTTTGTCCTGCGAATAGTAAGAAAGAGTTGGAAGCCATGAAAAAGGGATAGCACTCGGAGAGGAAAAAAGACGACTCGGAGAGCGAGCGTACGACTCGGTAGCGTGCGAGCCTCGAGATGCTCGGAGAAGCAGCTGAATGTTCAGGTGCTTCAGCCATGCTGCTCGGACAGTTACATTGGGCAGAGCGGAAACCGCTAGATTGTGTGGTTTGTTAGATTTACCTCGGCCTATCTCATTTAAATGGTACGCTCTACTGTGTACAATAAATATTCGACGTACGGTGTGGCTAAGGAGTCAATGAAAAAGCTGTGCGCGAGGAGATGGCATTAGGGGGATCAGAGAGTATCACAAATGGCATTGACGGTATTTTGGGGACCCATTGCTTCAAATCACAGCATTGAGTCTCTACGGATGCTTCTCTGAGGAAGGACATGTGCTTGATATAGAAATTCTTAGAATCCCTGTAAGACCAGCAGAGTGCAGGCTGCCAACCCGACTATATATGCATATATATATATATATATATATATATATATTTGTATATATATATATATATATTTATATATATATATATATATATTTGTATATATATATATACATATATATATATATATATTTGTATATATATATATATATATATATATATTTGTATGTGTATATGTATATGTATATATCTATTCACTCTTACACATACCCTCGTCTCACCAAGAGGCAGACCTCGATGGGAGACTTGTGTAACTCGTTCGGACCTGCCGATTGGACCTTATTAGCTTGACTTGGGGTTTCAATGTCCCACTAGGCGACCGAGGCTTCAATGTCACCCAGCAGCAGCTGCTTCTGCTTTTAACTAAGCTAGTAATTGACATTTGAGCCGATTGGCAGTTTAGGTAAGCAGCGTACGCGCTCGGCTGCAGCTGAAGCTACGCCTCTTACTGAGTTGCACCGGGGCTCTCCACCGACTTACCTTCAAAACTGGCTCAGCCACAGCTGTCCCGTGCCACATGTACAACATCTGTGTGTCCTGCTACAAAATGACTCCTTACCGGGCGTTCCCTGTTTCACAGGTCAACAGTGAGCCTACAATCCGTTACTATCACTTTTGTAGCATCGTAATAACTATGCATGCTTCTTAGATGAGGGCACCACAACAGATTTGCACGAATTATTGATACGTCATCTAGACTTCTGTCATTCTTTTTTCTGCCTGTATTACGAAGCGCTCAAAAGGCTGAAAAACAGGCTAGTGTGTATGTCTGTCGCGACTGTTGGAACTGCTTCATTTTACAGCATTTTTTTCAACCGGCACTGGCTCCCCATCGGATGGTGTGTTGGCTTTCTGGAGTTCGTCTCACGTTTAGGTCCCTTCATTCTCGTGCTAGGGGTGCATTTGTCTAAACTATATGCCCCCAGGCTTTCCATCATGCTACAGGTCATGTTACTCTGTTCCTGTAGGAATGCCTAACCAGGGTAAAGTCTGTTGGATGCAGTGCTTAAGGCTCACGTTGAGCAGGTGGCTTTCTTAATAAGCCAGGTTGTTTCCGAGAGAGTTGACCCAGCGACCCCACATGCGAGCGAAGACCGCAGCAGCCTTTAGCAGCAGCTGGCGGTTGACATCCTTAGGAGTCGAACGTGATGAGTCAACGCGAGCTCCCAGCTGTAAGACCAGCAGTGTGCAGCTGGTCTACCAAGCTATTAATCTAGACACCACATTTTACCGTGCATAAGCCCGCCTCCCCCGACGTATAAGCCCCCTAAAACGTGCTGTTATTCAATAGCTGAATGGTCTAAACACTCTGGAGACTCATAATATCACTCATGTCAATTATTACTATCCTCTGTATCAGGAATGGTGATGGTAATCGCTCCACCTTCCTCGTTCGCATTGCAGGCTTGAAATTAGGTGGAAACTCCCTTATCGTCTTTGTCGTCGTCACTCTCTTCATAGACTGAAACATCTTCTGTTCCATCCATTGCATTTAAAATGTCACGCTTCTTCAAAGCTCTGAATATAATCTCTGGTTTTACGCTGTTCCTGGCCTTCATCACCCTCTCATTGTTTTTACCAATTGGCTGCTTCGAGATCCTTCCTGCTGGTGTCAAGTTATTACCCTACCGGCCCAGCATCCATTTATTTTAAACGTTTATTGTAAGGCTCCTTAAGATGATTTATTGACGCTTACATCCAGAGGCTGCAACTTACTAGTCTGAATACCCGGGATTCCTGCCGGCTTAATTTTCACGTCAGCTGCCACTTTCATAATTTCATCATCTAAAGGAATCAAGTACGAGCAAAGCTGGTTTTTCAAAAGACCTACCGGTCGGCAGTCAAACACCTTTAAAAACCATACTTGCATTTTAGCGCTGTCTATCCAAACCTTTTCGTGAACTCTATGGATAAATCCTTTTGGAATCTCTTTGTTAGTCATTTACTTTGGAAAATGTCCATCGGTTCAGGTTTTGTGCAATCTGCTTCAGCAAGCTAACACTACGGTGTTTCGAATGTTTTCGTTTAGTTTAGTTTTAATTGATACCGTCTTGGCTCCTTTAAAATGATCAGTTCAATTGCTGGAGGCATTAAATGTTACAGGTACCTCATTCATATTGAGCTGGTTTGGTCCAACGGTTAACGTGCTCGCCCCGACCAAGGTCTGCCTGGGATCGTGGGCTCGAGCCCCAAGGCACATGTGAAGCACCTGAATAAGGATTAAGTTCTCTTGGGGCGCTATACAAATAAATTATATATTTTAGATCTGGGAAATCTCAAAGTTGTGCTCTTTGCGCAGCTGAATTGTTCACTTCTGGAACTTCAAGAGCTTCTCTTCATAGTTTTGTGACATTTTTGTGCCAATTTAGTCTGTCTTGTCATGATCAAGCCCCGACAATTCATAAAGCGGTGGCATCACTTTGCAGTTCCTATAATGTCCACAGCTCTTCTGCACACAGAAATTTCCTGCTAGATCATCTTTGTTGACACTGCTATTCCAGTTTCTCTTTGTTTAACCAACCAAGTTTTAACATCATTCTCCACCTCATGCCACTTTGCGCATTATCCTCGACGTGCCTTTTTTGCCTTGGGAATCTTTTTTTAGAGCCTCTTCTTCCATCCTCAATCTTCTGGTTGTTCTGCGGTCTGGTACAGGTCCAAACGTTCTCTCTGCTGCATGAATACCACTGCCCTTTGCATGCTGAATTAATTTTAACTTGAAGCCAACAGAAGAGGCTTGTCTTCTCTGATTTTCGGTTTTTCAGAGACTCCAAGCTGATCCTGGTCATCTTGGCCGCCGTTGTCGCTGCCGACGTCGTCGCCACCTCGACCGTCGTCCCGGCCTCTGAAAATGTCGTGGCGGCACTTATAAATACGCCGGTGGTCGGGCTCACCTACGTCGTCATTTTGGCAGCGTCTTCATCCTTTTGGCCGGTTCCGTCGTCTCCGTCATCTAGGTCCTCATCTTGCAGTCCTCGATCTCTATGACACCATTATCATGTCCTCCATTGTGAGGACTTTCATAGACGGTGGATTGTCAAATTTGTGCTGGTAAACAACCATATATAACACATTTGGTGGCCAGTAGATCTTTGTTAAGTAGCTCTCAAAGCAGGTACGTTGCTTAGCAGGTACTAAAAGCAAAAAAGGTATGATGATTGCCCCCTCACCATTATCTGACCCCAAATTTTTTTTAAATGAGCTTATGCACGGTAGAATACAGTATATCTGCCGTCACACCTAAATCCCACAAACTGGGAGAGACAGATTGGGAAAGATAAATATCTCGATGGAACCTGTCGTCTGGACTCCTGGTGGCCTCGATTGGGTTTCAATGACCCAGTCGGCGAATGAAGTCCTGACGACACCCAGCCGTAAATGAAGCCGCTTCAAAAGTCTGAAAGCCCTACTCCACTAGGGTTACCATTAGACCACCTCTCCTAAAAATCCTTTCCTGTAACTTATCCTCATCAAATGCAGATCTGTAGGTGGCTATGCATTTAGTTTAAATAAAAACGTCCGTCTTTATGATCAGCCGGATTGCTCGTATAACGATATATTATTTGCGGTTACTGATTCATAATGGCTGTGAACCGATCATGTCATAGACCAAACTTGAGTGGAATGAAAGCCAGAGTCTTATTTGCGTTCAATTCTTTGAGTCTGGCCGCAGGAGTGCCCAAGGCATTCAAATCAGGTGGAAGCTTGGCCCGGGGAATTGTGCCGCTCGTCACTTAAGTAGTGCTCAGCCTGGTAAGAGTGCTTGTACGCTGAGGCACTGACAAGCTGAATGCCAGTAACGATTGGTTGCTGCCGAATAGGCTTGTCCACGCAGCGGATGTGGACACGTTTTCTGAAGTTGCTGGTGCTCTTCATTGCATCCGTGTTCGGCTACTTTCTGCTTGCTTACGTGCATTGGCCACGGTGCCTATAATTGGGTGTCGCCGATTTCAATGGTCAGTAGCGTCTTCAGTATTCGTTTCGAGTCGGCTGCACCGTTAAGAGCCTTTGTTTGAGGCCTAGTCCTGACCGGACGTGGAAGTCTCTGCACCCCGTTTGCAACACTTGCACCTGAAGTCATTATGACGCCATCGCCTTACATATCGGCTTACTCTGACTTGAAACTAAACGGGGTGATGTTACACAAGTGCAAAACAGTATTAACTAGCTAATTTGCTAACATGGTTTAGCACACGATATCGCTGTAATCGGACCTAGTCAGAATCAATAGGCTCTCGGTCGCAGTTTAGTTTGGCGGTTTATACTTGCATCAATGGTTCCAGTCAATGTTAGGGACTTTACGTACATAGCTATCACACAGAGATTGTTTTATTAAAACGTAAGTCTCTTACTGCTGTATATTCTCATCTATTTCTTTTTTGGGACAGTGTTATTGGCTTGACGCTGTAATGAAATAACCTTTCTGTACTGACCAAACGAATGTATCCTGTCCAATCTAACCACTAACTTCCAATTAATATCAATCTCTCTACATGCATAGAGTATCCTATTGGGCCAATAATATTTAGAGTTTGACTGTAACTTGTGAACACACGTAAAAATGTACGTGCATGCGCGAACGTACATATACATGAGCACTAATGCCGCCCTGGTTTGGCCCAGGGGTACAGTACTCGCCGCCAAGTGGCTAATATTGTGGGCTTGAGCCTGCGGCATTTTAAAGTGCTTAGATACAGATTAAGTTCTCTTAGGACGCCATGTCAATTAATTACTTTACATCATTTATTATATTCAAAAGAACATTCATACATAGTTTTAAGCTAAATAAATGTACCCTAAATTTAAAGCATAATGTACATCGTTCAGTGCAAATTAAACTACCAACACATATTCCCAGACACTACAGGTCGTTTCTGCATTTCGGTGCTACAATTATATGAACATAGTGATCAATCATAAAAATCTTTACTATACCTCAAGTATAGACATGTGAATACACGCTTTTTTATATGGGTTCTAAAGCAAGCAAGACCTTTGAGCTTCACAACCTGTTACGTCAGTTCGAGTGCAGCTGATAAATCTTTATTGACCTCTGAAAGCTGGGGGTGGGAAGGGGGTAGACATGAAAGTTGTTCTGTCTATATAGAAAGTAGGCCATTGAATCAGCAGAACTTTGGTTTACTTACGAAGAGCATACCTCGGAGGCTGATTTCTAAATGGTTGCTCGCACCGGTCGTCCTAGTCAAAGCTCTTCTGATCCAGTGTCTAGCCACGTGGTTGGCCACGTGTTGGCAACAGATCTCAGAGAGCCCTGCAACTTGTTGCTCTACTTTGGGTGAGTAGACTATGGACTAAAAAGTGCTTCGTATTTGATTGGAAAACATTCAAATTGTGGTGTCGGCAAACGGGCGAAAGAGTCATAAAGAAACGAAATCCAGGCCTTTCCTCGTGCCTTTGTTTGCTTCTGTGAATTCTACCGCAGCGTTTTCACGAGCCAACGGCAAAATGTTATATCCTACATTTTCACCAACAATAAGACCAACTACTAGGCTGAACAGGTCAAAGGGTATTTGATTCTTGTAAGTCGTTTCTTGGACAAAATAACGGTTACCATTCATGCGACATGGCGTCAAGCTACTCGTCGTCGAAAAAAGGCACGTGCATTCAACTCAAAACTAGCGCCCCTAGTTTTTAATGTTGTGCCTCTATGCTGAACTTTTTTATTCTAATGAGCAACCAGGGGATGACTTATCCAGCAGAAGTGAGAATATTCAGCATGTATTCAGGTGGGGCTTTAGAACGTAGCAAAAACTCCTAGGTAATGCAGCGTTTATTTAACTAAAAGAAGTCCATTGCCTAAGTGCTGATGACAAGTACCACCCACTCCTTTGTATCTTGTCATCTTGCCTTCATTTGCACTAAATTTACATGTTTTGGCGATCAAACCTGCAGCATCTAATCCCACCTAGAGTCTGGACACCGTTCCGGCTAAGATCAACACTTCCAATGACACTGTGTCGTTAAAATTCTAAGCATCAAACTAAACTTCTCCCAGTCAGCTATCACTTAACGAAAGAGCGAGATTGTCTTTTCCGTTTCATTGCGTTTTGTGTGCTTACTTGCGCTTGATTCAGTCTCTGACACTGGCCAGAGGGCTTATTTACCGGCGGCCATGATTGTCTTCATGTTTGCTTTAGTATGCTGGCCTGATCAGGATTTTCTTTGCCTTTGCATGCTTGATATTGTACAAGTCTCTATACCAATCGGTATTGGTTCTCATGCAGCAAGTTTTAAAGCACCAGGATAGTGTTTCTCTTGTCTGCTTACAAGCGACTTAATGTTTTATTACTGTTATCGTTAGAACTCAGCAATCGGTTCGAAAGCTCCATGAGTACTGCAAAGCATTGGTTCTGCTTAGGTCATGGAGGCCATTGACCAAACAGAGACGGGCATTTATCGGAAAGCTTTCACATCGTACTTCTGGTAAGCGAGCACTGGTAAGTTATAATAAGCTTGAACCTATTCTTACGCTTTGCTTTAGTTAATTTTTAGTGAACTCGGTAATCGACCTCACTACCCCTGGCGGCAATATTTTACTACCAGCGTTTTTAACCACGGTCACTGTACTCACCGAAGCGATAGGCAATGAAGAGCAGCCTTAGATCATATTGCTAGCGTTTATGGAACAACTTGAATTATTACTTTCTAACGGAAATGGCATCAGCACCTCATCGACGTCATAGGATGTCATACAATGTCGTAGGTGTTTCACTTAGAAATAGATACCACTAGTTATTATCAGCCGGTACTTCTATCCAGATTTCATTGTGTCTGAGAACCAGAGACCAAGGGCTGTCGTATCCAGCGGCAGTGATAGTATTTCCAATGGATTTCCCTTGCCTTTTAAGACTATACTTCAGCACATCTGTCTGTATTCTCCAATTGTCGATTCCGTTTACAATGTTGTAGCCAAAACCAGTGAAGGATCTACAACATAAATCAACCAAAAAATTCTTAGAAATGCCAATCATATCTTCGTTCTCTCTGCTCCAGGAGTGCAGCAGCATTATTGTATCAGCCAAGCTCTGCCAAATCTGCTCGCTGCAGTGACTTTTTCCACTTTATGAGCACAAAAGGGTAATGGCTTTTGTGATCTTTTTTATTTATTTTTTTCTCATCACCATCATCTTCATACCCTCGTGTTGGCATCGCTAAGTTTCTCTCCAGCTGCCTCATCTCCCTCTCCCTCGCTGTCTCTAACTCTCTCCTTTCTCTCTCTCTCTCTCTCTCTCTCTCTCTCTCTCTCTCTCTCTCTCTCTCTCTCTCTCTCTCTCTCTCTCTCTCTCTCAATTACCTCATATTTAACACTAGCACATCTTTCTTGCTAGCTCCCGGTCTCTCTTGCTTATTTGCATTTCTCTCTTCCCTCTCTCTCTCTCTCTCTCTCTCTCTCTCTCTCTCTCTCTCTCTATATATATATATATATATATATATATATATATATATATATATATATATATATATATATATATATATATATATATATATATATATATATATATATATATACATACATATCTTGCTATCTCACCTTCTATCTCTCTCCTTATTTTCTCTCTCTGGCCCTATTTTCGTTCTGTATCCGTGTTGCTTCCTACGCGATTGATTTTGCTTCGCTCTTTTATTTTCTTTATTAGAAATATCAATCTTCCTCTACGTGTCCATGCAGAAGCAGGCTAATCTCTAATTGCTCATGTATTGCAGTGAATCTGCAAGTTTCGTACCTTACGTAGTACAACGTGGGTGGCTGAGTGACCACGGCCAATTTAGCGTTCTTGGGAGCAGGAACATCGGATGCATTTCCGGGAATGAAAAATCCCATGAAAGGAACGCCATCTTCTCCGAATCTCTCGACCACTGGAACTGTTATCTCAATCTTCTTTGATTCTAAAACACACCATGAAGCACATGCAACTTGCTGAGCAGGGAAATTGTAAAAACACCAGTGACAGCCGGTTCAAACTCGCTGGGCTTAAGCTACTCAAAGAGCCAGAAGACGTTCTCGCTCTGCATATTGCACCCCGGATCAAGGCATGATGCTTTCGGCCGGTGGCCAGCCACAGTCAACATTACCAGAACAACAGCCCTCCGCACGAAGGGACCACGATACGGCATGTTTAACCGAACACCTACACATGGAGTATCTACATCAATCGTGATTTGATATTTGGCGAATAGTTGTTAATTAATGGTCAACGACTAACTCGGTTATCCAAGTCGGTCAATCGGAAATTCCGCGAGCCGCTGGCGACGTCCAAATCGATTAGCACAATCATTAGCTCCTTATTGTGGGGAGCATGTCCGGCGGCTCGACGAAACCACTGTCAACAAGCTATCCTCTCGCGTCGATACTAAATGGTCCAGCCACCGCGAGATAGTAGAAGCAGTGTTACTTGCACGTCGATTACAATGCATGCACCGGCGACTAGACTGCAGTTGTCTGGCTATATTTTGCTCTTCACCAAAGCTCCTGGAATTCCTCACTGGATTGTTGGTATGACGAGATGTGAGTAGTGCTCGCGATGATCAGGAGGCGTTGATTTCACGAGAAACCCCTTTGTACGCTAAGCAATGCCGTAACTATTACAATGCACATGTAAGTTGGAAGCGAAGCGGCCCTGCGAAGGCACGGGCGGCTCACTCACCGGCATTGTCTCCCTTTATGTAGTTGTACAGGGCCCAATAGCAGGCTCGAGTCTCGCGCTCAAAGCCTCTGGTGATGTTCTTGTACGGCAGAGGACAGGTCACCCAGTTGACTTCGTCGTACGATCGAGTTTCGAAGAACTGCAACGGACCGCAGCGAAACGACGGTATCTCACCGAATGCATTCTCGAGGGGAAGGAGGTACGTTTCGCCACGAAACTGCTCAGCTGCAGAGCCTGCGCCTTTGCTGTCTTGTGCCTCACCCAGGTTCTATTGATGACCTTGAAAGATGGGCAGGTGTACCACTTGCAGAAGTACGGATTCCGTCCAATCCAAGACGTAGGCAGCAGCGAGTGCAGCCATTTAGCGACGCTCTCTGTCTCCTGCCGGTCAGACAAATCCGAGTCGTCGTCTACAGCAGCACAGCGACCCAGTGCCAGCAGCGAGATGACCACAGCAGCCTGCAGCAGCAGTTGGTGGCCCATTCGAACAAGTCGAAAGATACCAGTAAGCGAGCTCTTTGCTGTAAGACCAGCAGTGTGCCGTTGGCCTACCCACCAAGTGATATATGTACATATCTGCAGTCGCACACTTACATCCCACCAATAGGGAGAGACAGTGAAGGAGATAAGTTTGGCACAATTTGACCTTTCTACTGGTACTTTCGACTTCAACCCTTTTTCCTGGTAGCCTCGATTGGATTTCAGTGGCCTATTATGCGAACTATGCCTCGACGCCACCCAGCCGCAGTTGATGCCGCTTTAAAATTAAATAATAAGTGAACTTTGACCAGCATGGCGGCTTTAGGAAGCTGCACCTAGACTAGGGTGTAGTTCAGAGCTCGCTAAATAAGTCTATTCACTGAGTAGCTCTGTGGCCCAGAGTAGTCGTGCCTTCCAAACTGGCTCAGCCACAGTTGTCAGCTAGCTGTAGCTTGAGCACGGAATCAAGGCGTCCTTCTACGAAAAGACCCCATGCTGGATGTCCAAATGAGCTTCACACTAGATTTTGACTACTATCAGCAATGTACAATTTCAGAAAGAAACTATTAGAAAATTAGATTACAACTAAAAATAGAAAAGCTCGTATTTTTCGTTTGACAAGAGCACCAAAACTAAGTTGCACGTAGTCGTCTTGTGGTTGGCAACAGAGCTCCGAGAGCCCTGCAACTTGTTGCTCTACTTTGGGCTAGTAGACTATGGACGAAAAGTGCTTCGCATTTGATTGGAAAGATTGCAAATCGTGATGTCAGCAAACGGGCGTACGATTCGTGAAGAAACTAAATCTAGACCTTGCCTCGTACCTTTGTTCGCTTCTGTGAACTTTACCTCAGCGACTTCACAAGCCCATGGTAAGATGTTATATCCTACATTTTCACCAAAAATCAGACCAACTGCCAGGCTAAACAGGTCAAAGAGAAGTTGAATCTTTTATGCCGTTTTGTGGACAAAATAACGGTTACCCTTCATCCGACATGGCATCAAGTTACTCGTCGTCGAAGAAAGTTACTTGCATTCAGCTTGAAACTAGCGCCCCTTGTTTTTAATGTTGTGCCTCTATGCTGAACTTGGGTGCACGAAAAGAAGAAAAGAGAACCGTCAGGTTGTGTCTGAAAAGCAGTCAGCGGCAGGATATTTTGGACCTAGTCGTTATAAGTAACATGAACGAAAGGCTATCAGATCTCATGCAGAATTACTGATCCTGTTCAATTCACGACAGAGGCAGCAGTGAGTGCAGCCATTTCGCGCAGCTCTTGGTTTCCTGCCGCTCAGTCACATCTGCGCTGTCTTCTGCAGTTTGGAAACGACCATGCGAAAACAGTGATTGTGGCAGCCTTTATGTTACCTGCCACTACAGCTTGTTTCTGAATTTAATTCCTAAATTTGCATGAAAATGATTAATCCTAAAAATGTTCACTATACCTGAAGTATAGGTGTGAGAATACACGCTTTTGGTATTAGCTCTAAAGAAATACCTGTGAGCTGCACAGCCTGTGTCATGGGTTCGAATGCAGCAGATAATACTAATAGGAAAATAAGACCCCGACGAAAGACCACCGTAGCTGCTGCCGCTTCAAATTACGAGAACAGTTGAACTTTGAGCCCCCTTGCGGCTAAATTCATCAGTGGGTTAACTAGATTGCGGTTCGTGCCACGCTGAGCTTGCTTACTGACCAACACGTGCCCCCCTCCCCCAGCCCGCTGGATTAATTTCAAAATTGGCTCAGCATCTGCTGTCCTGTAGCCAGGCGCACAAAATCAGGCACCTCCTGCACCAAGATCGTCCTTTAGTGGTCGTCCAAACGAGCCAAGCTCAGCTCTGGAGCTCTAGAGCTCTAGACCCTACAATCGGCTAGATTGCATTTCCCCAAAAACTTCGCACACTATCTTAGGTAAAGGCACTGTCGCCAATATGCATGCATAGGCTTTTGGCACGCCGTCTAGACTCACTGTCACTCTGTCGGACACTCAGAACGGCTCTTTGTATGTGCGTCGAGAAACGCTCAAAGGCGTCGTATAACATCAGACCGCCCCTAGGTATGTATGCCGTAATTGTCGAATCAGTTACATCGTGAAGCTTTTTAGCTGCTTTCTCTGGCTCTCGTCCAGCAGGGCATTGATCCAAAGTCATTGATCCAAGGCCAGTGAATTGTCGGTCTATTCGTTCTCTTGCTCGGGCTTGCCTGATTCAAATACTGACACTTTAGGCTTCCCACCGTACCGCTCGCTATCGTTACTCCAAAACTGTAGTAACATGCTTAATCGACCACACAAGTAGTTTGGAGGCTGTTCTTTCGGTTCACGTGCACAAAAAATGTTCGGATCCCACCATCGACCTACAGCTCGACCGACGTGCTCTGACTCGGGATAATTAAATAATAAGATATAACCCAACTGTTTCTGAGAGCATATTTCGTGAGAATCTTCATTTATCTGCTTATATCTGATGCCGATATGAGTGCTTCTATTGCTCATCGGGCGATGGGACTCCTCTCTGCATTCCTATAGGGCCTAGACTGGTTTGCCGTTTTCTTTGGGTGCAATGCTAATGCGAAATGTTCTTTGCGATTTATCGACAGGGTCTCGCATGAGATATTCCTAGAATTGGACTTATTCGGAATAAAAAGGCATCTTTTTGAAAGCAGCTTGGTTTGGTGTTTATTGGAACGTGATGCAATATATCTCCATCTGTAACTGTATACAACCACAACGAATAAGTGAGCGTAATGCAGGGTCTTCTATAACGCTGTCAAATCCTAGACGTCCTTCGGCAGGTATGCTGTAGCCCGCAGACTTCATCTCGCGCAACAAAGTGAAAGTTGCACCAAAGTGATAATCATGTATGAGTCAGGAGGGCAGTCGACCAAGTGAGTAGCCGGTGAGCAGGCGCTCAGGAAGGCTGGATTAGATGTGCCACAGTCAGCAGCAAGGGAATAGCTGTCTTTGCGTAAGAACTGTTGAGCAAGCTCCACAGTGCAAGTTCCACAGGCTAGTGCCTAGCCTCTACCTAGCCAATCGGCGTTCTCAATCTTTCAAGCAGAATATCGTGATCAATAGTTTGTTTGCTACCGCATGCCAACTGAAAGCAGCTTAAGCTTAGACTGAGCAGCTAGAAAACTATCGTGCGTAACTCCCACTTGGTATTTGTGGAGTTACAGACTGAGCTGCATTACATTGCAGTAGTGTCGAATGCAGCAGCCGGTGGATCCAGGACAATAGCATTCTGTGATGCAAAACTGCAACTGTCTTCAATAGGAAAATGCCTAACTATTTGTCCGCACCCCAAAAAGCCGTTACGTCTGAAGTCTTTTGGAGGTACTCATTGAATCATCTCGGTGCCACAGAACACGCAGTCATCTCGCCATACGCGAGCTCCCAGCACGAGACCATTCAGTAACAGCTAGGTTGGCTAGGCTCCGTGACTAAGGTAATAGTTCGTTGACTCTTTCGCTAGACACAAAGGCGTTGTTAACTTGCATTTTATTCACGAAGGAGTCGATTGCCCTGCAATTAAGCAGGTCCAGTGACTGAACTATGTTTAAAATCACCGTAATTATTTTAGGTCCTATATTAGAGCTAAAATTAAACCATGCGAAGTATAAGCGCTTGAGCTTAAATTCGACAACCTGATTTCGCAACGGCGAGGGGTAAACATATATTGGCAGGTACACCGAAAATCAAGATACTGGCAGATATGGGCAAGTCAAACATTCTGCAGCGCCCTCCGATTGTCAACCGGAAGCGTAGCTTCGTCCCGCACGAAATCCCGTGGGCTAAACACGTAAGCGGTATGGCTAGACACGTGGGCGGTATGGCTAGACACGAAGCGATTCAACTATCGGTTATGCACCGCTGACCTCATTCTATCGTTGCAAGCCTGTACTATCACCGTGGGGGAAATAAGGCCGGAACACTCTCCTGTAAAAGGCATCAGCCACCCTTGGCCATATCGACTCTTCCACCTCCGTCTCACGTGAGTCTTAGGCAGACAGATTAAGTTGTACAAAACTATCAGATTCCTCACTATTTGGAGCTGTTGGTTCGACAGGGCAAAAACCGAGGCACGATCCACGCACCTTAAGCAACCACCACACAAAATTCCTTATACGCGATAAAAAAAAAAGTCTGTAGCGGCAATAAGGCGCCACGATGCAGCTCAGCTCAGCCATAGTGCATTGCGTCTTGTCACACAATTCAACGTGCTTGCCGTCCGTGCATAGGCGAAAGACTGCAAGATGCAGGACATGAGGATAATTCTATGACTCCCGATAGCCGCCAAGATATCGGACAGCTTCAGAGATACCGAACAGCCTTCAAGATGTTGGATTACCTCGGTGATGCCAGACAGCATCCGTGATGCTGGACAGCTTCCAAGATAACGGTCAGACAGCCTCAGTGCCTAACATCAAATCCTGGCCGAGTCATACGTCAGCCACGAGGTAGCTCAAATGCACCTGCCGTCCGCCCGTGTCAATGTCCATGACACCTAAACACACGCACACACATACACACACAGACACACGCACACACACACACACACACACACAGACACACACACACACAGAGACACACACACACACACACAGCACACACACACACACAGACACACACACAACACACACACGCAGACAAACACACACACACAATGTCTGTATATATATCGTTTACCGAGAAAAAGATTTTTAGTAGTGTATATGCATTAGCCGGTGGTGCCCTGTCCTGCCGGGGATCGAGCATGCTTCAGGAACAGAGACCACACGGCTTCCGAGCCGGTAAGGGCATCGGAGACGCAGTGCCGCCTTAAAGCCGTCATCTCAGCGCTTGGGATACCGAGGTCAAGGCCAGGCAAGCTTCATTGTCTGGCCACCAGCTGCCGAGAGCCCCGACCACGAAGGGATTCACTACTGCCGACCGGTAGCCAGCGGTCAGGAAAGACCAGGCAATGAATGCATACTTATCGGTCTTGTTTCAGGCCACCACAATTGGAGCATCCTCGACGCTGTCGAGCGGCACCGTCACATCCAGAATTACTAAATCGGTAACGTTGTCAATGACCACGCCCGGCTTGAGAGCCAGACCAACGGCAAGCAGGGAATGGCCTGCCGACGGGCAGTTGAGCTGTGGCCGGAAGAGTTCCGATTAGGCGGCCCAGAACCAGATTGTGTCGGGGCGTAGTTGCATGCAGCATCGGCCGACAGTGGCTCAGCACTTGGCAAACGGTCTCTGCCTCCGTGCGGCATAGGCGGCAGCTGGTAACCGTCCCAGGGTATGCCCTACTCCTGGCAGCAGCACATGGCAAACGGTCTCTGCCTCCGTGCGGCATAGACGGCAGCTGTTAACCGTCCCAGGGTATGCCCGACTCCTGAAAGCAGCCACTGGCAGCACGTCCAGGCGCGTTCGATGCAAGAACCGCCAAGCCCGGAATGACAGCCCAAGATCCGTGGTCAGAAAGTGACTGTGGGTGGGTGGCGAATCTGTCCGTAGCCAGGCAGCAGCTGACCCTGCCCTGCGCAGGCTGGGCCGCCCAAGCACGGTTTTCCATGAACCTGGCGAACTCTCGCAGCTTTGTGATGACAAATCGCGGCACGACCCAGTGCTCGATACCGTCAGGGTCGGTGTACACAACCAGCACTTCAGGGCCGGCCAGCGAGAGGCGATGGAGAGCCGCTTGAGGCACTTACACGCGTCCGACCACAGCGATATCGAGCCAACCCTGTTGCCAGGGCCGAAGGCTGCTGGGTTCAGACATCGCGAACGCTCCTCATCAGACGACGGCGTGTCATCCAGGCTAGCGACTGCTCGGTCGAGTCTGTGACGCTTGCGTCGGGCGAGCACAGCATGCATGTGCGTGCTCGCACGCACGCTTGTGTGTGTGCGTTCGCGCGTGTGTGTGTGTGTGTGTGTGTGTGTGTGTGTGTGTGTGTGTGTGTGAGTGTATTTGTACACAGTCCTTATGCCATTCATTATTCTTCCAGGCTCGCTGGCAGGCTCAAGCGCCGAAGCATGTGTGAGTGGTAGGAAGATGATGACACGCGAGCAGCCAGCGTCAGCCAAGCTTCGTCAACAGCTGAAGCGCCCTCTGCATAGCATTGGGGGAAGACTTGTCGCGTAACTGTCTGCTTGCGAGCTCGTCCTGTGCCTAACCATTAACATTGCACGGTAACATATTCCCTTCCACAATTGCTTGCTTCTACAGGTTCGCTGATAAAATCAATGAAACTGGTGATTGTTAATTCAAATTTCAGCTATATGCCGTAAGCTTGGACGACAGGTGACTGCAGGCTACTCGGTACTAGCTCAGAAGCAAGGATTGGGAGCTCCACGGCCTCGATCATGGGTTCAAGTGCAACACATTCTTGTTAGACCCCTGCATGCTCGGAAAAAAGAATTTGCCACAAAAGGTCTTCTGCCATTATACAAATTAGGCTGTGGAACCAGCAAACGTTAACTTTACTGATTAAGAGCGAACCTCAGCTGAGTCTAAAAAGGAGCTCACACTATTCATCCTAGTCACGGCTCAAAATACTCTACTGATTTAATTTCATACCACGTGGTCTGCGTGAGAGCTCAAACCACCTACAAATCTTTTGCTCTTCACGGAGCATATGGAATTTAATCGACTTTAAACCAAAAAAGCGTGTGGAATTTGATCTGAAAATTGGCAAGTTGAAGTGGTGGCTTAAGATCAAAAGAGTAATCGACGTCTTTAATAAGCAGGTTAGTTACTTATTTAGCTATTCAGTCCTTTAGTCCGCTTGCACGTCCCTGGCATCGCACTTGCATTTAGTCATTCTCGCTATGCATACATTCGGACAACGAGGGTAGAGTGACGACGAGTGTCTACGAGGGGAGATAATTTATACTTATCCTCATACGTGGCTCCGCATGCACTGTCGTGATTGACGTTGGACATTGAAACCCTGAAACAGTTAAATGGATTCAAACTTGAGTGTTTTTTCCAAGAGTGGCAGTGGTATTCTAGGGTAGTGCTCTGCAACAACGGGCTGGAGAGACTGCGGGTGAAGTAGAAGCGAGAAAAGTTCGCGAAGCTGGAGCCTTTCGTCAGTCGCATCTGCAGCACCTGGTCGAAGCGACGCCAGAACGAGGCTGCGGAACGGCGTGCTGCAAAAGCTGAAAAAAGGAAGAGCCGTTCTCATCAGCATCAATGGGCTGGAGATACTGAGGATGAAGCATAAGCACAACGAATTTGCTTAGCTAAAGTCGTTTGATAGTAGTGACAGCAGTAGCGTGCCCGAGAGATTGCTGAAGACGAAAAATGCCACATAATTATATCCGCTATTTTTCACGGCCGATGTTAGTTACTAAATAACAGGTGGGTTTTGCCTTGCGCTTGCATTTCTTTCTGTTAACACTGCAGGGAGCGAATTGATTATTTTAGGGCAAGATTTTTCGCCCCATATTTGGATGAAAATCACACCGCCCACAAGTGCTGAACTGCCAGGTGGGTCGCGAGTAAAGTATTTAATGAACCTAATTGATTATTACCATTCAGCAGGTATGGCATCAAGTTAACGCACCTGTTTATTACAGAATTTTGTGGGTCTTTGCGATTCCTCTTTAATGTGCATGTACCTATTAAAACCGTGCCTGCTGCTTTCGGAAGTTACTACCAATCATACGGTATTAGTTTCTATACAGCATCAGTGAAGTGCCTAGAAAGAGATTTGGTTATCTGAGGGTGCTATACAAATGTATTTTTATTATTATCAAGTTCCTCGTCGTCATGGAAGGTTAGAAAAAGTCACGTGTGCTCAGCTTAAAATTTGCACTCGTAGTTATTGTATGCTAGTTTTTTACTCAGGCTTATTTGTGTCTGGAAATCAGAGCCCGTGAGCTGTCGAATTCATCAAGCAGCAGTGAGAGTATTTACCCGGAACCTTCTCACCTTTTTAGAGACAAATTCAACTCTTCAGTCTACATTCTTCAGAAATGATATCACAATAGCCGTTTGTAGCAAAAAACAGCGTAATTTCCGCAACTGGTCAACTAAAAAAAGTGTTCACAAATTGCCTATTTCTGCTCAGTAAGCTATAAGTGCCATAACATTTCAAAATTCTCTACTAGCCTGAAATTTACCAGCTATGAGTTTCTTTTATTCTTTTTTCAGTTTTTTTTTTGAAAAACTAAACGCGTAACGACAACTGCTATCTTCAATCTATTCCTCCTCTCTCCTCATCATTCTCTTACGTTCTCCTCTTCATTGCCCTCCATCCTTCTACGCCCCTTCTACGAGCCCTCAATCCCTCTACTTTCTCATTGCTTTCACCTTCTTAGCCTCTTCACCCTATCCTTGTCTTTCTTCCAGCTCCTTTGCGACGTGCGTTAAAAATACCCTTTTCATTAGGAGAAGAGACGCCGACTCCCGGGATGGAATATTCAAATCTCTCGACACCTTTTCGGACTTTCCCCCTTAATCTTCGTTGATGCTAAAACACGTAGACTCCCGGTGTAAGTACTTGTACCGAAAACCGGGAATAACCAGCAACATCTAGTTAAATCGCACTAACCGTGAGCTGCTCAAATTCGAAGTAGATATTACGGCTCTGCAGTTGCGCCAGATAGCATTACAATATCCTGTCACCAGTTTGCCAGACAAAGAATAGCTGACCATAGGACCTCGTGTGAAGAGGTAACATTATTACCTGCAAGTTAATAGCACCGCTACGGCTTAAAGATCCAAGTAAATCATCACCAAACATCTACGTTTAAATGGCATAAAAAGCCCCACTCCAGAAACAGGCGGTCGGTTTTACTCGTGGCTTCGAGCCAGACAAGTGTGATTTAGACATCAAACTAATGTGTTAAACACTGCAGCCCCTGGATCTTATCATAGGTGTAAGTACATAAGTTGGTACCCGCTGAAAGCAGGAGTGATTACTTTATTGGCCTCTTCTGCAGCTATGTAGATGAGGCTGTCGAATCAGCACGGCCTTTACTCAACGGCTGGTGCCGTACAAATGCGCTCCGGCTTTTGAATGTTTTTTTCTGCACGAATGGTATGGGTGCCTCGATACGCGTACCTTAGCTTGCTGCAGTCTTCGGCATGCATTCGCGTGTCTCGAGTTAGGGTCTGACTGGCGGAATTAGCCAGCGGGCGGCCATTGCAAGGTAGTGTTCACTGCCAGTAGTTACTAGCTGAAGTAAGCAGCAGCAAAACCAGCCATCTCCAGTTTTATCGCCGTTGGCTAATGGCTGCAGCCGCTTGCAGCACAGCTGGCCGTCTTGTTTCTGTGAGGTCCAAATTTGCAGATGTAAATTACAGCGAGCCGAAATAAAGCCCTGCGGTCGTTTATTAGTAGCTAGCCGCATTTTTTCTCGACAGCAAGAGTCCGCGTATTCGAACCACTTGCTTCGAGGTAAAAGCTCCGCTAATTCTTTCACACGTGTACAAGTGTCAGTAACTACCAGCGCTGCGTCGCTCAGGTTTACATTACCCAAAGGGCTAACGACGCTGCGGCCGGCGCCAGGCCCGTCGAAGCTGTGGTCGCCTCTAATGAGGTTAACAGTTGAACTTAGTACGGCCTGACGCGCTAGGTAAGCCGCATGTGGACGCAGCGGCTGCCCATACTTGGCGAAGGCAGTGCATTGTCAGCCCTGTAGCTCTGTAGACCTGTTCGCTCCTGGCCTCTGGTGGTAATGCTGTTGTATGGCAGAGCACAAGTCACTCAGTTGACTTCGCCGTACGATCGCGTTTCGAAGAACTGCAATGGCCCGCAGAGAAACCAGGAGCCACTTACCGGGTGCTCTTTGGAGGCAAGATGCATGCGCCATTTCTCCGCGAAACTGCAGCGCCGGCCGGCGCCTTCAGAGTGCTCGCACGAACGGACCCAGTTTCTATCGGCGACATTGAAAGGCGGGCAGTCACTCCGCTTGCAGAAGTACGGGTTCCGTCCGACTCACGACTCGGGACAGCAGCGAGTGCAGCCATTGCGCGACGCTCTCGGTCTCCTGCCGCCCGAGCCATCGTCTGCAGCGGCGCAGCGACTCAGCGAAAGCAACTAGCAGACCAAGGCAGCCTGAAGTAGCAAATGAAGGTGCATTCTGCAGATTCCAATAAGACGAGTGAATGAGCTCCTATTTATAAGACCAGAACTCAGCAGCCAGCCGCCGAAACTGTACGTACGTACGCAGGTATGCAGTCAACTTACGATGGTAGCCAGCGCCCCCAGACTAACGAAGAATCGACGTACGAAAATTCGGAGATACAAACTCGGCCACAGTCAAGCAAAAAATCAAAAATAAAAATTTACCCAAGAAAGCTTTTAAAATTCTCGTGCGGTCAATAGATTCGACAACGCCGTAAACAGCTGGGAGGAAACGATGTCTGACAGCAACGCGTCGTGGGTACCGAGGACTCTTTTGCTTGCGTGACTTGTTAGAGGTAAGACATGGTCATAGTTATCTCGTGAGTTCTCGTGGTTTGTGCTGTGATTTATCATTAGCTACACAATTTAATCTTATTACGTGCTCTTATTTGTTAATTATTTGCTCTGTATTTGTAAAAATAAATTTGATTCGGGTACCTCTCAACGTCTTCGTCAGAGCGTATCCTAGCAGAATGCATCACATACCATTCTTGACTAACGAAATTTCGACATCTGACAAGTTTTCCGGTCCCTATCTATTTCTTAAGACAGGGGCTGACTGTACATGCATTTTTTACATATCCCCCGCCCACACACGCGGACATCCTATCAACAAGGAGAGACCGAGTGGTGAAGTAGCGTAATTCGATATGACCCCTGGCTACATTGAACCCCTGGCGGCATGACTTGGATTTCAGTGGCTCAATAGGCAGCCTTCACCCCGATGCCAACGAATCGCAGCTGTGGCCGCTTCAAATTTAGCTAACCAATGGACGTTGACTCGCTTGGCAGCTTTGGTAAGCAGCACGTGGAGGCGAAGCTCGTGCTCGCGCCTCGCCTCGTGCCTGTTCACCGAGCAGAGCTGTGGCCCGCAGCCGTCCTGCCCTCTGAACTCTGGCTCAGCCGCCGCTGCACTATAGCCTGGAATTGGAATTTGCGAGATTTTTATTTTTACAAAGTAAAACCTTGCTGGAAGTCCAAACGGGGAGCTTCACACTAGATTCTGTCAGCTCTGAGTGAGGTAACTTTAAACAACCTCGAGTTTCTCTTTCGACAAGAGCACCGCAACTCAAGTTGTGGTGGCCATGTCCCATTTCAGCGTCTGCCGCAGTCTGTCACGAGATCTTTCTGTCGCAGTCTGCCACGAGCTCTTTCTGTCTGCGCCCCGAAATGCTCGCCGATTTTTTTAAATAAGCCAAAATCCTCGTCTGCGGTGAATATCTAAACTGTGACGTTGCAATACTTGCGCTCCCGACATTCTCTGACACCCTATCGAGCAGTGCATTGATTGCTACGTCCTGCCGCTCAACGTTAAGTCCCTTCATTCTCTCGCTCGGGCGAGAGAATGAAGGTTAGAATGCTAGAAGGTTAGAAGGTTAGGTAAGGAGCCAGGCTAACCTGGCTTAAATACATACTCCCCAGGCCTTACAGAATGCCACCGGGCTTATTCCTTCAGTGCTCTTGTAGGGCCTCGTCAAATTTGAATTTTCTAGAATTGAGAGCTTCGTTCGTATTTACGCGGCGACGTGCTAGATCGGCTCGATTACTCTTGCCAAACTATTACTCCCGGTTCCGGAATTATCATGGCTAGGAACCGCTAATGTCATACAGCGTGGGTGGTTAGCGTGTATCTAGCCGAAGTCTTACTAGAGGCACTCAGCTATAACCCGTTCTTGGAGCCTCGCAGCATCTCGCCTGTGCGTCCGTCCGTCGGTCTCAGTCGACTGAGCTTCTCGTCTACGTCACGGATATAGACTGGTGATCTTAGGCTATGGGCAGTTTTAATTTCGGCAGTGCTTCGCTACTTTCGGCGCCTACTTGTGCGCATTGGTGCTGCACCGAAAAGTCGGTAGATGTGCCTCGAAGGCTGAGCAGCAGCTGAGCGCCGATGTTTGTCTCGAGCCGGCTGGTACTAGCAGCTACACGAGCGCTTTATTGGCGGCCTAGTCCCTGTTCTCCAAACGTTGAAGTCGATGCACCCCTTTGTAACACTGTGCAGCACCTTGAGTCTGTAACTTGCCATCGAATTACATCTCGAAAGTCTCTGACTTGACACTAAAAATGGAGCTACAGTCCATCTGGCTGTCGTGGCATTTCATTGCCCTTGATAATTGTACTTGTGCCTGCTACCAAAGTGAATGTGAGTCTCATTGATCAGATGGTTTGTTTTGCTTTTACCATATGCAAAATGCCTCGACAGAGTTGTGGTTATCTTGAGGGGCTTCAACAGTGCATAACTGTATTAATTAATTTGATAGCATGGTCTAGCATTCGTCAATTTTAAAATCGGACGTAGTCAAAATCAAAATGACTCTTGGTGGCAGTTTGGTTTGGCGGTGCATACTTTCGTAAACGGTTTCATTCCATTTATATGACTTTACGTATATATCTATCACACAAAGATTATTTTTACAAAGATATTGCAGGTCTCTTACTGTTATTAATTTTTATTTTGTGTGTGAGCACATTCATATGCCTGATGCAATAATGAACTTTGCCTTGCTTCACTTATCAAATGACTTTATCCCTGCCCACGGAAAATCTTATCACTACCTTCCGGTTAAGTAGAACTGCTTTATATGCAAAGAGTAGTAGTGTCCTACCGGGCGTATGAATACAGCAAGTTTTGTCTACCACTTGTGCATTCATGCGAGCACATACATATGCACACACACGCACACACACACACACACACACACACACACACACACACACACACACACACACACAAACACACAAGCGCATACACAAATGTCGCCCTGGTTTCTCCTAGGGGTAGGTTGCTGGCCTTAACGACCAATTTTGTGAGATCGAGCCCCGGGGCAATTTTAAATTGCCTGAATATTGATGACGTTCTCTTGCTGCACTGATAAAATGACTGTATCCAGTCCATAGTTAGTCTTGTGACTTCGTTCCGGTTAAGCATAACTTCTCTCTATGCCTAGAGTAGCGTCCTACTGAGCGTATGCATGCAGAGAGTTTTGACCATCGCCTGTGCGGGCACACGCACACACACACACACACACACACACACACACACACGAACGCACGAAAATATGCGCACATATTATTAAGATAGATACATTTATCATAGATTCAAGGCAATATGCATCTGTGTATTCAGTGCATTAAATAAGTATAAATACGCGATTTCTCTTTCACTTTTGCTTGCTGCTGCCGTTCGGTGCTAAAATGTATGAAACTGATTGTTATTCATTCAAATCTCTGGAATACCCTAAATATGGACACGTGACTGTATGCTTCTTCGTATTAGCTCAGAAGCAATATCCTTGAACTGCACCGCGTGAATCGTCGGTTCGCCTGTATGGGGGCAGGGCGGTAGCCGCAAGCGTTCTTCTGCTGCTAAATACTGAGGCTGTTGAATCGGCTATTGAACCAATGCTTTACTCTCTCAGAGCGCTCTCCGTCCGAGTTCTAAATAGAAGCTCGAACCGGTCATCCGTCAGTCGTAGCTCAGAGTGCTCTACTGACCCTGTGGCTTGTCACGTGAATTTTGCGAATGCTCCGAACGCCCTTAAAAGCTTTTTTTTCTGCTTAGAGCATAGAAACTAGGGATCAAAAAGCACACTTACGATTTGGTCAGAAATTTTGCAAATTGGCGTGTTGGCTAACGAGTGAAAGAGTCTTCACAAGATTAAAGCCATGCTTTACCTCGTACTTTTGTTCGAATCTGTTTACACTGCAATGATATTATTAGCCTTGGGCAATATTTTACATCGCATACATTAAAAAATAGTCAAACACGACGCACAAAAGCTAAGCAGCAATGAGAGTCTTTGAATCACTTGCAGCATCAATTGAAGGTCGTATGTAGTGTTTATTGAGAATAATTATTGATTGTTCCTAAACAGACGAGGCATTGAGCGCCATGGAGGTCAGTGAAGGTTACAGGTGTTCACCTTAAACTTGGCGCACGTTTACCTGTTGAGTTGAAACAATAACATCGGTCACAAATTACTTACAACTTACCTCTGGGGTAAGGTGCCCTATTGCAATTGTTTTAGTTTTTATTCGCCTTTAGGTGTCGCTTGGGTACCAGTCTCCGCAAGCTACTATGTCTTCGTAAATCGCAGTTTGACCCAATAAGTATGATAATTTGCTGTGCATTTAAAGCGTCAATGCCCTTTAGAAGTCTGCTTTTCGGTGAACCGACATTTTTGGTCGCTGGCCTAATCCAATTAATGTGGAAGTGACAACGAGTTGCATGTGTATTCTACCGATTACCTAGCTTTGGTGATACGAAGGATCGTCAAACATACTTACTTTAACTTGGCTGGATCAAAGATTGTGATTCAAGAATTTCCGTGGCGGTTCTTGATAGTTTTGGCACCCGTTTTTTCTACTACTCCATTCGACAATTATTACTGTAGAGATTCTTTTGTCAGACTACTTTGCAGAAACTTAAATTAGGCCAGTGATGAAAGAGGTTTTCGCTTGTTTCCACTAAGAATTAAACTTGTTACAAGTTATAATTAAATTAATTTTGGTATGTTTCTTCCTTCTTTTAATTTTTTCAGAAGATCTTGTATTACTCATTGTGAACCTGCTTGTTGCAGAGGAGCTATTCTATCGGATCTTGGTCCTATTTTGAGGGAATGCATTTTAACATCATGCTAATAATCCGCAGAATTCACTGACTTAGTTTGGTTGCAATCACTCAGAGGAAAGTACATGTTCAATGAAACACTTTTTGGAAAAGATCTTTTCTCGGCAACTCGAGTCTGAATAGTCATTTTAATAAACAGGTTTCAACAATTGTAATATGGAAAAAATAAACAGAAGGAGCATTCTGCAATTCATTTGCCTGGTCCTTTATTAACTTGCTCTAAAAAAAAATTTGATTTCTTCTTGATCCTTAAGCTCTGTTCACAGGGCACCCAAAGATGTGATTGACGTTTACGGCTTGTTACGCGCGTATGTGCGTTTAAATATATATAATTATAAATATATATTTATTCATTTATGTTTACGCGCACATATAAGCCACAAACCCTCAATGATGCAAATTGAGACAGGGACATTTTCCTAGAATTTCAAGAGCTGATGAAATGTCCAGGGAAATCGAATTCACGGTGAACTTGCTGAAAATCATTAATATTCCAGGTTTTGGATCATGTTTATTCTAATACCTACGTCGAACGACTGTAGGTGCTTATAGGGGAGTTTTCCTTACAGGAAGATAGTCATGTGAACCTTTCTGAAAGCGCGATACTTGCCAGTTTTTGCTTTGAGTGTGGCTCTAATAAGAAGAAACGTACTCACCAATGATTAGAGGATTAATGTGAAATAAGATAATGAAAGTATGTATAAGAGTGAAAGCCGAGCCACCCCATTCGTTTTTTGTGTGCATATGCTTGCTTGCACTCTGCATGCTGCTTGCGGATGTTACCACCAATCATTTGATCGTGCTTTCTATACAGCATCTGTAAAGTGCCTAGAAAGAGATTCAGTTCCTCCTGTGCAGCAAGTGTAAAGTGTATAGAAAGAGATCGAGTTCTCAGATAGTGCTATAATAAATGTACTATAATTGTCATTATTAGTTGTCTTAAGGTGCTATCGAAATGTATTGCAATGTAACGTATCTCCGTCTGTAACTCCACAAAGTCATAAAGACCATGTGGGTGTTACGCAGGAGAGTTTTGTATAGCGCACTCACAGCCTAAGCGGCTTTCGGTACGCATTCGGTAGCCATCAGACTTCGTCTCACGCAACAAAGAGAAAGTGGGAAGCATAGCAGAGTCAGGAGAGCAGTTGAGGTAGTGAGTAGCATAGAAGTAGCAGCTCAGGACCGCTGAAAAAGTTGTGCCGTAGTCGGCAGTAGGAGAGTAGTTGTCGTTGCGTAAGAACTGTGGAATCGAGTTCCACTGTCTTGGACCTGCAGAGCTAAAGCTTCTGTCGCCAACTGTCTTTAAGCGGAGTATTATCGTTATCCTCACTATCTGCCTCTCGCCCTTCTCATTCTTGATTCCTCAAATTAGATCATCTCTCTTGCTTCCTCGCTTCCGCTTGCCTCTCTCTCCCTATCTGTCTATCTATTTATACATCTATCTATCTATCTATCTATCTATATATCCATCTATCCATCTATCTATCTATCCATCTATATATCCATATATCTATCTATCTATCTATCTACCTATCTATCTATCTATCCATCTATCTATCCATCTATCTATCTACCTATCTATCTATCTATCCATCTATCTATCCATCTATATATCCATCTATCTATCTATCTTTCTATCTATCTATCTATCTATCTATCTATCTATCTATCTATCTATCTATCTATCTATCTATCTATCTATCTATCTATCTATCTATCTATCTATCTATCTATCTATCTATCTATCTATCTATCTATCTATCTATCTATCTATCTATCTATCTATCTATCTATCTATCTATCTATCTATCTATCTATCTATCTATCTATCTATCTATCTATCTATCTATCTATCTATCTATCTATCTATCTATCTATCTATCTATCTATCTATCTATCTATCTATCTATCTATCTATCTATCTATCTATCTATCTATCTATCTATCTATCTATCTATCTATCTATCTATCTATCTATCTATCTATCTATCTATCTATCTATCTATTTATCTATCTATCTATCTATCTACCTATCTATCTATCTATCTATCTATCGATCTATCTATCTATCTATCCATACCGTCCATCCCGTCCATCCCATCCATTCCATCCAACCCATCCATCTGTCGTTCAAGCCTTTTCATTCTTTCTAGCTCTATCCACAGTTTCTCAACCTTTCGCTCCGACCTCGATCCTAACCTCTGCTCATTGCTTTACTCTTCTTTAAAATTTCGAACTTCCGCATCATCCATCCATAAGCAGACTAATCCTTTTGCTATTTATTTTCTTTAAACTATACCACTACAACAGCAGCCATCGACAACAATTTGGCAAATTCCTTCATGCTCTTGTATTTCGCAGCAAATCTGCACTAAAGGTCAGCTGATTTAACTGCCTCATTTACATAGCGGCAGAAAAGTCTTAACGGCTATCACCACCGCTTGTGGTAAGCAATAAAGGATAGACCACAACGACTTCGGTCGTGAAGAGCGAGCACACTAGCCCTATAATCGTACCAAACTTACTGTTCGTAACTTAGTGTTATGCGGGCGAGTGAGTGACCACCGGAAAGCTATCGTTGTTGGGAGCAGGAATGCCGCCAGCACTTCCTGGAACAAAAAATACTGTGAAAGGAACGATGCCTTTTCCAAACCTCTCGATCGCTCTGCCATCATAGTCTCCAATGATACCAAAGCAACGAAGAGTGCGCATGCGAAAGTGGCCGAGCGAGCAGCGCTGGCGGCTACCGGTGCTGGCTCACTGACGTACATAACTCAACCTTGAAACAACAGACTCCATGCTCGATAGTTTCGCCGAGGAGAATTACAACATTCTGTCACCAGTCGGGCAGCCAAAAGATGCCAAACCAAAGGAAGAGTCCCCTTTTACAAAGGAAGCAGAGAAGCGTACTGCAAGTTAAAAGCAGTGCTAAGGTTCGAGGATTCAAGTAAACCACTGTTAGATTAGTATCCTAGGCGGCGGGTGGTTCATTGTCTGGCTTGGAATGACGCAGCCACCAGTCTCGTCTGTCGAACGAGAAATGGCGGCGGCAGCGCCCGAGGCGGTAAGCGGAGCTGCCCACCGCGAAGATAGCCGAGCCAGCGTGACGACGTCGAGTTAGCTCGATCGAGTGCAACTATCGCCGCGTTATCGAAGCTGGGGAAAACCTGGTGAGCGGTCCAGAATTTGGGTTGAGGTGTTGAGTTCTTGCAGATCATGCATTTCTATCGGTGAAATTGAAAGAATTAAAAGAGGGGCATTTGTGCCGCTTACAGAAGTATGGGCTCCGTCCAACCCACGACGTAGGCAGCAGCGAGTGCAGCCATTTCGCGTCGCTCTGTCTCCTGCCGAGCAGGCAGATCCGAGCCATCGTCTGCTGCAGCACCGCGGTCCAGTGCCAAGCAGACATCGTCTGCTGCAGCACCGCGGTCCAGTGCCAAGCAGACCGAGGCAGCCTACAGCAGCAGATTATGTTGCACTCTCAAGAGTCGAAAGAGACGAATACGAGAGCTCTTTACAGTAAGACCACCAACGTTCTGTAAGCCGACCAATTCAAACTTACACCTCAACGGACACTTCTACGCGTATACACTCCGATTGAACCTCGCCAATAGAAAGAGAGAGGGATCTAGCTTATGTGTGTGTAATTCGGTCGCCCTATGGGCCCCACCCCCACCCCCCCCCCCCCCCGGCGGTGCCACTCCGGTTTCTATGGCCCGAAGGGCGAAAGAGACCCGGACGCCAGGTCACCGAAGCTTTGGCTGCTTCCAATTAGACGGATAGTTCAACATTGAGCCTAATAGCAGCTTAGGTGAGCACCATTTGGACTAGACCCTGGTCCGTGCCTCGTCGAGCCAGTAAATTATGTAGTGCTGTGGCCCACAGCAGTCCTGCCATCAAAACCGGCTCAGAAGCAGCTGTCCCATAGCCTGTGCACGGTATCTATGCCTCCTGTTACTAAGTAATACTTTGCTGGGTGTCCAAATCGGCTCGATACTCGATTCTTCTTTGTATAAATTGAGTAAAACATCAAAAATCCACTTACTTTGCTAGATAGGGCACCGTAGGGAAGTTTTAAGTATCCGTGATACCCCAATCTAGACTTCATTAACAAATTGCTCACTTATAATTTAAAACTAGACCCTGAGATTTTCCTGTCGCAAATTTTATGATGCCGACATTGCACCGCATGTTTCCCAATGCACTGGCTATCCATAGAGAAGCACGTTGATTCTTAAGTAGTCCAATTGAATTTTCGGTTCCTTCATTTTCTCTTGCTCGGGCTGACTTGTTTCAAAAACTCGCCTCTCAGCTTTCGATCCTACCACCATCTTAAAAAATATTGTGAAGGTAATGCCTTTGTTTCATATGCACCAAAAGTCTAGATCCCAAAATCGCATACTTGACGACGCCTGAAAGAAGCACTTGAAGTAATCTGATTCCAAGATAGCTTGCTCTGTTTTTCTTTGCACTTTTTGTTTGTGGGCTTACGCCTACTGCCGCACCTTCGAAGCTTTCGTGGGTGTGTGGATTTTCACTGTAGCGTTCCGTCGGGTGTGAGTCGCTGTGGCGTCCTTCATCAGGCTCGTATTCGTTTTGTGTTGTTATCGCTAATCCAATTTAACGATTCTTTTTCAGTTTATATGCAGTGCCAAGAAATGCATACCGTTATCTCTTGATTTTCTATAAGTTTGTATAGAAACATTAATCTTCTCACTAATACAGTCTCGCATGAGATATTCCTAAAAATCAAACCTTCTTGGATTGAAAATAATTTCATTCGGCAGCAGCTTGGTTTGGAGGCAGTTGCCGCTTGAGAAAGTGCCGCTCGACCATTTATCAGGCATTGTGTACACACAGAGCATTTATTTATAAGTCACTTGTGCGACGCATGGTTGGGTACTTGCTCCTAGAAATAATTTTTTGTTTCATTCCCGTGATACGATTGTATGCCTCACATCCCTTGCAACTAAGACTAAAGTTATAGACTCACCCACTGTCACCCACAAGCTGTAAAACCTCACTGTTGGGTCCCCTATACCGCTTTAGTTTCTACGGCTTTAGTTTCTACGGCTTTAGTTTCTACTTTAGTCGACGAAGGAGATCAGCGGACCCAAAAATACACTTTGGGATTCTCTGGAGCTAGGATTGGTCTTGACTGTCGCTAGCTTTCGCATGGATCCCAGCGTTAATATTGTTAATGTTATAATTAATATATTAATATATAATAAATATTATAAAAACAAATGATAATAATATTAGCGTTAATATCCAGTGTTAACACACCGTGCCTACTGTACTGCCGATTTAATATTCGTGTGTGCAACTGCTCGCAATGATACACATACCCGCTTTTAGGAATCTAACTTCTAGCCTATACCTCGTACAAACCTCAAATCCTTTGAAGACCGTGCATTTAGTTTGTATGCTCGTAAAGCCTTGAACTCACTCCCGATTTCCGTCACGACATCCCCTGAGTAGACCACATTTATAAAAAACTTAAAAACGCACTCGTTAATGACAGCTTTTGGTGGGTACCTGTGATTCGTTCTTTATGTGCTTATGCTTACTAACACTGTGCATGCTTCCACTAACCAAACTTGGATGCTGACCCTGCGCATTTCACCCCAAACCATGTTATTCTTGCTGTTTATTGAACATGTTACCACTAACCATTCGATCGTGTTTCTTTAGCAGCAAATGTGAAGCCGCTAGAAAGAAATTGAGTTATCTGAGGGCACTTTATCAAGTGTATGATTATTATCATTATTATTATTATACTCAACACTCACCTGGAGGATTGGTTCAGCTGGCGTCACTCCCGCGATGTCTCTCATGTAGCTTGGTCATCACTGGTACTGCACAGCAATGGTTCAGGTTCTATCTCATTGGGAGACTCCAGAATTTTGATCTGAACGAGGAAAGACCATCCGAGGAACCAATTAAGGACGGGGTACCTCGGGGCTCCGTGCTTGATCCGGCTCCTTTCACGGTTTATACTCTTCATCTTGCCAATTTAATTGCCAGGCGAAACCTAGAATCTCGTTTTTATGCAGATGATACTCAGCTATGCCCTTGCTTTGATCCCTCTTAACACTCCAACTAGTCGATTTCTCTGAACTCCCTTGCTGCATGTGTTGACGGAATCCGCACATAGATGGCAGCAAATTTTCTTAAAATGAATGGTAATAAAACCAACAACCTTTCTTAAACTAAAGGATAATAAAACCAACTTAATACTTATGGGCAAACCAATTTTGACTCAGAAATCGGAAAATCTAACGCTCAAAATCGGCTCCGCCAGCATATCCCCAGTTGAATCTGCACAAAATCGGTGTGTTATGTTCTAAAGTGACCTTTCATTAGACGACCGCATCAAATCCACAGTCAAGTCGCCGTCTTTCAGCCACATAGCATTGCTCAAATTTGGGCTTGGCTAGACAGCCATACGACATCTAAACTGGTCCATAGATTTTTGAAATCCCGTCTCGACTTATGTAACTCACTTCTTGGTGGTCTACGGGCCTTTGCAATCAAGCATACCTTTTTTTTTACCTTTAGCACAAAACTCTGCACTGAGGCTTGTCTGTCGTGAGCGACGCAGCTGCCACATCACATCATTCTCGCTGACCTGCAGTGGCTCCCAATCAAGTAGCACATTGACTTTCTGGTTCCGTCACTTACTTTAAGGTCCCTTCATTCTTTGGCTCCAGCCTGCCTGTCAGAATCACTTTCCCATCAGGCTACACCTTTTCGCTTTTCGGAATCTAATCGTTGACCTATACCTCGTACGAATCTCAAATCCTTTGGAGACCGTGTCTTTAGTTCGTACGCTCCCGAATCCTGGAACTCACTTCCAATTGGAGTCATGACATCCCCTTACTTTGCCATATTTACAGAGAAACTAAAAGCGCATCTATTTATCGCAGCATTTAGTGGGTCCATGTGATTCGTCCTTTTTTGTGCTTATATGTGCTGACACTGCATGCTGCCACTAACCATACTTGCATGCCGACCCTGTGCATATCATCTCTAACCATGTTATGCTTGTTCATATTGTACATGCTACCACTTTGCATTCGATCAGGAATCCTTGGCAGCAAATTTAAAGTGCCCATAAAGAGAAAGAGTTATCTGATGACGCTCTAACAAATCTATCATCATTATTATTATCTGGGCGTGCTACCTTCAGCTGAGAAACATCGCCAAAATCAAAGCCTACTTATTTTCGTAAGAGTGCGAGAGCCAAACTGCTTCACTCGTTTGTGACATCGCATCTATATTAGGGCAATCTCTTTATTCAAGACTCCATGCCCAGGTCCTTAATCGTCTGCAGCCAATGAAAAGTTCAACGGCTCTTCTGATTTATCGTCAATGTTGTTACTGTGGTCATGCCACTTCTATCCAAGCTTTACTGGTTCTATATAAGGCAACGAATCTATTTCAACATCCCCATTCTGGGTTACAGATTGCTTCACTCACACCACCCTCAAATCTCTAACCTCTTTGCTCCTTCAGTATGCTCGAGCACCGCCATATTCTTAGCGCCTTCACTTCTCACCTTCCTGTGCACTAAATTTAAATCTTTCGGCGATCGAGCAAATTATCAGTTTGTCCGAAGTCTGGAAATCTATTCCGGCCAAGGTTACCACTTGCAGTGACACTGTCATTAAAGTCTCAGCTAAAGACGCAACTGTGCCGGTCAGCTATCCCTTCACAAGAGCTAGAGCTTTTTTGTCTGTTCCATTGCGCTTTGCGTGCGTACCTGTGATTGAGTCAGCGTGTGATACTGACCATAAGTCTTAATTACCGGCGGCCATGAATATCTTCGTGTCTGCTTTAGCCGGCTTGCCTAAGTATAATATTTTTTGCTTTTGCTTGCTTGATATTGTACGAGCCGCTCAAAAAATTGGCATTAATTGTTCTACTGCAACTTATAAAGCAAATGGACGGTGATTAAGGTTACTTAGGGTGATATAAAAATGACTCATTATTATTACTAGAATCTTAATAACTTGGAGGTCTGTTCGAAAGCTTCGTGAGTACTGCAAAGTTGTTGCTCTGCTTACGTCATGGAAGCCACGAATAAAAAAGCAGTTAGTAGTTTTTTCAGAAAGCTTTTAAATTGTAGTTCTGGCTAGCAAGCACTGACAAGCTCTGCAAGATTAAGCCTATCTTTACGTTTTGCTTTAGTTAGATTCTATGAAATCCGCCACAATGACTTCATCAGCCTCGGGCAATATTCTACTGCCCATGTTTTTAACGCATCAATGCGACAAGTCAGTGAGGAGCAGCTTTGAATCGTATTGATAGCGTTTATTGAACAACATTAACTATAACTGTCCAATCGAAATGGGATCAGCACCTTGTCGACGTCATAGGATGTCGCACAATGTTGTAGGTGTTTCATTTAGAAGTTGCTGCCCTTAGTTATTACCAGCAGGTACTTCTATCCAGATTTCATTGTGTCTGAAAAGCAGAGACCAAGGGCTGTCGTATCCAGCGGCAGTGATGGTATTTCCATAGGACTTTCCTTGCCTTTTTAGAGTATACTTCAAAACGTCTGTCTGTATCCTCCAATTATCAACTCCAGTTGCAGTGTTGTAGCCGAAACCAGTGAAAGATCTGCAATACAAAATCAACCGAGAACTTCTCTGAAAAGTCAATCTCCATCTTCCTTCTCTCTGCTCTACACCTACATCAGCGTGCTACCAGTTCTCTACCAAGCCGCGCTACTACTGCTGCTCACCGCTCACTGAGTTTCTCCTCATTTGGAGCACGAAAGGATAACGGCTTCTTTTGTTCCATTTTCATTCTCGTCACCATTCCCACGCCCTCGCACTGACATCCCAAAGTCTCTTTCTAGCTGTCTCATCTCTCCATCATTCTAGTTCTCTACTAATGTTCTCTTGCTCTCTCTCTCTCTCTCTCTCTCTCTCCTTATTTTCTTTCCGTATCACTTTTGCTTCCATCTGTTATCCCCTTTCTTTAGAAATAGCAAGCGCCCCCAGCATCCACCCGGAAGTACGCTAAGCTCGCAAAGCGTGCGTATTTCGCAGCGAAGCTGCACTATTCGTACCTCACGTAGTACGACGTGGGCGGCTGAGTGACCACGGTCAAGTTAGCGTTGTTGGGAGCAGGAACGTCGGCTGCATTTCCGGGGATGAAAAATCCCATGAAAGGAACGATATCTTTTCCGAATCTTTCGACCACCGGCACTGTCATCTTAATCTTCTTCGATGCTAAAACACGCCGCGGAGAGCACACAATTAGCTGAGCCTGGAAATCGTGAGACGAGCACCCGCGAGCGCTGACTCTAGCTCACCGGGCTACGTAGCTACTTAAACGCCCAGAAGCTGTTCTCTCTCTCCCTCTGCATAATGCACCCCGGATCGTTGCATGTTGCCTTCGGCAGGTGGCCAGCCACAGGAAACATTACCGTAGGAGTAGTCAGCTGGAAGGAAATACTGCGAAACTGCATGCTCAACCACACACCTACGGAGTGAGTTTCTACATCGACCGTTATTGGACAAACACGATATTTGGTTGAGTATCTGTTAATTCGTGGGCTGCGGCTGACCCAGTCACCCAACTCTGTCGACGGAAAATGCCGCCAACCCCTGGCAACCGTTCGGCGGTGACTAGCTGACGAGCCCTTTACACTGTCAAAGAGTGGCTGGGCAACTCGGTGGCATGAAGCTGGCTCGGCTCAACGCCACCGGCACCCAGTTGTCGCAGCGGTATGCAAATGCGGACGGTTCAGCCACTACGAGGTAGGAGGAGCGGTGCTACCTGCTTCAGAAATGCTGATAGCTTTCCTCGCAGGATCGGCGAGACGAGCGTAGGGCTCGTGACGACAAGGGGCTGTCGATTTCACGAGAAAAGAATGAAAACCTCTGTTTAGCCAAGTAGGCGTGCCAGGTGACGCTTATGTTATTGCAATGACCAGGCAAGGTTCGAAGCGAAGCGGCCCGGCGAAGCCATGAGCGGCTCACTCACCAGCGTTGTCGCCCGATATGTAGTTGTACAGGGCCCAGAAGCAGGCTCGAGTCTCGCGCTCAAAGCCTCTGGTGCTGATGTTCTTGTACGGCAGAGCACAAGTCACCCAGTTGACTTCGTCGTACGATCGAGTTTCAAAGAACTGTATCGACCCGAAATAAAACGATTGTACACTTACAGGATGCATTGCGGGAAGCGGGAAGAAAAACTTTGCCTACTATGTACAACTAGGTACAACTATGAAGCTGCAGTGCCTTCGCCATTGCAAGCTGCCTCGTGTCTCACCCAGGTTCTATCGATGACATTGAAGGCTGGGCAGGCGTACCACTTGCAGAAGTACGGATTCCGCCCAACCCACGACTTAGGCAGCAGCGAGTGCAGCCATTTCGCGACGCTCTCGGTCTCCTGCCGGTCAGACAGATCCGAGCCGCCATCTGCTGCAGCACAGCGACCCAGTGCCAGCAGTGAGCAGACCACGGCAGCCTTCAGCAGCAGATGATAGCCCATTCTATCAAAATCGAAAGATACCAGTAAGCGAGCTCCTAACTGCAAGACCAACAGTGCGAAGACTGCCAACTCGGCTATATTTATATAAATAAATATCTATCCACTCTTACACGTACAAACGTCTCACCAATAGGGATACCGATGGGAGAGTTGTGTAACTCGTTAAGACCTGCAGATTGGATCTTGTTCGCTGGGCTTGGGTTTCAATGGCCCAATAGGCGAAAGAGGCTCTGATGCCACCCTGCAGCAGCTGCGAATGCTACGAACTAAGCTAGTAAGTAATTGACCCCTGAGCCAATCGGCAGCTTATGTAAGCAGCACATGGGCTCGGCTGCAGCTGACGCCACGCTACGCCTGTAACAGTGTTGTGCCGGGGCCCTCCACAGTCCTAGCTTCAAAACTGGCTGAGCCACTGATGTCCTGTACCATAGGCACAAAGTCTTAGCGTCCTGGTCCAAGATGCCCCCATACCGGATAGACAATTAGGGGCAACGTGGCAGTGAGAGTACTATCAGTTTTGTAACTTCATAATAACTTTGCATGTTTCTTAGATGAGGACACCGCAGCAGAGTTGCAAAAAGTATTGATATTTCATCTATACTTGTGTCACTCTCTTTCTGTCTGCATCAAGAGAAGTTCTAAATGCTGCTAAAAACCGGCTAGTATGCATGTCTGTCGGGAATGTTGACACTGCTTCATAGTACAGCTTTTCCCTACAAGAACTGGCCCCCATTGGGTGTTATATTGGTTTCTAGCAGCTTGCCACTAATGCTGAAGTCCCTTCATTTTCTTGCTAAGGAGATACCAATCCTTAATACATGCCCTAATGCTTTTCAGTATGCTACATGTCCTATTATTCCATTCCACTAGCAGTGCCTAACAGATGAAAACCTGTCGGATGCTTACTGCTCACATTGAACCGATGACTTGCTTGATATGCAAGGTTATTCCTACTGCAGCAGCTGCAGCAGTAGCTAGCAGCTGCAGTGGCAGCGGCAGCGGTGGCAGCAGCAACGACAACGGAGGCAGAAACGCACGTGCATCTGACGGCACGTGCATCTGACGGCACGTGGTCTGACTGCATGTGCATCTGACGGCACGTGCAGAGCACAATGGTGAGATACCGAGTAAGTTGGTCCACTTACGGCACCCCAAGCTGTGTCGTTCAGATCTTCACGGCCCAATAGAAATAAGACCCTAAGAGGCCAGATCATCGTAGCTGCTGCTATTCATATTAAGCAAGCAGTTGAACTTTGAGCCCCCTGGCAGCAAAGGTAAGCAGCAGGTTTACTTGACTGCGGTTCTTGCCTCCCCGAGCTTGTTGACAGAGTAAACTTGTGGCCCTCATCTCGGCTACCCTCATAATTGGATCAGCATCAGCTGTCCCGGTGCGAAAAATGGCCACGACACGAAATCTGGGCGTCCTGTACCAAGATGACCCCTGGCTGGACGTCCAAACGAGCTCAGCTCATGTCAGAACTTGATTTTGCCTATTATCAGCTAGATAAAATTGCAAAAAACTTGGCATGCTTTCTTAGGTAAAGGTAAATCACCGTAGCCGATTGCTATACGGTTTATCAACACGGTCTTTCAAGAAATATTGCTATAATTGGACTTATTCCAAAAAGACAACGGTATCGCTCTGGAAGCAGTTTTGTTTGGCGGCTTATAGTATTACATTTGTCAAAGCACCCTCAGGAAACTCAACCTCTTTCTAGGCACTTCAAGTTTGCTACAAAGGAAGCAAAATCCAATGGTTAGTAGTAGCACGCTCAATAAAAAGAAGCATAACATGGTTAGAGGTGCCGTGCAATTATGTTATTGAGCATGCTGCCACTAACCATTCGATCGTGCTTCCTTTGCAGCAATTTTAAAGTGCCTAGAAAGAGGTTGAGTAGACGCTTGAACAAGTGGTGGCCCAGCTACTAAGCGATTTAATCAATGCCTTAGATAGTGCTTGCAAGTCTCACTTGGTATTTAGAGCTAGCCATCAAAGCAGCTCTACTTTAGGTCTACAGCAACCTTCCGATCGATGCTGATCCGGATAGGGTCTCTATGCTGGTATACCTGACAATGTCAGCAGCATTTGATAGCATTGAAAAAAACAGATCATTCTGAAGAACTTCACGCACCCATGTATCACTGACACAAAAAGGGTAAAGCGGGTTGAGTCCTATCTCAACGGGAGCTGCCAGAATGTAGTTGCAAAGGGCTTCCGGTCATCTAGGGAGCCCGTAAAGTATGGGGTACCGCAGGGTTCGGTCTTGGGCTTCTTCTTTGCACCATCTGTACTCTGCGTGCGGCCAATTTCATCACTCAAATACAGTCTTGACTTTTATTTCTGTGATGATGGCACTCAGCTCTACCAATCATTCCACCCCTCTGATTCTTACTCGTCAAGCTTACTTATTTATGTACGAGTACGACAGCCAAACTACTTCACTCGTTTGTGACATCGCATCTAGATTATTGCAATTCCCGTTATTCAAGAGTCTCTACCCGAGTCTTTAATCGTCTGCAGCCGGTGCGAAGCTTAGCGAAACGTCCGGTCTGTCGTAAAGTCAATGGAGTAGCAACGACAACGGCACAACTTTCACGTGAGCTTCACTGGCTCCCTACAAGGTGTCGAATCGATTTCGGGATCCCCAGTATGGATCATAGGTCGCTTAACTCGCTTGCACCACCCTCAACTATCTAACGTCCTTACTCCTTCAGTATGCTCTCGCACCCCCACTTCTTTGTATCTTGTCATCTCGCCTTCATTCGAATTAAATTTAAATTTTTTGGTGATCGAACCTACAGCATCTATTCTCACCTAAACTCTGGAAATCCGTTCCGGCTAAGGTCCAGGCTAACTTCCAATGACACTGTGTTAAAATTCTCAGCAACAAACTAAACATTTCCCATTCTGCGTTCATTTAACGAAAGAGCGAGATTGTCTTTTTCCGTTTCATTGCGTTTTGTGTGCTTACTTGCGCTTGATTCAGTCTCTGACGCTGGCCAGAGGTCGTACTTACCGGCGGCCATGACTGTTTTCATGTTTGCTTTAGTATGCCAGCCTGATCAGGATTCTCTTTGATTTTGCATGCTTGATACTGTACAAGTCTCTAAACCAATCGGTATTGGTTCTCATGCAGCAAGTTTTAAAACACCAGGATAGTGTTTCTCTTGTCTGCTTACAAAAAACGATGTTGTATTACTACAATCGTTAGAACTCGGAAATCAGTTCGAAAGCTCCGTGAGTACTGCAAAGCATTTGTTCTGCTTAGGTCATGGCGGCCATTGACCAAACAGAGACGGGCATTTATCGGAAAGCTTTCACATCGTACTTCTGAAATTGTAATAAGCTTGAACCTATCATTGCGCTTTGCTTTAGTCACTTTTTAGTGAACTCGGTAATCGACCTCACCGCCCCGGGCGGCAATATTTTGCTACCAGCGTTTCTAACCACGGTCCCTGTACTCACCGAAGCGATAGGCAATGAGGAGCAGCGTTGGATCGTATTGCTAGCGTTTATTGAACAACTTGAATTATTACTTTCTAACGGAAATGGCATCAGCACCTCGTCGACGTTGTAGGATGTCATACAATGTCGTAGGTGTTTCACTCGGAAATTGATGCCACTAGTTATTATCAGCCGGTACTTCTATCCAGATTTCATTGTGTCTGAGAACCAGAGACCAAGGGCTGTCGTATCCAGCGGCAGTGATAGTATTTCCAATGGACTTCCCTTGCCTTTTTAGACTATACTTCAGCACATCTGTCTGTATTCTCCAATTATCGATTCCGTTTACAATGTTGTAGCCAAAACCAGTGAAGGATCTGCAACATAAAATTAACCAAAACATTCTCGAAAATGCCAATATCGTATCTTCCTTCTCTCTGCTCCAGGAGTGCAGCAGCATTATTGTACCAGCCAAGCTCTGCTAAATCTGCTTGCAGCAGTGGCTGTTTCCACACTACGAGCACAGAAGAGTAATGACTTTTGTGATCTTCTTTCAGTTACTTTTTCTTTCTCCTCATCATCATCTTCATATCCTCGCACTGGCATCGCTAAGTTTCTCTCCAGCTGCTTCATCTCCCTCTCCCTCGCTGTCTCTAACTCTCTCCTTTCTCTCTCTCTCTCTCTCTCTCTCTCTCTCTCTCTCTCTCTCTCTCTCTTTCCCTCTCAATTACCTCATCTTTATCACTAGCACAACTTTCTTGCTAGCTCCCGGTCTCTCTTGCTTATTTGCATTTCTCTCTTCTCTCTCTCTCTCTCTCTCTCTCTCTCTCTCTATATATATATATATATATATATATATATATATATATATACATCCATATCTTGCTATCTCACCTTCTAGCTCTCTCCTCTTTATTAACACTATCTCTCTCTACGTCCATGCAGAAGCAGGCTCTCTCGACCACTGGAAACTGTTTGAGTGACAACGGCCAATTTAGCGTTGTTGGGGGCAGGATCTTCTTTGAATCCCATGAAAGGAACGCCACACAATCTCTCGGGAGCACTTATGTAAACTAGCACATGTAACTAGCCGAGCACAGAAATTCAGAAAGCTACGGTGACAGCCGGTTGAAACTCGCTGGGCTTTAGCTATTCAAACGGCCAGAAGACTTTCTAGCTCTGCACGTTGCAATTAGGATCAATGCATATGCATGGTGCTTTCGGCCGGTGGCCAGCCACAGTCAACATTACCAGAACAACAGCCCTCCGCACGAAGAATGTACCACAATACAGCATGTTAACCAAACACCTGCTCTTGGAGTATCTACATCGATCGCGTATTGATATTTGGCGAATAGTAGTTAATTCGCGGCTGACGACTGACTCAGTCATCCGATTCTGTCAATCGGAAATTCTGCGTGCCGCTAGTGACGTCCGAATCAATTAGCAGAGCTCCTTATTGTGGGTAGCTTGTCCGGAGGCTCGAAACCACTGTCAGCAACTTATCCCCTTGCGTTGCAACTAAATGGTTCAGCCAACACGTGGTAGTAGGAGAGGTGTTACCTGCGAGTCGATTACAATGCATTCACCGGCGACCAGACTACAGTTGTCTGGCTATATTTTGCTCTTCACCAAAGCTCCTGGAATTCCTCACTGGATTGTTGGTATGACGAGATGTGAGTAGTGCTCGCGATGATCATAAGGCGCTGATTTCGAGAAACCCCTTCGTACGCTAAGCTGGGCCGTAACTATTACAAGGACCATGTAAGTTGGAAGCGAAGCGGCCCTGCAAAGGCACGAGCGGCTCACTCACCGGCATTGTCTCCCTTTATGTAGTTGTACAGGGTCCAATAGCAGGCTCGAGTCTCGCGCTCAAAGCCTCTGGTGATGTTCTTGTAAGGCAGAAGAAAGGTCACCCAGTTGACTTCGTCGTACGATCGAGTTTCGAAGAACTGCAACGGACCGCAGCGAAACGACGGTATCTCACCGAATGCATTCTCGAGGGGAAGGAGGTACGTTTCGCCACGAAACTGCTCAGCTGCAGAGCCTGCGCCTTTGCAAGCTGTCTTGTGCCTCACCCAGGTTCTATTGATGACCTTGAAATATGGGCAGGTGTACCACTTGCAGAAGTACGGATTCCGTCCAATCCAAGACGTAGGCAGCAGCGAGTGCAGCCATTTAGCGACGCTCTCTGTCTCCTGCCGGTCAGACAAATCCGAGCCGTCGTCTACAGCAGCACAGTGACCCAGTGCCAGCAGCGAGATGACCACAGCAGCCTGCAGCAGCAGTTGATGGCCCATTTGAACAAGTCGAAAGATACCAGTAAGCTAGCTCTTTGCTGTAAGACCAGCAGTGTGCCGTTGGCCTACCCACCAAGTAATATATGTACATATCTGCAGTCGCACACTTACATCCCACCAATAGGGAGAGACAGTGAAATGATGTCCAAATGAGCTTTCCACTAGATTTTTCCAACCATCAGCAACGTAAAATTTTAAAATATTTTAAAAATTTAGAAAAAGTAGAATACAGATAAAAATAGAAAAACCTCGTATTTCTTGTTCGACAAGGGCCCCGAAACTAAGTTGCACGTAGTCGTCTTGTCCCATCTCGGCTTTTGTCACACTCTGCGAGCACGTCTATGTCTGTGGCTCAAGATGCTCACAGATGATGCGAAACTGGGCTCATAGATTTGTTTATCGTCTATTTCGAAATTGCTACTGAATTGCTCAGCATATTTCCCACAGACACTGGCCTTCCCGTCGAACGGCACGCTGATTTCTATGTCATGTGACTCAATCACGGGTTTTTTTTATTCGTTTGCTCGAGCTTACCGGTCTTACACACTTACTCCTTAGGTCGTCCATGAGACCACCTCTCCAATCACTTCTTCCCTGTAACATACCCTCATCAAACGCAGATCTGTAGGTGGCTATGCATTCGGTTTAAATTGAAACTTTGGTCATTGAGATCAGCCAGATTGCTCATTCCAGAATATCATTTGTGATTACTGATTCATAATGGCTATGAACCGATCATGTCATAGATCAAACTTAAATGGAATAGTCATTTCTAGTCGGCTGCACCATTAAGAGCGCTTTGTATGTGGCCTAGTCCTAAACGGACGCTGAAGTCGCTACAACCCGTCTGTAACAGTACGCACCTTTAGTAATTATTACGCCATTGCCTTACGTATCGGCTCCCTTGAATTTAAACTAAATGGGGAGCTCGTGTCCACGTATTTTTCATAGAATTATACGCTGATGAAAAATTATCCCCTAAATTTTTATGCATGCAACCATTGCGTGTGTTAGTCTCAGTAATCAGGTGGTTTGATTCGCTTCCAGCATTTCTGAAATGCCTCGTAAGAGTTTTGATTATCTTGAGATGTTACAAAGTGCAAAAAAGTATAAACTAGCTAATTTGCTAATGCGGTTCAGCACACGATATCCCAATAATCGGACCTAGTCAGAATCAGTAGGCTCTCGTTCGCAGTTTAGTTTGGTGGTTTATACTTGCATCAGTGGTTTCAGTCAATGTTAGGTACTTTACGTACATATCTATCAGGCAGAGATTATGTTAATAAAACGTTGCAAGTCTCTTACTGCTGTACATTTTCATCTCTTTCTTTTTTGGGAAGCGTGTTATAGGCTTGACGCTCTAATGAAATAGCCTTTCTGTACTGATCAAATGATCGTATTTTGTATACTAAAAATCTTAGCACTAACTTCCAATTAATATCAATCTCTCTACGTGCACAGCGTAATGTCTTATTGGGCCTATTCATATTTAGAGTTTGACTGTATCTTGTGCACACACGTACACACGTACGTGCACTCACGCACATACACACACATAAGGACAAATGCCGCCCTCTTTAGACCCATGGGTACGGTGCTCGCCGCCAAGTGGCTAATGTTGTTGGCTTGAGCCTGTGGCATTTTTAAAGTGCCTGGATACAGAATTATTTCTCTTAGGACGTTATGTCAATTAATTATTTTACGAAATTTATTTTATTCAAAAGAACATTTGTACATAGTTACAAGCTAAATAAATTTACCCTAAATATAAAGCATAATTTATATCGTTCAGTGAAAATTAAACTATCAAGACATATTCCTAGACACTACAGCTCGTTTCTTCATTTTGGTACTAAAATTGTATGAACATGGTGATTAATTCTAAAATTCTTTACTATACCTTAAGTATAGACATGTGAATGCACGCTTTTTTATATTAGCTCTAAAGCAAGCAAGGCCTTTGAGTTTCATAACCCGTGTCGTCAGCTCGAGTGCAGCTGATAATTCTTGATTGCCCTCTGAATGCTCGGGGAAAGAGGGTAGACACGAAAGTTGTTCTGCCTATTTAGAAAGTAGGCCGTTGAATCGGCAGAACTTTAGTTTACTTACGAAGAGCGTACCTCGGAGGCTCTATGCTGCGCGAACAAACGACACTGATTTTTAAATGGGTGCTCGAACCGGTCGTCCTAGTCACCGCTCTTCTGACCCAGTGTCTAGCCACGTGGTTGGCCACGTGGTTGGCAACAGAGCTCCGAGAGCCCTGCAACTTGTTGCTCTACTTTGGGCTAGTGGACTAAGGACGAAAAGTGCTTCGCATTTGATTGGAAAGATTGCAAATCGTGATGTCAGCAAACGGGCGTACGAGTCGTGAAGAAACTAAATCTAGACCTTGCCTCGTACCTTTGTTCGCTTCTGTGAAATCTACCACAGCGACTTCACAAGCCCATGGTAAGATGTTATATCCTACATTTTCACCAAACATCAGACCAACTGCCAGGCTAAACAGGTCAAAGAGTAGTTGAATCTTGTATGTCGTTTCGTGGACAAAATAACGCTCACCGTTCATCCGACATGGCGTCAAGCTACTCGTCGTCGAAAAAAGTCACGTGCATTCAACTTGAAACTAGCGCCCCTTGTTTTTAATGTTATGCCTCCACGCTGAACTTGTTGTGTCTGTAAAGCAGTCAGGGGCTGTCGTATCCAGCAGCAATGAGAGTTTTTCGGACCTAGTCGTTATAAGTGACATTGAACGAAAGGTAATCAGATCTCATGCAGAATTACGGATCCTGTTCAATTCACGACTTAGGCAGCAGTGAGTGCAGCGATTTTTTGCCGCTCTCTGTCTCCTGCGCTCAGGCAGATCTTCGCCGTCTTCTGCCGCTTAGCCAGGTCTCTGCCGCCTTCTGCAGTTTGGCAACGACCCGGCGAAAACAGCGATTGCGGCTGCCTGCAGCAGCAGATGACGGTTTAATTTTCGGGAATCGATAGAGGGAGAGAAAGAGATGAGTCTGAGAGCTCCTTACGGTAAAACTAGCAACGTCTTGTTAGCCGAACCGTTCACACGTACACACTAACACGGACTTGTGCACATATGCACGGACACTGAGCCTCACCAAAAGGAAGTGAAAGGTTATTTGGTTGACTTACGGCCCCTCGATTGGCACCGCTCAGATTTCCACTGCCCTGTAGGAAAATGAGATCCCAGATGCCAGACCAACGTAGCTGCTGCCGTTTCGAATTAAGAGAACAGTTGAGCTTTGAGCCCCTGACGGCAGCGATAATCAGCGAGTGGGCTAGGCGGCGGTTCGTGCCTCGCCGAGCTTGTTTACTGAGCAACCCATGGCCCTCGGCTGGACTAACTTCAAAATTGGCTCAGCATCGGGTGTCCCGTTGCCGGTTAATGGAATTTGAGGGGCCTGTACCAAGATGATCCCGTTTCTGGACGTCCGAACGAGCTCAGCTCAGCCCAGCAGTAGATTATGCCTATTATCAGCTAGATAGCATTGCACAAACTTCGCAACCAAGTGAAAGTGGCAAGCATAGCAGAGTCAGGCGGGCAGTTGATCATGTGAGTAGCAGCTCAGGAAGGCTGAAAAGGATGAGCCACAGTCGGAAGCACGAGAACAGCTGTCGTTGCCTAAGAATTGCAGGAGTGGGCTCCATAGACTAAGACCTGCAGAGCAAAAGCTTCAGTCAACAGCGGTCTTCAAGCGTAGGAATGTAACCGCTAACGTGTTGCCCGTGAAGGACCTGGTGGTACGAGGAGGCTAATATTGGTGCGGCTGTCCAGCTAGGTGCGAAGGAGCCGAGGCCGAGGACGGGCCCTGCGAGTCAGCGCGAGAACTCCACTCTGTATCTGCTGATCATCCGAGAGCCATCGAAGCTCCTCCAGCAAAGAAAACACTTGACCGAGGATTCTGGGATTTAAAAACTAGCCCTGTCGCCTCGTTCACCGTCAGCTGCAGTGGTGACAAATGCAGCCGAGTACCTTCAGCTCTTCGACGTAGTGATCGCCGATCCGATGAGCCCGCATCGCTTTTCGCAGAGCTTCAGTATAAATGGAGATCGGCGAAGAACGGAGAACGGACCTTCACGTGGAGCTCCACGGGTAACTGTTCTGGTGGATGAGGCTTGACCGAGCACGACATGGATTGAACACGATCGGAAAAGTACCATTCGAACCATCCACGAACCATTCGATCGTGCTTTCTTTGCAGCAAATGTAAAGTGCCTGGAAAGAGATTGAGCTCTCTGAGGGCGCTATGTCAAATTCATTCTTATTAAGCACTCCAGTTCCTCTTCTGCCTAGCTAATATTAGCTTTCGTATGCTCAAGTTGTTCAATCGTGATCAATAGTATGTTGGTTACCGCATGCCTAAGGAAAGCCGCTTAACGTCGTTGAGTGCTCTTCAGAAAATTCTCCTACGTAGAACCTTTTTTCTCTTTGTAGCTCTGCAGAGTTAAAAAAGGAGATGCATTTTAATACAATAGTGTCGAACGAGCAGCCACTAGATCCTGTGGGGCTAGGGCAGTGACATCCTGCGATGCAAAGCTGCAACTGTATTCGGTAGGAAAATTCCCATCTACCTGTCCGAATCACGAAAAAATGTGCCATGTCATTTAAAGTTTTTCGGAGGCACAGATTAAATTATCGAGGTACTGAAATAGCTCACCATCATCTCACCTACGCCAAGTCCCGGTAAGCGACCATTCAGCAACTGCCCCGTTGGCTTGGCTCTTTACTAAAGCAATTTCTCTTTGACTATTTTCTTAGAAGAGATGGCTTTGTTTTCTAGGATGTCGTCCACGAGGGAATCGCTTACCTTGCAATCAAACAGGTCCATCCACAAAACTTTGATTGTAATCGCCTGTGTTAATTTTTGGGCTAAGTAGGATCCCAAATTAAGCAGTGTTAAGCATAATTACTTGACCTTAAATTCGACAAACTGAACTGGCGCCACGGAGAGGGATGAACATATGTTGGCAGAAACGCCTTCCACAAGTCAATCGGGTTGCAACGGTCAGCCATCTTCCGCCAGAAGAGAGCATCATCCCGAACACGTTCCCGTTGGCGGTATAGATACGTAGTTGTTTAAATCTCGGTAGTCTGCCACTGGCTTCACTTTATCTTTGCAAGCCTGAGCTATCACTATAAGGGGACTAAGGCTAGAGCACTCTCAAAGACATCTGATCTCATTTCGATTCTGTGTGCAATACATTGATCCTTCCTCGTTATGGATGATTTCAACGTTCACTTTGATAACTTATCTGACGCCTTCAGCACTGAATTTCGTGCATTGATTGACTCATTGTCTCTTGTGGCTCATGTGCAAGGCCCTACTCACATCAAGGGTCACACACTCGACCAGATTTTGTCATACAACTGCACTTTGTCATTGCCAATTATTACCAAATCCTGCTTATCTGGCCACATGCAGATCTCATTCAATCTACAGTGTGTGCCCACCTCCTCCTCCTCTAAAATCATCACCTGTGAATCGCGAAACCTCAAGACCCTTGACATCGATGCTGTCCGTGCGAGAATATCTGCTTCGCCTCTACTGCTCAGTCCTCCGTCCAATCTGTCATCCTCGATAGATAGCTACAACACGACACTAGCTGACAAATGGCTGACAAGCTCGACGAGTTTTCACCTCTGACAAAGCGCACTGTTCGCCCTCACGCAGACGGCCTATGGTTTACCACAGACATTAAACTAGCCAGGTCCACTAAGCCCAAGCTTAAAAAAGCATACACAAGATTAGGACTGACTATCCATCAACAGGCATATGAAGACTACTGTATGTCGTACCAATCGATCCTTGCAAAGGCCAGGTCTAGCTTCTATGAAAACACTGTTGAATCACAGATGCAAATCCAAAAATGCTGATGTCGACGATCAACCATCTCCTCAACCGCTCCCAGACTCGCTCCTTACCTGATAATTCTTGTGATGACTAGCCAATCGCTTCTCTCGATTCTTTGTGCAGAAGATAGACAAGATGAGGGAGTCCATCCCTGCAATAACAGCATCCCCCCTAGATTGCTGTTCCCCGATTCCTGGCTGCACCTCAATGTCTACATTTAAGCAGATCAATAGTGATCTCGTCCTGAAGGTCATATCCCAATCAAAGAAGACAACAAGTCCTGTGGACCCTATTCCCTCTGTCTTGCTCCTACGCTGCATTGATCTACTACTGCCATGCACAACTAACATCTTTAATATGTCATTAGCCTCAGGTCATGTCCCAGCACTTTTCAAAAAAGCTCAAGTTAGGCCACTTCTCAAGAAAGCGACACTCGACCAAGAGAACTTGAGCAACTACCGCCCAGTCTCTCTTCTATCATTCTCATCAAAGACACTGGATCGGGTCGTGGCGGACCAGCTGAGCTCATATATTGAAACTTCAAACCTTAGTAGTAAGTTCCAGTCTGGCTTAAGAGCTAATCACTCAACAGAATCAGCATTGCTTAGGGTGTACAACGACCAACTTAGGAATGCAGACATAGATAGCGTGCTTCTGCTTGTTTTGCTCGATCTTTCGGCAGCTTTTGATACGATCGATCACAAAGTTCTTCTAGACTGCCTCTCATCTCGCCTGGGCATCACTGGCACTGCTCTGCAGTGGTTCAGGTCCTACCTCAGTGAGAGACTCCAGAGTGTTGACGTGAATGGGCAAAGATCATCGGAGGTACATGTGAAATATGGGGTACCTCAGGGCTCCGTGCTAGGTCCGGTTTTTTTCATGGTTTATACTCTCCCTCTTGCCGATGTGATTGCCATGCACAATCTAGGCTTTCACTTCTATGCGGATTACACTCAGTTGTACCTTTGCTTTGATCCCTCCCAGCCTTCGAGCACCTCAAATTCTTTTAACTCACTTGCTGCATGTATTGATGACATCCACACATGGATGGCAGCAAATTTTCTAAAACTAAGCGATGATAAAATTAGCTTACTAGTCATGGGCAAACCCAGTGTGATCCAGAAACTGGAAAGGCCGAAGCTCAAAATTGGCTCTGCCAGTATATCTCCTGTCGAATCAGCTCAAAATCTAGGTGTCATGTTCCAAAGCGACCTCTCGTTAGACGACCATATCAGCTCCACAGTCAAATCTGCCTACTTTCAGCTTCATAACATTGCTAAAATTCGGGCTAGTTTAGACAAGGATACCACGTCTAAGTTGGTCCATGCATTTGTGACATCCCGTCTTGACTTCAGTAACTCACTGCTCGCTGGCCTACCGGCATGTGCAATCAGGCGATTACAGCTGGTGCAAAACTCTGCAGCCAGTCTTGTCTGTCGTGAGCATCGCAGTTGCGACATCACACCACTGCTCGCCGACCTGCACTGGATACCAGTCAAGCAACGCATCGATTTCAAGGTTTTGTTGCTCACGTTTAGGTCACTTCATTCTTTGGCCCCAGCCTATCTCTCAGATCTACTCCCCTACCAGGCCAAGCATTGTACCACCCGCTTTTCGCAATCCAACAGTTTACCAATACCTCGTACAAACCTCAAATCCTTTGGAGACCGTGCATTTAGCTCGTATGCTCCCAAAGATTGGAACTCACTCCCGACTTGCGTCAGAACGTCTCCTGACTTGACCACATTTAAAAAGAACCTAAAAACACCTATTTAGGACAGCATGTAGTGGGTCCCTGTGATTCGTCCTTGACGTGCTTATGCGTGCTGACACTGTGCATACTGCCACTAACCACACTTGCATGCTGACCCTGTGCATGTCACCCCTAACCATATTATTCATGTTGTTAGCATGATATTACTCACCATTCAATCTCGCTTTCCTTAGCAGCAAATGTAAAGCGCCTAGAAAGAGATTGAGTTCTGTGAGGGCGCTTTATTAAGTGCATTATTATTATTATTGTTATTATAAAGACATCAGCCACCTCAGCCATATCGGCTCTTCCACCTCCGCCCGTTTGAATCTTAAGCGGATGGAATAACTTATACGAAACTACCGCATGCGTCACTGTTTAGAGCTGTTCACGTCCTCTAGTAAAAACCACGACACGACGCACACACCTTAAGCAACCGTCGCAAAAAATTCCTCACTCACAATCCAAACATCTGCTCGTAACGTAGTTCAGCAGTCTCGGTTCGGCCTCGGTCTCGTCGCAAAATTCCACGTCCTTGTCGTCCGAGAGTACGCGGCGCAAGCCTCCGTTTGTTGTTGCCGGACAGCCTCCTCCAAGATACCGAGCGTACAAGCTTTTTTCTTAGCGTGGCCAAGTCATTGCAGTAGCTTGAGCTCTCTACAGGATGCCCAAGACTGGCGCGTCCGCTGCTTGTCAGCCTCCGACTGGCCTAGCTGAGTTGGCGTATTGGAAGCACCCTGATTAATGTAAAGCGTTTTACCGGCGAGTTAAATCAGTCTGCGTAAATGGCCGCGAATTAGACTTTAAATTCACAGTCAGTGCATTTTTCGTCAAATGAATACCAAAACAAGATTGACGGTCAGCACCGCAAGGTGAAAGGAAACGGCTTTCTCGCCAGCTACCACTGTGGGTCGGTGAAGAAGCGCCCCCTGACGTTGCTGGTTTGGTCTAGCGGTTAAGGTGCTCGCCCCGTCCAAGGTCTGACTGAGGCCGTGGGCTCGAGCCCCGAGGCATATGTGAAGCGCCTGAATAGAGATTAAGTTCTCTTGGGGCGCTATATAAATGAATTTTATTTATTTATTTTTTATTTGTTGACGTTGAGAAGCTTCTGACTGACTGACTGACTGCTCACCGGCCGGCGTGCAGCAGAACGCGAAAGAAGAAAGAGCCTCGCTCGGCGGCCACACCGGGAAGGAGAGACTGGGGCGGTAGAGACTGGTGATGAAGCTGCGCCACGTTAGATTCGCGAAGCTGGAGCCTTTTGTCAGTCGCGTCTTCAACGCCGGGACGAAGAGACGCCAGAACGAGGCTGCCGAACGGGGCGCTGCAGAAGTTGAACGAAGGAGCCATTCTCGTCAGCAGCCACGTGCTAGAGAGACTGAGTATAAAGCATTATCACGACGAATTTGCGTTGCTAAAGCCGTTAGTCAGTAGAGACATCAGCAGCCTGAGGGACTCCCGAAGAAGCAGAAGCCGCACGATATCCGGTCCCGGGATCTTCGCGGCATAATTAAAGTTATTACAGTATTTAGGCAGTTATTAAATAATAGCTAGGCTTTTGCCTTAGGCTTTAATTATTCTCTTCTGTTTACAGGGCAAGAAGCGAATTGATTACTCTGTGGCAAGGTTTTGCACTGCATATTTTCAAGGAAAGTCAGAACGCGCACGCGCACAAAAGCTAAACGGCTAGGAGGGTCGTTTAATCGTGTGTAAAGCGTTATTTAGTTAAATTAACTAATACCGTTCAGCAGACGTGGTATGAAGTTCCTTGCCGTTGTTGAAGGTAAGAAAAGTCGCAGGCTCTCAGCACGAAAAAAATGTAGCGTCCTAATAGTCTCTCTCCAGGCGCTTTCCATATGTCATAGTGCTCGAGCCCACGACCTCGGCCAACAACTACATTCACCTTGACCTTGGTCGAGCCAGTACCTTAACCACTGAGCCAAATCAGGGTGGCAATGCAACAGTAGCCCCTTTATTGTAACCGAGTGCAACCTGGCTAGAGGGCCGGAGTTGAGGGTTAAAAAGCTGAGCTGTGCTAGCTTTGAGAGTACAGATGCACCGCCTACAAGGATTTGACTGTCAGGTTATGTCTGCTCTTTACCACCAGCATCCAGCCAATGCTCATTGTGGCCTTGGCGGAGACACGAGGTCACCGAATAGGTAGCACCAAGAGGGACCAAGTAACGACCAAGAGGGAGCCCCAAATTTCAGAGAAATTGAACTCCCCTCTGTGAGTAATTTACTTGACGTCCAGGGCCTACCGGCTGCCAAGAATGCTCTTTCCGAGAACACCCCCTCCCCTATTGAGCCCCCACAGCGATTCAATTACTGTGACCACACCTGCGCAGGGTTAGCAGCGACGTGCCTATGGATAGCTGCGAGCCAGGCACCCGCGGGAAAAATCGCCTGATTTAGAGCTGTGCAGGGCTCAAAAGTACACGAGTCTCTCGCCCAAAGCCTGCGATGCCGACGTCCGTGTGCGGCAGAGCAGAAGTCAAGTCACCGGCACTTGACTTCGCATTAAGATCGTGCTTCGGAGAGATTTAGTGACCCGAAGCGAAACTACGGGCCTCGCAGCTGTTTGTGCCATTTAGAGCCAAATTGCACTCGGCCTCGCAGTCTCTCGGCAACAGCCGTGCCGATGGCTTCGCGAATCCTCACGCGCGGACCAAGAATGGGTGACATTGAACGAAGGGCAGTCGCGCTACTTGCAGATGTTACTGGTTCCGTCTAGCCTACGACGTAGGCAGCGGCGAGTGCAGGAAGCTCTCTCTCTCTATCTCTCTCTCTCTCTCTCTCTCTCTCTCTCTCTCTCTCTCTCTCTCTCTCTCTCTCTCTCTCTCTCTCTCTCTCTCTCTCTCTCTCTCTCTCTCTCTCTCTCTCTCTCTCTCTCTCTCTCTGCAGCTGCAGATAACGATGCACTTTTAGGAATCAAGAGAGAGAGAGAGATAGAGAGAGAGAGAGAGAGAGAGAGAGAGAGAGAGAGAGAGAGAGAGAGAGAGAGAGAGAGAGAGAGAACTCTAAGAGCTCTTTACAGTAAAACCACTTCTGTGAGCCGATCCATTTCCATGTATACACTAACACACATTTATGCACGCAAAGATCAACTGGATCTATTGGCAGAGAGACCGAGCCTCGCCGAAGGGATTGAAAGGCAATTTGGTAGCCTGAGCGGCACCCTGGGGCGGCACCCTGGGGCGGCACCCTGGGGCGGCGCCGCTCAGATTTCCACGGCTCGATAGGAAAATAAGTCCCCGATGCCAGACGGTCGTAGCTGTTGCCGCTTCAAATAACGCGAACAGTTGAACTTTGGACCGAGTGGCAGCAAAGGCAATCGGCGCGTTGACTAGACGGTGGTTGGTGCCTCACCGAGCTTGCCTCACCGAGCTTGACTACTGAGCAACACGTGGCCCTCCGCCGGACTAACTGCAAAATTGGCTCTCAGCCGCAGCTGCCCTGAGGCCGGTGCACAACATCGTGGCGTCCTGTACCAAAACGACCCCCTTGCTGAGCGTTCAAACGAGTCTTGGCGCGAGAGCCTGCCTACTGTCTGCTAGATAAAATTTAAAAAACTGTGCATGTTTTCTAACGTAAAGGCATCATAGCCCTTGCGTATCCACCAAAGATCGACCAGAAATCGACAGGGTGTAGCCAAAATTTGGATTTATACTGCAATAAACTAGGATTCAAATAAGCTGACTAATTTGAAACTTTCTAGCATTCCTTTTTCTTTCTCGTTAACTAGCTGCACTGGTCCACGCCATTGCTTAAATGCAAGTTAACTTCAACAGCAAGAAACCACCGAAAAATCAACAGAATCATGATGGGCCATGGCAAATTTGTGAATGCATGTTTCGGTCTTTAAGCGGAGTTATTGACCATAGAGGACCTGAGTGCACAAGGAGGCTGAAACAGTAATCTAGTCGAGATGGAAAACACGTTAGGCTGTCATAATCTTATCTAAGCAGACCTTTATTATAGAGCTATTCCTCAGCTGACAGGAAGCCGCCTTTACGGACTTGAAAATGTGCTCATCTCGTGATTGGTCGTTCTGAAAGAGAACGCCTAGATTACGGAAGCACGTCGCGGGAGTGACGCTAGCTAAACTACATTTAAGTTTAAAGTCATCTAGCGCAAGGTTGACGCTGTGTTTTTCCGTAAGTAATAAGCTATGCCTCATCATCGTTTGTTGTATAAAAATGTGCATGCTAGTAATTGAAAGTTTTTGTCCCTCCTAGAGCACAATTAGCATTTCGCTCGCTCCGGGCAAACTTTTCACTTCCCAGAAATGGCGTTTTCATACAACACTTCGTTTCTCATTGTATTCATTGAGTGATAAGCAGTACACTACGTTTTACTATTTCATTCTTCGAGTAATAAATCAATTATTAGATTACACAATTTTCGTATTAAATAATGGCAATAGTATCAGAAATGGATATTTTTTCTTTCTGAGGCAAGAAGACTTATGAATATTGACGATATTACTCCATCTAGGTCACCTGGAGACAACCATTCTGTTTTCCGGTTAGTAAGAATGATACGAATGGTAATGTCGTGTTCCATGACTTAAGACGAAGCGGCATTATGCAAAGTACTATGATGGATGATTTAATAATGATCTTTGTATTCGTTATTCTAGAGAGTTATCTAAAATAGCGTGTACTTATCATTTGCTCAATTGCAATCGTCCACACGAACACAAAGAATCATGAGATGCCTAAGGATACTCAACCTAAATTGGATGATTTCGCGAGGTACTTAGGATCCCCGTATGTTTGTCGGCATTATGCAAAGTACTATGATGGATGATTTAATAATGATCTTTGTATTCGTTATTCTAGAGAGTTATCTAAAATAGCGTGTACTTATCATTTGCTCAATTGCAATCGTCCACACGAACACAAAGAATCATGAGATGCCTAAGGATACTCAACCTAAATTGGATGATTTCGCGAGGTACTTAGGATCCCCGTATGTTTGTCATGTAGAATTAGGATAAGTTGAAAGTGCTATGTTAAGACTTTCTCAATTTGTTACGATGGTGTTTGTAACTTTACTTCTACTTTTTTCAATAATTAGGATAAGTTGAAAGTGCTATACTAGTGATACTATTCATTTACCTTTTGATACTGATTTCGTTATGCTGGATTGGAATGATAAGGTCATCCACAGTTTTATTCAGGGTCAAATGATTGTGTTTCTTTGGTTTTATAAGACCTGATAAAAATAGTTTATATTGTTAAGATGAGAGAAATAATACCATATTTTCCAAAAATGTGTCTTAAAAACAATACGAGATGGTTTTCGAGAAATCTACTTATTTTTGAATGCGTAAAAAAAGAATGAATAACCTTACTGAGAAGATTAGGGATCATTGCTACTTTACTGGCAGATTTAAAGGAGCTGCATATAGAGTATGAAATATTCTGCTAGGTTTTGTCCAATGAATGGAAAGTTACCACTATTTTTTTTTAAATTTTCGTGGATATCATTCACATTTAGTTGCTAACGCACTAACTAATTTTGATGCTTTGGCAAAACCAATTGCACGCAATTTTGAAAATATATGATGCCTGCTGTCTGATACTTACATTGAACTCAAGGACACTAAAAATTTTTTGAATAGCGTTTTGGAGGATAACTTTGGATCCTGATCTTGTAATTTTTCAAATAACAGTATTACTAAGCAGTTATTCACTAATGCATACCCTGATATGGTTACCGAGGATATTTTAAAGCTACTGGTTAGGAAAGGAGTTTATCCTATCTATCCTCAGGGCTCTGTGCTAGGTCCGGTCCTTTTCACCATTTATACTCTCCCTCTCGCTGATGTGATTGCCAAGCACAATCTAGGCTTTCACTTCTATGCGGATGACACTCAGTTTTACCTTTGCTTTGATCCCTCCCAGCCTTCGAGCACCTCAAATTCTCTCAACTCACTTGCTGCATGCATTGATGACATCCGATCATGGATGGCAGCAAATTTTCTAAAACTAAACGATGATAAAACTAGCTTACTAGTTATGGGCAAACCTAGTGTTATTCAGAAATTGGAAAGGCTGACTTTCAAAATTGGCTCTGCCAGCATATCTCCAGTTGAATCAGCTCGAAATCTAGGTGTCATATTCCAAAGCGACCTCTCGTTAGACGACCACATCAGCTCCACAGTCAAATCAGCCTATTTTCAGCTTCATAACATTGCTAAAATTAGGGCTTGTTTAGATAAGGATACCACGTCCAAGTTGGTCCATGCATTCGTGACATCTCGTCTCGACTTCTGCAACTCACTGCTTACTGGCCTATCAGCATGTGCGATCAAGCGATTGCAGCTGGTGCAAAACTCTGCAGCTAGGCTTGTCTGTCGTGAGCGTCGCAGTTGCCACATTACTCCCCTTCTGGCCGACCTGCACTGGTTACCAGTCAAGCAACGGATTGACTTCAAGGTTTTGTCGCTCACTTTTAGGTCTCTTCATTCTATGGCTCCAGCCTATCTTTCAGATATACTACCCCATCAGGCAAAGCATCGTACCACTCGCTTTTCGGAATCCAACAGTCTAGAAATACCTCGTACAAACCTTAAATCCTTTGGAGACCGTGCATTTAGCTCGTATGCTCCCACAGCCTGGAACTCCCTCCCGACCTGCATCAGAACATCCCCTAACCTGACCACATTTAAAAGAAACTTAAAAACACACCTCTTTAGGACAGCATTTAGTGGGTCCTTGTGATTCGTCCTCGATGTGCTTATGCGTGCTGACACTGTGCATGCTGCCACTAACCACATTTGCATGCTGACCCAGTGCATGTAACCCCTAACCTTGTTATTCATTTTGTTTGTTTTTCAAGCATGATTTTACTTACTATTCTATTGCTTATCACTTTGCAGCAAATGTAAAGCGCCTAGAAAGAGATTAAGTTCTCTGAGGGCGCTTTATCAAGTGCAATATTATTATTATTATTATCCTTATGAGTACATGGATTCTTTTATCGTATCAGTGAAACTAGTCTTCCACCACTTGAAGCGTTTAGATCTTCGTTCAAATTCAATAAAGATATTACTAATTCTGTGTATGAGTTTGTTAGCGAAGTAGTTAGTCTGGTCGTAAGGATTTTGGTGAATATCATGATCACTACTTAATGGCAATTGTTACACAGCGTGCAGATTGCTTTGAGACGTTTAGAAATAGATTGGGCGAGTTATTTAGATAAGGTTCAACTAATTATCCATCTGCCCCACATTATGCATGATTCTGTTCTTTGCACCTAACTGATACTAATCTTGAGTTACTTGGTTAGAATTAAGCTGACAGTGTCTTTATCGCGACTTCAGACTATCTATTGTGGAGGTATTCGTCAAGTTAGTAAAAGGTATGCTAGAGCTAATAACCCTAGTGCATCTGGTTATTATAGTAGTCAGCCGAAGACAAGTACAATGTATTAGGATGTTTCTGATCTTTAACTGTTATGAAACGGTACCAACTTTTGGTAATGTTAGGAGAGATTATGTTTCTAATTGAACTCCAGAAAGGTTTTATTAATTTACCTCATGATTTGCCACAGGGTATCTTTATGGAAGTTTATACTGTTTATTCGTAGTCACTACATGGTCTCCATAATGGCTATCCGTTTGTGCAGCTAGTAGACTAGTTGATTACATTGAGTACTCAGGCTCTGAGAAACCTTGTAATCCTAATAATGCAGCTAAACCAAAGTTAATATGTGATTTCTTACCAAATTATAAGTATCTAGCACATTATAGATGTCTAATGTTATTGGCTAAGAAAGGCTTACGTATCCCAAAATTACATTGGGTATTTACATTTGATAATCAGGCTCCTTGGGCAAAACTATTAATAAATGTTTTTGCTGAGAAGAAAGTTAAGTATGAGAAAGAGAGAGAGAGAAGAAATTTGTTCTATGAATCTTTACGGGGGATTTATGAACAAGTTATTTGGAAAAACTTGTGAGCTTGTGGAGAGAATGGTTAGCTTTAAGATAGTTAATTCTGGTAGTGATATTGGATCCAAGATGTAACACAAGTTAATGAGAGATCCAACTATAAAATCCTATAGGCGTTTCGATAAGACATTGATAACTTTTGAGCATGGGTGAAAAGTAACCAAGTTGAATGAGCTATTGTTCATAGGTAGTTCTATTCTAGACTTGTCTCAATTACACAGAAGATATTTATATGATGTCTTAGTACCAAGGTTTGGCAGCAAAGGTGGAGTAGTTTATATTGATAAAGATTCATTTTTGAGATAGAAAGTGATAATCTTGAACTAGAGTTTGAGAGAAATAAAGGTGATTTCATAATGGAGAGTCTAGTAGTTTAAAGATGAGGTTAAGGCAAAAGTGGTTAGGGATATTTTTGCTCTTAGACCTAAGTTAGCTCCCAGGTTCGCTCCAAGGTTAACTCCTTACGTAATCATTACTGTGATGATATAGCTGATCGCTTGTCTAGCTTCTTTGACCAGAAGATAGACTAGATCAGGGAGTCCACGATGGTAGCACCCCCCTAGAAGCCTGTCCCTCAATTCCTTGGAGCTCCTCAGTGTCTAAATTCAAGCAGGTCACTAGTAACCTCGTCTTGAAGTTCATATCAAAATCAAAAAAGACAAGTAGTCCTTTGGATCCTATTCCCACTGTCCAGCTTCTACGATGCATTGATCTGCGGCTGCCATGCATAACTAACATCAGCAATATGTTATTAGCCTCACGTCACGTCCCAGCAACTCTCAAAAAGACTGTAGTCAGGCCACTACGAAAGAAAGCAACACCAGACCAAGAAAACTTGAGCAACTACCGCACGGTCTCCCTTCTGCCATTCCTATCAAAGACACTGGAACGGGTCGTGATAGATCATCTGAACTCATATATTGAAACTTCAAACCTTGCTAGTAAGTTCCAGTCTGGTTTTAGAGCTAATCACTCCAAAGATTCAGCGTTACTTTGGGTGTACAACGACCTACTTAGGTATGCAGTTATGGGTAAAGTATCTCTACTTGTTTTGCTCGATCTTTCGGCAGCTTTTGATGCTATCGACTACCAAGTTCTTTTTGAGTGCCTATCATCTCGCCTGGGCATCACTGGCACCACATTGCAATGGTTTAGATTCTATCTCAGTGGGAGACTACAGAGTATTGATATGAATGGACAAAGATCATCCGATGAAATTTTGAAATATGGGGTAACTCAGAGTTCCGGGCTTTGTCCTGTTCTTTTGACGGTTTATACTCTTCCTCTCGCCGATTTTATTGTCAAGAATAATCTATGCTTTCACTTCTATGCAGATGACACTCATTTGTACCTTTGTTTTGATTCCTCCCAGCCCTTGAGCAAGTTGAGTTCTCTCAACTCCTTGCTGCATGTATTGATGACATCTGCACATTTATGGTAGCAAACTTTCTTAAACTGAATGATAATAAACCAACTTACTCTGCATGGGAAAATCAAGTGTGATTCAGAAATTAGAAATGCTGAAGCTCTAAGATCGGCTCTGCCAGTATATCTCCTGTTTAATCTGCACGAAATCTAGGTGTCATGTTCCAAAGAGATCTTTCGTTAGATGACCAAATCAGCTCCACAATCAGGCTTCTTACTTTCAGCTACATAACATTGCTAAAATTCGAGCATGTGTAGACAGGGATACCACATCTACGTTGGTCCATGCACTTATGACACCCCGTCTTGACTTCTGTAACTCATTGCTTGCTGGTCTATCGGTCTGTGCACTCAGGCGCTTATAGCTGGTGCAGAACTCTGCAGCTAGGCTTGTCTGTTGTGAACGTCACAGTTGCCACATCACGCGAGTTCTCGTCGACCTGCACTGGCTACCAAGCGTATCGACTTCAAGGTTTTGCAGCTCACTTTTAGGTCCCTCCCTCATTTGACTCCAGCCTACCTATCAGATCTACAGCCCCACCTAGCTAAGCATCGTACCACCCGCTTTTCGGAATGTAGCTGTTTACCTATACCTCGTATAAACCTCAAGTTCTTGGGAGACCGTGCTTTTAGTCGGCATGTTCCCAAAGCCTGGAACTCACTCCCAACTTCTGTGATGACATCTCCTGACTTGATCACATTTAAAAAACTAAAAACGCACCTATTTATTACAGCATTTAGTGGGTTCCTCTGATTCGTCCTTAATGTGCTTATGCGTGCAGACACTGTGCATTCTGCCACTAACCACACTTGCATGCCGACCCTGTGCATGTCACCCCTAACCATGCTATCATTGTTGTTTATTGAACATGCTACCACTAACCACCCGATGGTGTTTTTCCAGCAAATGTAAAGTGCCTAGAAATAGATTGAGTTCCTTGAGGGCGCTTTATCGTGTGTATTATTTTTTTTATTATTAAGTTATATTCCGTTAAGATTTCTAAGGAAATCTATCAATTTATGATTAAGGCTAAGGGAGTCCCAATGAATGTTGTTAAGCATAAAGAGCTAACTTATGGTTCCTATTTAGATTGTTAAAATACCGCTAACAAATTATTTAAGATGATTCAATTTCTGATTATGATGCAATGGATGAGTTTTATAAAAAAAATCCGATCAGGGAATCTCATAAAATTGGTCAATAGGGTCATAACTCTTTTACTAAAAATTATTTCAAGAACGTGTTATCAGTATTTGATTCAAAGAGAAGCTGGCTCAACTTCAGAAAATGCTAGTATGCTTATGGGCATTAAAGAAATAAAGAAGCTGGTGGATATTGTCATAAGTGCAAATTTTGAGTAATTATTAATTTATAAAGAAACTTTATATAAATAAGAAATTTTGGAAAAAGAAATTTTCAATGCATCTAGTGAACTCTTTCTGTAGATTGGGAAGAATATGAATACTCAGATGATCCAGACTATATACCAAGTGACGATGAAGATGAAGAGGAAAGAAATGAATACGAATAAACATTATACAAAAATTAGAAAGATAGCGAAGGTGGATATGTCAAACTCTATAAATAAATTCACAATACTATGCAGAAATGTATTATCAAGGATTCTTAGCTGTGAACAATCTCTGGAAACGGCAGCAAAGATTTGTCTTCATAAAATGAAAAAGTTGATTATAGAATAAATGAAAATTATATGGACAAGTTAATTACGGGTCTTGGCAGTTCATATTTAAATATGCTTAGTGAAATTTTTTTTATCAGTAACGGATTAATGGAATGTATATGAAAGGCAGTTCATATTTAAATATGCTTAGTGAAATTTTTTATCAGTGACGGATTAATGGAATGTATATGAAAGATAGTTAGCATGATCACTGAAGAAGAAAAGAAAAAGAAACCTACTAATAAAGATGACGTGCAAGTAATTACTGTCTGCTAATCGAGTTATTTTGTTTGCTTAAACTTTTTATATATTACAGAGACAATGATGATAGCCACTAGAAAAAATATTTTTGATCCTAATCAAACTACTTCTGTTACTTGTTTTAAGTCATATGTTGATTATCTAGTTGGGTTTAGAATGACTGCTTACGGTGCAAAACACTGGACTCTGATATATCCATCTTTACTGATCTGTTAAAAATTTCTATGTTGATGAATGTGATGCTGGGGCACAAAGATTTATTAATGCTGGAGTGATTAGAATTACCATTGACCTCAAAGCCACTGTAATGACAAAGGTTGACGATCTTGTTGATACTCCAGGAGAAATCTCATCTAATACTACTTGGATTGCTAGTCAACTTACTACGATTTCTACTCTTATTTCCGTGTTTCTGGAGTTAAGCCTGATACTTCAAGTATTGCTAAAGATGAGTGCTATGCAATTATGCCAGACATAAAAAGTGGAAAAAGTGCTAGATAAAAGGCTGCAATTGCTGCTGTGACTGCTGCTTGTACACTTGCTAGAGCATCTACACCTGCTTCTACACCTGTTGCAGCCTTTACTTCTACGTCTGCTACTTTACTGCATCATCTACCACATCTGTCTCAGTTGATACAGTTCCACAAAAAATATTTATAATATAAAATGAATCCGATTCCTATTGAGGCAAGGTGCAAAGATGGTCTTATTTTGACAAACAAATAGTGACTTAAAAATCTCCTCACTTCTAATGGGTCGCATTGAGGATTTCCTAATTCTTTGATTGAAACACTTGGATTAGTAGCTGCATATAAATGTCTTAGAATAATTCCAAATAATCCATATATGTCAAATCTGTATACCAAAATTAGAGGTGGAAGTATATTTTCTGAGTTATTGGCAATTCTAAAAACTAATGTAAATTATTCAAGGTCTGAAACATATTTAAAAAAATAAAAATGTCTAATATGTCTAGAGCAGTTGAAAGATTTTTATTCTTTAACATTCAAAATTTTTTCCTAAAGATTTTATCCAAGAGAACCTGGACTGAAAAGCTTAATTTTGGGAATTTTTTCAATCTTCTCAAGTGCGTCTGCTTGTGTTTTAGTTATCTCATTTATAGTTATCTCACTAGTTTTTACTGTAATCTTAGTACTAACTCCATAAATAATTTCATCAAGCACATTTATGTAAGACATTTCAACTTTATAGCTTTCCATTGTATTTAAATACCTACAATCTCCATGAAAATGTTATTTAGTTTTTTGAGAATACAATTCGACTCATTACTCCTAATTCTATGGAATCATCTGGACTTAAAAGAGTTAAGTTAAAATTGATTTATTTTAATAAATTAAAAAATGTATTTAAAAAATTAATAATAATAATAATAATTGATAAAAATAGTAAATTAATAAATTGATTTAAATTTGAGTTAAAAGCTAGGTCTATAATCAAACTTTGTACAGCTGATTGTAAAAAAATAAACTGTACAGTCAATTAATTATTAATTATTAGAAATTGAGTTAGCAATATTAAAGTTTGATATAGAATTAGTTAGGAGTAACATGTTATTATATATTACATAGCAGTTAAGTGAAATTAAGTTTGAAGAGAAAAATCCTGGAGATGAAATGCTATTGTAGTAGTTACTCATTTTTACTGACTTTTTATCTATATTATAATAATAATAACAATAATAAAGCACCCTCAGAGAACCTAATCTCCTTCTAGGCGCTTTACATTTGCTGCAAAGAGAAATGCAATTGAATGGTAAGTAAAATCATGCTTGAAAAACAAACAAAATGAATATTATATACTTTAATGCTGGATAATAATAATAATAATAATTCACTTGATAAAGCGCCCTCAGAGAACTTAATCTCTATCTAGGCGCTTTACATTTGGATACGATTGCTTGATAATATACATTGTTAAAATTTCTGTGAAAGTAATCAGATTTAACATTTATAATTTTAACACCATAGTACGTTATATTCCTAATATTATTTCTTACATCTAACAGAGCAGCATCAAAGGCTGTTATTTTCATTATCAGTTTGGAGTAAGTTGGCTTTGAGACACTCATACCTGATAAAATCTAGATAAGCTACTTAATTTATTAGTACTATATACTCCAAAATTATTAGCTTTATGTATTGTAAGTATGCCTTCAGCATATGGTTCTTATTTGTTTACCCATAAAGTGTAAAAGTCCAGGATATTAATACATCCTGACATCGCTCCCAATTGAATCCTATCTTGTACTAACCCTCCTCTTATTGTAACATATCTATTATTTGTTACTTAAGTATCTAAGTAGGGTTTAGTTGCAGCATATTTACCTTGAATAAGATTCGAGAGGCTTACATATTTTAATTTTTTTTATAAAATTAGCTGTTATATCTCCTCTGATTATCAGGTCAGAATCTTTTCAATGATAATTAGTATTAGCAAAAATATTTCTAACAGGCTCTAAAAAGTCAGTAGTAGTTACAACATTTATTAACTTATTTTCATCCAAATCTGTATTCTCATTGATTGAAAGATGGTCTCTAGTCAACATTCTATCGCAGTGCTATATAAACATATACTTGCATATTTGTTTATTAAATAGTGCATTACCTAACCTAAAGAATGTACTTTCTATGAGTTTTCCATTTCCATCTAACATATAGCCTCCAAATAAGATTCCCTTATTATCTAGTTTATAACTTCCTGATAAGACTCAAGCTATTACAGCTGATGTATATGGAGAAGGCGTAAGTACTTTAGTTCCCATATCTGGAATCGAGTAGCAGGCACCAACTATCATTACTCCCCTCGATATCACAGCATTACCTAAGTTACTAGCCCATCTTACTGGATATGAAGCTCCAAATATATCTGTACTTAGCGTGCTATCCGTAACTCCTTCAATGGTCATTGCCATTCTTTTTTTACTCATTAGATTGGTTAATTAAACTAATCTAACGCCATCATTTGGATCTACTGGGTCATTAATGATTTTAACAGCAAGTCTGCACATATCCAAGTTTCCCTGAATAACATCTCCAGTTTTTTTAAACAAAATAAGCATTAAAGTATTTTAAATTGAAAATATCTAATGGGCCTAAACTAGTCACACTGTTTATTAGTTACTGTTGGCCCCCAAATATTGTACCTACCTTGCTACCTTGAATAACTCCTCCATTTATAGATAGTTTTGCATCTGCATAGTCTTTAGTGGCACCATCTGAAGGATTTACAGAATTTTCTAGATCAATTATTGTCTTCATATCTAGATAACCATCTGAATTATTTCCCTTAGATATCTTAGTAACAAATTTTGTATAAATATATTTTTGGTTACCTGCACTTTCTTGATCAGCAGGATCACCTGTTTGTAAAAGATTTCCATTCATGTTAATATTACATGAAAGCGAATCTGCAGTTATTCTGATCCTAACTTTTTCGATATCTTAGAGACAGATTCTATACAATATTGAAAATAAAATTGGTATTTTGAACTTATTTGCATACATGGAAGCTATTTATTATGTACCAGCAAAGACCACTTCGATCTAAAATTAATAATAGAGTGCCGGAAACTGAACCGTGCGTGCCAATTCACTCCAAATACCACGCATGAATATAATTAAATTTTATATCATTCCAATGTTGTTTAAATATTCTGGCCTGAAAGTTGAAAGTGGTTTAACAAAATTAATTGGGTTCTCTAATTCAACCATTATTATATCACCTGGCGTGAGCTGAACGTTTGAACTTTCACAACTTATTCCATTAGTTTCTATTGAGACCTACAACTACTAAATTTCTTATCTCTAAAACACTTGGATAAGTAGAAATTCTCAAGTATTTTCTATAGCAACTACCTTTTTCTTGATCAACTGCCAATGTATTCAATACATCACTAACACTAAGATTATTAATTGTATTGTTCCATAGATCGAGGTTTCCATGAGATATTCCTCCGATGAATTGCAACATTTTCTTTAATAATCCATTGCTGATTATCTCATAAGGTCTATTACTTTGTAACAATCTTGTTTCATCTGCAGACATTTTCGCACTAGATTTAGTAAGTTATTAGACTGGCTGTCCGACATTCTCAATTATGTAATAGTTACAATCTAAATCTGTTAATAAACATTCCTTTACTTTTCCCAATAATGAATATATCCTATATAGAATGGTAACAAGAATACATCTAAATGATAAACACTATAACAAAATGTTTATCTGGTTCTAGGATAAGATTATTAAAGTATTCCCAGATAGGAAGAGACGACCTAGTTGAAAAAGCACTTAAATCTTTAACTGACGTTAGCATTTTATTATCAAAGAAAAATGATTGGAGGAGATTTTGCCAAAGATACAAAATCTGGAATTGACGCAACAAAAGATCTGGTATCAGAAGTAACAACTGATGTCAGTGTTGCTTCAAAGGCAGCTACTAAAATAGTTTCAAAGATAGCAATGAAACGTATTTTAGCAGCATCTAATAAAATAGCCATATTAGTTCCAAAAGTACTAGTCTTTTAAAGTTATTGGAGCTGCTGCTAAAACTTTAGAGGGTTTCTTGGGAGGTATTGATGGTATTTTTTTGTCTTGATTATTTATAAAAGAAATAGCTGATGATATCTCTTCAAGTAAATACGGTAGCGTAAGTTGGAAGAATATCACTAAGAAGAAAGATGGAATTTATAAAATGATAGCAAGCTTACAAATCGATCATTTTATAAATGAGATATTACTAGAAGCTGAGATAAGTAATTCTGATTGGTACCTAGATCCTAGTAAATTTTTTAGTAATACCTTTTCTTTTAAGTACGCAGCGGAGAAGTACTGCCTGCTATCCCTGCTATATAGCAAGTATTGCAACTGTTGTATGAACAGTTGGTACAGCAATTAGTGTCACAGTAACAGTAGCTTGTTTCATGAAAAATATTATTGATATCACAGTGTATACTGCTAAAGCCTCACCGATGTGAACTCGTGAAGAACGAATGAGTGCATTAAGTACACAAAGTTCTGGACTTCATTATACTATTTTAGATTTTAAAATGATAATACTTAAACGTGACGCTGATATAGATTTAAGAGAAGGTCGACATGTCTGAAGTTATTAATAGATTTAATTATCTTAATAAAGGAATTAACTTAGTAGAGAAGCCTGGAGTATTGACTATTCATCTGAACTCAAGGCAAGTATAGAAGCTGTAGTGCGTTCACAAATTGGTTCAGAGAGTTGTGATTAAATGCAGAATCTGCAATACTATTTGCAACTTTACATACAGAAGGAAATCACATGATGAGATATACAATACGATGTTAAATATCGGGGATTAATTAAAAAATATTAAAATTATTGTTATTTATATAGAAAAATTAGGAATATACCGGCAAATCTTGGATAGTGAAGACCTATAGAAAATACTTTAAATCAAGTAATCCAGTTTCATCAAGATTGTCATATGAAAATCAAACAGGCGAAAATTGAATACTAGTTACTCAAAGACAAAAAAATAGGATAGACAAATGTAAAATGTTTGAAAAACAAAAAATTCTTAGATTCAGTGCTACACATTTAAAAGCGAGTAAAGTCGGGTCAGGAATAGTTGATTTCATAACAAGTTATTAGGACGAGAGTTTCATCTTAATTACCAAGTGGAGTCAAAAGTAAAAATATGCCAGGTGCAAATTTTGTTCGTACCGGTAGGTACTCTTTTGCAGGGCCTTGTACTAAATTTAAGGAACGGATGGAACTGAGATATACTGGTGCAAATGATCTTGATAAACGTGTCTCGTTTCACAATCCTGTTACACTGATAGTTCAAGTATGAAGGAACCTCAAAGAGCACAGATTAGAAATCTGTCTGATTTAGCACTAACAGAATCAGCGGCAAGAATAACATTGGATCCAAAACAACCGAGTTATTTTAAGAGAAATTATGCTAAGACTGTTGCTGCAGTACTTTCTGCAAAAGCTAAACTAGGACTTTGACTAAATGAATCAATGGCGGAAGACTTTCTAAAAGACAAAACTTCTAATCTTTTGATTTTTTTAAATTGAGAGTTACGCAAGCAATTTAGCATACAAAATGTTAAATAACTAAGAAATAAGTTTACTAATAATGTCTTCAGGATTACTAATTTGTATCTTTATTTATTTAGAGCATCAATAAGTGTTTTAGTTGTACCAAAATCGAATCTTACTCCAATGAATGACCTTGGCTCAGGACATATAATTCCAAGTCTAATTAGTTAATTAACTTCTTCTTTAACTTCTGGGAAAGAGTCAAGCTTCACACCCAAACGCAAAATTATTTACGAGGGTGAATAATTACCACCAACAAGCCGCTTTCCCGTCAATTGATTGACTCGCTCCTCGTCGGACAGCACTAAAAACATGCGCACGAGGTGTTTTTAAATTTTTTTATTATCAGAACTATTGTTATACATGCACTAATGGGTACTCATATCAATAGGAGGTCGGACCACCCTTATTCTTTATGACCTCGTGTATTCGCCAGTGCATCGACGCAGTCAGCTTTCGGCAAACATCCGGAGTAAGGCAGTCCCACAGCTGCTTAAGCCGACCAAAAAGCTGCCGGGGGGGGGGAAGACGACATGCTCTTCTCAACTCTAAGTGAGCGCTTCAACCTGCCCCATGGATGCTCAATATGGTTGAGATTGGGAGATTGGCTTGGTCAACTAACTGTCATCTTTTTTGTCGTCGAACATGGGCGGCCGGAGAGTGGTAAGATATCCATTCTACCACCCTGAAAGTAGGTCAGGCTGGTAGAATGATCCTGACCGATCCTTCAGACTGAAACCAAGCTTCTGTGCCATTTTCACGTTGCTAAGACCCATCTTATGATAGGTGACGATTCCACCTTCGATTTCACTATTTTTATTTATTTATTTATAATTCATTTATATAGCGCCCCAAGAGAACTTAATCTCTATTCAGGTGCTTTACATATGACTCGGGGCTCGAGCCCACGACTTCAGTCAGACCTTGGTCGGAGCGAGCACCTTAATCGCTAGACCAAACCAGCTCGATTTAGCTCCTTTGTCTTTCCTATGGCAGATAAGCACTGTATAACCAGGTCTAAACGAGTGCTATGGATAGGAAGTGCAAACATAAGTCCTCTCCTGCACACAATTAAATGCGCACAAAAACTATTAGCCGTTTGGACGGCGAGTACGATAATCGAACTGCAAGTTAAAACTCAAGTTCAGCCATTTTTAAAAGTGCTATACCGTTCCAGGCCACCGGGGTGTTTTTTGTTTCTAACAGTTATCGTAGACACGGCCATCAACAATTGGGACATTAACATTGGATCCATTTTTTATGTAAAAATTAAGGTCTATGTAAAAGCCAGCCCACACCAATGGAGGACCTCGGAGAGTGAATAGTTACTAAATAGACGGTGTCTTGTTAGAATTAATGTATGGCTTTGATTCCTTTGATCTTTTTCTTCTACACTTATCCTAACTGATACTCCTTTTGTAATCAATAACTGAGAGTTTTAAAGTTTAACAGCCTTTTCTCTTCGGGAAGATCAAAAAACGAGTTGAGATTTAGATGACTAAACACGTTTGCCATTTCGTGCTATTTATTGAAAATATTTTTTGTTTGATATAAAAATTAATGGTTTAGTAATACTATTGTGGTTGCGAAGTCGTGAGTTGTTATGAATTTTAAGAATTCTAAACAACGTTTCCTGCAGTCAGTATAGCTATAACTTAGCTGTTGGAACGTTGAAAAACTTGAAATTTATCAGAGGTATTCAATTACTTCTGGCATCGGAGGAGCTCCGTGTGATTGGAAGTAATATGAATCTTCGTTAGATTTTTTAGTGCAATCCAGCTATATATTCCTTCATCAGACTTCCCTGTATTACTTATCTAGCACTCTACTGAATTTGGATAGTTTGTGCTCATTCATTCCTTGCAGAAGCACACCTGAAATTTTTAATATTTAGTTTTTTAATTATTTTATCTTATCAAATACAGATAATGGTCTTTCAAGGACTTTTTTTAATACTAAATGGTCTTTTAAGGACTTTTTTAATACTTAACTTCTTTACAGTTTCCTTTACAGATAATTTAAAGTGCCTAGAAAGAGATTAGATTACCTGAGAGTACTACTACAAATATATTATTATTATTAATATTATTATTTCCGTTCATGATTAGATTCTCCTTGATTGAATCACCTAATTTACATCCATTAGATAATACTCCTGAATTGCTTCTTACCTTACAAACTTGGGTTTTTTATTTTCACAGATTTCGCAGATAGGCTTTATTGCTCCTCGTAAACCACCAGGACTCTGGATTCCAGTGTATTCCTCATGAAGATTATCCGTATTCTTTGTACACTTAGGACATAAAATGTTCATTACGCGTAGCAATAAAAACCAATTATTATATAGGTAATGTCTCCTAAAGTTTGTGCGTTTAACTTTTTACACGTTGGGAAACTGATCATAAAGAACTTTTACTAAAATTTCGGATTACATCACTTGTTTGAGGACCAAGTGGATCAGGAAAGTCTCTATTAATAACGAATTAGGTAATCTATGGAATGCTGAGTTATGATACTTTCATTATAGTTGCTTCTAGTCTGGATAAGATGTTATACCGTGGGCTTAAGTCGATGACAAATGAAATGGCTAAAGGTGCTCATGTTTGGAAAGATAGACTTGAAGGAATGTCAGACGTCGATTCATTAAATAATTGTAAAAATGGAGTCGTTTTAGACGATCTAACGACTGAAGATCAAACAAAGATTATTTATTACTTTAATAGAGGAGACATAAAGAACTAAATATATTGTTTCTTGCACACGGTTTCACCAAACTAGAGAAATCAGGAACGATATATATATATATATACGGTACAAAAACCTTAAACAAAATGCTGCTGATATCGAATTTATTTGAGATGCATGCCTTGGAGATATTGATAAAAAATATTTAGAGATCGGGTAAGTTCGAGCACACGAAATAGCTTTGGCTAATGTGGAATTGACTTAACAAAGACAGAATTGGAAGGGCGGCGCTTTTAGACTGTAAATTCCTCTGGTAAACAAGCGGCAGAAAGCCTACCTTGGCAGCGTACTTGAAGCATTATATTACGTAAGAAAATTCAAAACCTTCATAATCTAAGAGATGAAACAGAACTGCAGAATGATCAAGAGCTAGATATTGGAGGCAGGGATAACCGCAAAATATAGTGCAGAAGAGCATATGGATCAAAGAGCACTACAAAAATCAACCGATATGCCAAGCTATATTAACATCGATAAACTTAGGAAAGTAAGATCGAAACTAGCTGCTGCATACGAAACTAAGAAATCAATTAAAAGCCTCAAAATATTCAAACGAGCTACCAATACATCATTAACATTGAGAAAAACTTCTATACCAATAAAAAAAAAAACATAAAAAGCAATGAGAATAGCTGATGCTGCTAAGAAAGACAACAAGTGCTCCGAATATCGAAATGAAGAAGCTTTCGATACTTTTAACAAAGATGTGGCTGAGAAGCTAGGAATCCATCCAAAAAAAAATCCTAAATCATCTCAGTTGTGCTAAAGGATATTGGCGACAACGAACAAAATCTGCTAAGAATGTCTACTGTAAAGGGAGAAGAAATATTGACTTAGGATTTAAATAATTGATAAAAAAACGAATAAAGAAAACGAGGCTATTACAATGCAATATATAAAATTATTGATTAAATCTAAAGATGAAAGTAAAATTAGTCAAAAATAGCAAGACATTATGGATTATACAAAAAAAGCTTTCTTTTATTGGTATTGGAGTAAAAATTGTTCCAACAACGATAAAACAAGAATCTGAAACAAAAGAAAATTTTAACTACGGGTTAGGGAACGTGCTGCTGGTAACACTGGAGTAATAAGTTCAATGTGTTCTGCAGTAGATTATCTTTCGAAATAAAGAAAAACTCAAAATCTTAGATCCTAATTTAAATAATAATTGTATTTTAATTTAATTATATACTTGGATGACCTAATACAAACAGGAATATTTTGCATCTCACTATCACTAGTAAGACTCTTGGAATTATGTGCAAATATGAATATAATCTTGTATAACATTCCATTTTCAATTAATCTGAAAAGATATGGAGGACCTGACTTCGATGCTATAACGACAGGAACAGCTGGATGTGCTAATGATTCAAATAACTTGGTTTCAACTAGAGGATCTTTAGTACCTGCTGGAGCTACTAATGTTGTATCAAATGGAGGAGGGCAAGTTTGGACTTGTTTCAAGATAAATATGTCAAAATGAGACTAATGATAGTATGTATTATTCTTGCTTCAAGTATTGAAAAAGTCTAGAAGAAATTTCTAGGAAAGAACTCAGACTTAACTACAGATTTAGACGATATGAAAACATGTCGCTAAAGTCTAAATAATACTAACCAGGAAATGAAATACACTAGAACTCTTTCAGTACAAAACGCTATTGACAAAAATTAGATGGTTGATTTTAACTACACAAGGATTTGAGAAATATGGTAGTTATACTGGAAACTCATGTACATATAACCATTTTAATATTAAGAATGTAGTTTTACTTCCAAATGGTTCTAATACTTACCCAGGTGCTATTAGAAGTCGCTATCCAAAAGATGGAAAGTGCTCAAGAGAATACCTAGATTTCACACAGCTTAGAAAAAGCAATTCCTAGGACTTGATGAAGTTACTTAGCCGGTTGCTTTTACATATCCGTAATGGTTAACTATATATCCAATATATGTAATTGATCTCCAGTATAATGACTAGCCACTTATAAACACTAAGCGACTCGATTTTAGTATTGAATTTAATGAATTAATTCCGCAAGCAGCAGTAGGAGCAAACGAGATTGCTATCATGGTTCTAAGAAGGATCCATACTAAAGCAATGCCATGCACAATGTTTACTATTATCACGAATAAAGGACTAAGTCAATGCTATTTCTCTTAATTTGGACCTTAGTACGTGGATTGAATTTTGAAAAACAATACCGGATAACTGTATAGCTGCAGGAAATTTTAAAATACCTACAGAAAAATATGTAAACCAGATCCTGATAGATATATTGGACTAATACCAGTAGTAAAAAAAGTGTTTCAGATAAATGAAAGATTTTAATATCAGAATATATATATATATAGATATATGTGCGTGCGTGCGTGCGTGCGTGCGTGCGTGTGTGTGTGAATTGTAAAGTCCACCTAAGTCAATTTGTGACCCAATCTATGGGATGCTTACTTGATTCAAATGGTAATATAATCATAGGTCTAGTAGATCCAGTTAACTATTCAAATGCTGTAACAAATGGATATACAGATACAAATCTTATGGCACTTGGAACAGGAACAATTGATTCCATAGGACTTACAGTAAAAAATCTTGAAAATTGTGTTAATCCAGAAGACGCATCAAATTTAGGCCAACTAAATACATATGTAAGCAAATCAGGAGATACAGTGACCGGGGATTTAAATATAAGAGGATTTGCCTACTAGGAGCTTCATCTAACAGGAATGTTGTTAAAATTAGTCCAACTATATTACCAGGTTACTTCTGTGTTACATATATCTAGGATTAAAAAGAGATTTAGTGCTAAGCGGACATTTCTTTGCTTCTAGTCTTAAGATGAATTGAAACGAAACAATAAATGCGGCAGATCCAGTTATGTACTCAGATTTTGCTAAAAGGCTATTTGCATAAAATATTAAAAAAGTAACAGAGGTTGTAGAATTTTCTAGAAGTACTAAATCAATTAACTCGATGTTAAACGTGTTCACTTCCTACACATGAAAAAACAGAAATTCCCAATTAATATTATTCGGACCAATGGTTATAGGTGCATCCAATTGTGCCTCATTAAAACAGATTACTGATACTTCTGTACTACTTGGAGACCTCCGAGCTACAAATACTGTTTCTACTGGAATAGAATTTAAATACTATACATTCTTTACACTGCTACCAACTGACTATCATTCTATTGATAATCTTGAAAATTAAAAAGTAAGCCTACTTGCAAGTTATATTATGACTTGAGTAATGACACTAATAATATAAGTAAAATATTAGCGTTGCAAGTTCTCTCATCTTAAAAGCTTCTTTTTCATTTGATATGTGGAAACATTTTCATAATCATTGGAACTTCTTCATGCTCTAAACAATTTTGGTAACAAAAGATCTTTAAACATATATTCTTTAAATGATTCTTTGCTCGTGAGTATTTTTTGCTGGGTGTAGATTTAAAAATTTGATACGAGAAGAATGACAATCGGTACAAGTTATTTCTCAACTATTAGGAAGTACACTGCTATCAAACTCTGTTATCTTGCTATCAAGATCACAAATATCACACCTGATATCAAAAGATAATTTAAGCTTACGAATCGCTATTCTATATGATAGACATCTCCTTAGTAAATAATCTCCAGGAGTTTTAGTTTGCTTATATTTAAAACAAAGTACATCCATTACTATAGAATGTCCTTTTTAACTTTAAATGAGAGAAAAAAGAAGATAAGACTGATCCAGACTCAGATATAAGTCATGTATTTGAACCTGCAGCAAAATAAGTCCAAAATGGTTTCTTTAGTGTAGTAGTACCTAATAACAGTCATCAGGCTGATATACTATATATGCCAACTGACAATGGATATAAATATCCATAACGTGTGATTTGTGTTGCCAGTAGATTTAAAGACACAAGAGCATTGCAAAACAAATCGTCAAAAGAAGTATCAAAAGCAATAATTGATAATTAATCGAAATGTCTATTAGAATCCCCAAACAAGATAGCAGTAGATCCTGGATCAGAGTTTAAAGGAGAATTCAAGAAAGAAATGGAAAGGTTGTATCAGTTTTACTTTTGTTTTGATCCTTCCCAGCCTTCGAGCACGTCAAATTCTCTCAATCCCCTTGCTGCATGTATTGATGACATAAAAACATTGACGGCAGCGAATTTTCTTAAATTAAATGATGAAACTAACTCACTAGTTATGGGAAATTAAAGTGTGATTCAGAAATTGAAAAGGCTGCGGCTTTAAGATCGGCTCTGCCAGTATATCTCCTGTTGAATCTGCACGAAATCTAGGTGTCATGTTCCAAAGTGACCTTTCGTTAGACGACCAAATCAGCTCCACAATCAAGTCTGCCTACTTTCAGCTACATAACATTGCTAAAAAATCAGGTATGTTTAGAGAGGGATACCACATCTAAGTTGGCTCATGCATTTGTGACATCCGTCTTGGCTTCAGTAACTCACTGCTTACTGGGCTACCGGTCTGTGCAATCAGGTGCGTAAAACTTGTGCAAAATTCTGCAGCTAGGCTTGTCTGTCGTGAGCGTCGCAGTTCCCACATCACACCAGCTCTCGCCGATCTGCACTGGCTACCAAACGCATCCAATTCAAGGTTTTGTAGCTCACTTTTAGGTCCATTCATTCTTTGGCTCCAGCCTTCCTATAAGATCTACTGCTCCTACCAGGCTAAGCATCGTACCACCCGCTTTTTGGAATCTAACTTTTTATCTATACCTCGTATAAGCCTCAAATCCTTTGGTGACCGTGCATTTAGTTCGTATGGTCACAAAGCCTGGAACTCGCTCCCGACTTCCGTCGCGACATCTCCTGACTTGATCACATTCAAAACTAAACTAAAAACGCATCTATTTATGACAGCATTTAGTAACATATACATTTTATGACAGCATTTAGTGCATGTCACCCCTAACCATGTTATTCTTGTTGTTTATCGAGCATGCTACCACTAACCATCCGATCGTGTTTCCTTTGCAGCAAATGTAAAGCGCCTAGAAAGAGATTGAGTTCTCTGGGGGTAAATTTATTAAGTGTATTATTATTATTATTAAAGGCGCTGAACACATATAATAAGAAGCTGCTATCAAAAGAATATTGTACTAGTTGAGACAATTAATCAAACTCTAGCAGAATGAGGATTTATAACTCAATATGAAAAATAATTGGAGAGTCTGAGCAGAGGAGAAAATAGCAGAAATAGAGAATGGATAGAAAACTTATCAAAGATATTAGATTACTTGAACAATAATATCACTAGAGCAATAGGAGAATTACCAGCTAAAGCTATAAAAAAGAAGGAAGTTCAAATCAAGAAGTCAAAATATAATACAAAAGATTGAAAACATGCGAAGGAATTAGAACTTGGAACTGTTAGATACTATTATATTATTACTATTATATTATGCAATAGATTTTGGTGAAAGAAAGGATAAAAAGAGCTACCGATGCCATATGAGCTTGACTAAACAAAAGATAATCAAGATAGTTGTAATAAAAGATTAACCTATTGGACATTTATTTTCTCAGCGATTTGAAAGGAAGTTTTGTTGGGGAAAAATTGCATATGATCGATCAGGAATAGTCTCTTTTGATCCCATTTCTTGAGAATCTCTACATATGCTGTAAAGGAAGCATGCTCATATGGTTAGTAATAGCATGCACAATTTCAACAAGGATAACATGGTTGAAGGTGACATGCACATGGCCAGCATACAAATATAGTTGGTGGCAGCAAGCACAGTGTCAGCACGCATAGGCACACAAGCGACGAATCGCAAGGACCCACTAAATGCTGAGAGAAATAGATACGTTTTTAGCTTTTTAAATGTCGCCAAGTCAGGACATGTCGTGACGTCGTACCAGCAGAGAAGCTCTACCCGGATCACCATCAATCAGAAGCTCACGGTTGACCCGAAACAAAGCAGCACGTAGAGGACGGTTACCGACTGGAGCTCGCAAGAAAAACCTGATTATTTATTTCTCGTTTAATAGCTGGACCACAGCTTGATCAAGCGTCTTATTCAATGATGGTAGGAGGGAGATTGGACACAAAGCTATTATAAATAAATAAATCCTAGCTGATTAAACAGCCTCTTTTTGTATAGCAACAGAAGAGCCTTTATGGCCATCACCACCGCTTGCAGTGGCGATAAAGAATCGCCCACCGCAGGAATCGAACCCACGACCTCGGGACCGAGGTCGTGAAAGCAACCGCCTTACCTAGTGTGCCATCACGGCTGTTCTCCTCGACGGCGGTCGGCTTTTTGATTAGTAGCCTGCGAATTGCCGTTTGCAGAAGAGAAGAGAGTGGACAGAGATACGTGTACGCTATTTGGAATTTTGGGCGGCAACGGGTCTATGCACGTCGTAATAAGAACTTGTGGGTTAGGGTCAAAAAGACTAGCAGTCTTTTAAAGAAGAGACCATGCTAGCAACGAGTCCAATCAAAGAGGCAGGCATGAAAGTGGTGGAAGAAAAAGCAGGGCTATGAGAGACTGCGGGCCCTGCAGGGACTGTGGTGAGGAAGCAATCCCTAATCCGTTATACGTTACCTACGAAGAACTTGGAGGAGCGCTCACTTCGGCCTCATGCGAGTTCTGGACCTTTACCTAACTTGTCGTAAAGCTTCCAGTAATTCCGCTGGTATTTCCGCTATGACCGCGCATGTCTGCGGATGCGCATCTAAAAAAAAAAGATCTGCTTAGAGTGGTGTCTTGTCGCCATTAGTCGACACTTACGGAAGGATCGTGTTCGGCCTCTCGATAGGAATCTTCCCGCGTCTCGCTTCAGCTATTTAACGGTTCACCCAAAAAATTCTATTAATCGCGGCCTGGAGCTGCTAATACTTCCCTTTCATGCATTTAGGCCATCAGTTTTCATGCATTTAGGCCAACAGTAGCTAACGCAACTACTTGGGCCTGCTGTCGAAGCACGCCAGCAAATGTGGCCGTGCCTACATCAGCCCCAGTCCTTCCAATCGGCCTCCCCGATAGATGGGACAGCCTGTTAAACTCTGCCCGTCGCAAGTCCGCTTACCAAAAACCGAGGAGCAACTTATCAGCGACCCTGGTGTCCAGGAGAAGCTCGATCAACGTCTGCTGACCGAGACGTGGATGGCGTCATGCTCTGGCGACGTCGTATCGGAGACCATCGCAACTGGTTTCTCATTGTTTCGGACCATGTGGTCTGATGATATGTGGATGCTGTGGTTTCTGCCGTTGTTCGTACATCACATAGCTACAGCACATGCAGATTATTACATTGGCAGTCGCCTGCATCAGTTGCCATCAGATCGCAATCATGCAACAGTGTTCTTTCAGTTGATATTTACAGACCCCGTGCTGGCTGTCTCACCTTGTTTGTAGAGCTCTTCACCAAATTATTTCCGTTTGGCACATCGTCTTTGATTTCTGAAGACCTTAGCATTCCCGTTGGCGACCATGGCGATAGTCAGGATACTCATTTCTTGACTGCTTGGAGAACTCCGGCTTAGTCCAACAAGTTAGTCGCACGTCTCATATTGACGAACATCGTTTGGATCTCGCGATTGCACATGATGTCTGCCCCAATGACCTTGCTGTGGGCCCGCTTACTGTCTCGGATCTTAGCTCAATCTTGTTTACGGTTCATTGCTCGTCATATGTGCAAAGTAGAGTTGAGTTTGTCAAGTGGAGCAACTTTAAAAGCATTAAGACTGAGAAACTTTATAAATCTTTTTACGAAGCAGGTTTTTCTTGTCTCCACCCAGACTCTACCGGCTGCCTCCTCGATATCCCCATAGATGCAGTAAGGCTAGTAGTGACAAAGCAGTGCTCGTTAGCCAGCCCTAAAAGTTTTAAACTTACCAAACAAATGCGATGTTTTTACTTCATATTCTCTTCGCCGTAAGCTGAGCAAAAGCTTTAATGAACGCAAGGAGCTCTAGAACAGACCACGTGTAGATCTAGAGCAGACATTTAGTTATAATAATAATGATAATAATCCATTTGCCTAGGGCCCTTGGAAAGCGGAATCTCTACCCAGGCGCTGTACAACTCGTTGTAGGAAAATCAATACCCGCGGGAATAGTGGTAAGCACAGTACCAAATGTGCTAAATGAATAAGTGCCATGTCAAGGCCAGCGTGCGATAGCAAACACTGAGGCGCTCAAAGCCACAGCTTGGTATGACCTCTAACCAGTAGCATACACTGAAACATCCAAAGGGAAATAGGTATAATTGACGTACAATCCTACAAAGGTAACCAATCATAGCACACGTAGAGGCACAGAAAAAGATACAATCACTTAGACTTGAGTGATGCGAGGTTATTGTAGCAAGCGACCATAGCCGGAAACAAATTCCATACTTTCAGTACATTTGAGCTGAAGGCTTGATCGCAGTTTGAACGAATGCGAGATAGCTAGATTCTGAGGACCGGGTGCTTCGCGAGCAAGTGACTGAAGGAGCAACGAGGTGAGAGAAGTCGTCTGATGCAAGTGAGTAAAGCGACGTGTAAGCAGCACCTACTGAGGAGGACCTCACGTTCAATTCGTTAGCTAATAGGTAGCCAAAACAGAGCTCAGCCGGAACTTCTCTTGCGATTCGGCAGCCGAATCAACCGTTAACAACAGGGCAGACGACCTGCTTACTTTGCCTCCGTTTGCAGACAATTAAGCGTACATGCCGAAGGTGTGAATCTGGCAACCCGACAAAAGCTCGTAGAGAAAAGCGCCCTGCTAAAAGCGCGAAACGACATAAGCGTGCAGGACAAAAGCGTGAAAAATCATTTCAAGGAATGCTAGCTTAAATAGATATTCACAATTAAACTATTTTATTAGAGAAAATAAGTACATATTATAACTCGTATCACATTATAGTTTATGCCAGCTTTCAAATATATTTTGAAATGGTATAGTTATATAGAAAGAATTAATATAGCCTAATAATGCTAACCTATCTTTTTATTTAGGCGCTCAGGTTGTATGCAATTTCTTGAAAGGTAATCTCCGACTAGGCCTGTTCCGAGGTAGGTTGTTGATGTTTCGAGCACAAACATTCCGGTCCCACAAATAACTGCGGTGCAGCAACACAGCTGCCATTTCCACAATAATAGAACGCTGTGGCTTTGATTCCAAATTATACACAACGGTTTAAAGATTTACCCACCAAATTTCTTGCAACTGCGTTTATGCGTTCTCGCGCTATGGCCTCAAATAGTCTGAGTCAGCCAGCTTTTGGAGACATTCGAACGGGGATACAGCTGCCATTTCCGCAATATGCATTGGTCCAGCGGTTAAGGTGCTCGCCCCGGCCAAGGTCAAGGTAAATGCATTTACTGGCCGAGGTCGTATGCTCGAGTCCAGTGGCATATGTGAAGCACCTGAATAGAGATAAGTTCTCTTAGGACGCAATACAAATGAATTATATACTATAGAAAATGGTGGTACGTGTTCACCCTCAAAATGTTGTGCAATTGCGCATCCACGTTCTAATGCAATGGCTCCAATGGCCCAGGCCTCCATGCCATTTTGAACTGCGATAAAACTGCCATTTCTACAATAGGCTTCGCGACACTTCGGTTCTAATTCCGCATTATAGGAAACCAAAGGAGTTAACCAATCAAAATATATGGCATTGCGCATGGGCGCTCACGTGCTGTTACTTTCAATGGCCCAGACCAGCTAGCCTTTGGGTGTAATCGGACTGCGATGCAGCTGCCATTTCAAAAATAAGCGCTGAGCAACTGCTTTTTGATTTCATGCTATATAAAACAGTGTTTCGAGTTAAGCAACCAAATTTTATGATTTAGCCCGTGCCAGTTCTCATGCAATGGCCTCCAATCGCCAGACCCGCTGCACATTTTTGATCTGCGATACATCTAATATTCCAACAATAGGCGTTGTCGAGCTGCTGCTTTGATTGCTTGCTATGGAAAACAGTGTTCTGGGATTTACACATCCATTTTAATGCGATTTTGCTAACGCGTTATATTTGTATGACTTCTGTTGTTATCTGGGTTATCGGATGTAACAGCGACAGAACACGCCCACCTAATGCTATTAAATAAGATAGGTAAACCCGAAACACATTGAACTTTAATATGGCATCAAAACCTTAGTTTTAAAACACCTATAGCGGATATGGCAGCTGCATTGCCATTTAAATTTGTTTATAGGCTTGATCTTGGCCATTTGAGGTCATAGCACGAAAGCGCGAAATTAAATTTGCGTGAAATTTGCTGGGCAAATTTTAAGTGTATTTCATTCAGCGACTTCATCATCCATGGGCTACATTTTACTGACTATCGCTTCAAGAATAGTCATTATACGGACAAAATTGAAGCAGCAATGAGGACCAATGAATCCCATTGATAGCCTTTATTGATCAACATTAATGTTTGCCTGTTTAACGAAACTAGCTACAGCACCTGGTCAACGTTATCAGTTGTCACAGAAAGATCATTGGCATTTCACTTGGAAATTGATGCCTTTATTAATTTTCAGCGGGCACTTCTATCCAGACTTCATTGTGTCTGAAAAGCAGATTCCATGGGCTGTCGTATTGAGCAGCAGTCAGAGTATTTCCCCAAGACTTGCCTAGCCTTTTTAGAGCATACTTCAGCACCTGTGTCTGTATATCCCAATTACAAACTCCAGTAATGCGATTGACGCCGAAACCGGAGAAAGATCTAAAAGTAAATCGCACAGCAGCTGTATGAATATGTCAGAATACCCTTCCTTCTCACTGCTCAACAACTGCAGCACCGTTTAACCATCGCTCTGACAAATCAGAGTGCTGCTACACTCACTAGAGAGTTTATCATCTGGAGCATAAATTAGTTACGGCTACTGTGATATCTTTATGATATTGCCTCCTCCTCGTCTTCTTCCTCATCCTCCTCCTCGTCCTCGTCTCTCTCTCTCTCTCTCTCTCTGTCTCTCTCTCTCACTGTCTCTCTCCCTCACTGTCTCTCTCCCTCACTGTCTCTCTCCCTCACTGTCTCTCTCCCTCACTGTCTCTCTCTCTCTCTCTCTCTCTCTCTCTGTCTCTCTCTCTCTCTGTCTCTCTCTCTCTCTCTCTCTCTCTCTCTCTCTCTCTCTCTCTCTCTCTCTCTCTCTCTCTCTCTCTCTCTCTGTCTCTCTCTCTGTCTCTCTCTCTGTCTCTCTCTCTGTCTCTCTCTCTGTCTCTCTCTCTCTCTGTCTCTCTCTCTGTCTCTCTCTCTCTCTCTCTCTCTCTCTCTCTCTCTCTCTCTCTCTCTCTCTCTCTCTCTCTGTCTCTCTCTCTCTCTCTCTCTCTCTCTCTCTCTCTCTCTCTCTCTCTCTCTCTCTCTCTGTCTCTCTCTGTCTCTCTCTCTCTGTCTCTCTCTGTCTCTGTCTCTCTCTCTGTCTCTCTCTCTCTCTCTCTCTCTCTCTCTCTCTCTCTCTCTCTCTCTCTCTGTCTCTCTCTGTCTCTGTCTCTCTCTCTCTCTCTCTCTCTCTCTCTCTCTCTCTCTCTCTCTCTCTCTCTCTCTCTCTCTCTCTCTCTCTGTCTCTCTCTCTCTCTCTCTCTCTCTCTCTCTGTCTCTCTCTCTCTCTCTCTCTCTGTCTCTCTCTCTCTCTGTCTCTCTCTCTGTCTCTCTCTCTCTCTGTCTCTCTCTCTCTCTCTCTCTCTCTCTGTCTCTCTCTCTCTCTCTCTCTCTCTCTCTCTCTCTCTCTCTGTCTCTCTCTCTCTCTCTCTCTCTCTCTCTCTCTCTCTCTCTCTCTCTCTCTCTCTCTCTGTCTCTCTCTCTCTCTGTCTCTCTCTCTCTGTCTCTGTCTCTCTCTGTCTCTCTCTCTGTCTCTCTCTCTCTCTCTCTCTCTCTCTCTCTCTCTCTCTCTCTCTCTCTCTCTCTCTCTGTCTCTCTCTCTCTGTCTCTCTGTCTGTCTCTCTGTCTGTCTCTCTGTCTCTGTCTCTCTGTCTCTCTCTCTCTCTCTCTCTCTCTCTCTCTCTCTCTCTCTCTCTCTCTCTCTCTCTCTCTCTCTCTCTCTCTCTCTCTCTCTCTCTCTCTCTCTCTCTCTCTCTCTCTCTCTCTCTCTCTCTCTCTCTCTCTCTCTCTCTCTCTCTCTCTCTATTTCTTCCTCCGGAAAACATCGAGCTCTCGTAGCATACGTCCAAAAGCAGATTACATCTCTTCATGCTCCTGTATTTCACAGCAAAGCTGTGCTGCACTTACCTTACATAGAATGACGTGGGCGGCTGAGTGACCACCGTCAAATTAGCGTTCTTTGGAGCAGGAATGTTTGCTGCACTTCCGGGGATAAAAAATCCCATGAAAGGGCTGATGTCTTTTCCGAATCTCTCGACCACTGGCACTGCCATATTAATTTTCTTTGACGCTAAAAAAACATACGCCAGTGGGAATGTACTGGTGGTCCGGAAAATACGCAGTTCAAAAACCAGATACTGGTTCATTGAGCTTTAGATACTAAAACAACATGCAGATCTTGTCGCTCTAAATATTGCAAGCCAAGCCGTTGCAGGGTGACTTCGACCGTTGCCAGCTAAATGAAATATTGCCACGGCAAGAGCCTGCATGATAAAATTACAGCGATAGTGCTAGTTGACCAGAACAGCTGCAGATAGAATATCACAATCTAATATCGTTTCAAATGGATCGTTCGCTTATAGTTGTTGATTTTCGGGCGACGACCCATGCAGACATTATCATCTGCCCACGGCAGAAGTATCATATTGCTAGCAATCAGCGAGGTGACATTGGCTGGGTTCTTCACTCTACCGCAGCGTTGTTGCACAGCATGTCGTCATAAGAGCTGGCTCAGTTCCACACTGTCAGCACGTTTTCGCAGCGGATTGCGACCGGGTCGCAAGGCCACTATGCGGTACGACGAGCTGGGTTACCGAGCTATGTCGGTTACCGTGCTCGTACAAGCTGCCAGAGTGCAGTTGTCTGGCTATCTTTGCTCAGCGCCGCCGCCGCCGCCGCCGTCGCCGCTGCCACCTACGATATTGTCGGGGCGCACGACATTCGTAGGGTTCATGAGGACAGGGTAGCAATGATTTCACCAGAAAACTACGAACTTCGACCATAGGCGCTGGCCTGGGGCGCTAACTGACGCGATTACTATGACGATGACCGAGTTAGGTTCGAGTTCGAGGCGAAGCGGCGGGGCAAAGCTGGGAGCGGCTCAGTCACCTGCGTTATCGCCCGATATATAGTTGTGCAAGGCCAAATAGCAGGCACGAGTCTCACTCTCAAAGCCTCCGGTGCCGGCGACCTTGTACGGCAGAGGACAGGTCACCCAGTTGACTTCGCCGTACGATCGCGTTTCGAAGAACTGTAGCAGCGCATAGCGATGCGACAGTCCACTTGCACTTATTGGATACAATACGGAGGCTAGGTTCACTTTGCCTCGCCACTACGCAGCTGCAGTGAGCGGAGTGAGTGTGGCTGCGCGAGCACCGTGCAGCTCACCCAGTTTCTATCGGTGACTTCGAAAGATGGGCAGTCGTACCACTTGCAAAAGTACGGGCTCCGTCCAACCCATGACGTAGGTAGCAGCGAGTGCAGCCATTTCGCAACGCTCTCTGTCTCCTGCCGGTCAGACAGATCCAAGCCATCGTCTGCTGCAGCACAGCGACCCAGGGCCAGCAATGAGCAGACCAAGGCACCCTGCAGCATCAGATGATAGCCCATTCGATCAAGTCGAAAGGTACCAGTAAGCGAGCTTCCCAGCTGTAAGACCAGCCGTGTGCAGGCTGCCATCCCGACTATATTTATATGCATAAATAGATCTTCACTCTCACACAAACACACGCCTCGCCAATAGGGACAGCGATAGGAGAATTGTGTAACTCGTTCGGACCTGCCGATTGGATCACGATAGCACGGCTGGGGGTTCCGATGGACCAATAGGCGAACGAGGCTCCGATTCCACCCGGCGGCAGCAGCGACTGCTTCGAACTAAGCTAGTAATTGACCCTTGAGCCGATCAGCAGCTTAGGTAAGCAGCACACGGGCTCGGCTGCAGCTGACGCCACGCTACGACTGTTACTTTGTTTCGCTTGGGCCCTAAGCAGGCCTGCCTTCAAAACTTGCTGGGCCACCGCTGTCCTGTAGCACGTATGCGAAAACTGGTCGTCCTGCTCCAAAATGACCGCTTACCGGATGTCTAATTTGGCCCAGCGCGACCGTGAGCCTACTATCTGTTTTGTAACATCATAACAACTATGATGTTTCTTAGATGAGGATACCACAGTATTGATTTGCATGCTGACCCTGTGCATGTCACCCCTAACCATGTTATTCATTTTGTTTGTTTTTCAAGCATGATTTTACTTACCATTCAATTGCATTTCCCTTTGCAGCAAATGTAAAGCGCCTAGAAAAAGATTAAGTGCTCTGAGGGCGCTTTATCAAGTACATTATTATTATTATCATTATTATTATTGATGTTTCATCTAGACTTGTGCCACTCACTCTCTTTCTGTCCGCATCACGACACGCTGAAAATGCTGCAAAAAACAGGCACGTCTGGGCACGTCTGCTGCTGCAGTCAAAGCTGCTTCATCGTACAGCTTTTTTGTACAAGCGCTGGCTCCCCACCTGGTGGTGCACTGATTTCTAGCGGTTTGCCTCTCATATGCAGGTCCCTTCATTCTCGTGCTGGGGCGCATCTGTCTTAAATACATGCCCACCGCAGTAGACTTTTCACCGTGCTACCGTTTGATCCTATTCCTCCGCTCCTGTAGCAATGTATTCCTCCGCTCCTGTAGCAGTGCCGCCCTGGACCAGGGAAAGTCCGCCCGCTGGATGTCGTGCTTACGGCTCACAGTGAACCTGGCGGCTTGCTTGACAAGCCGCCAGGTTCTATTCCTGCCGAAATATTATTCTCGGCTTCTGTTTTTTTAACGGCTAGGAATCGTTAAAAGTCATGAATCAAGGTCAGGTAGTGTGAAAGCCGACGTCGCATAACAAGCAGTTGCTTTCGCTCAATTCTTAGAGCCTAACAACACCAGATGTGCCCGAGGCCTTCGAGTCACGCGAAAGCTGCGCCCGGCGCATTGCAATTAGTGAATGGTTCGTTTGAAGCCTGGTTTGAAACCTGCGGTTGTAAACCGGTTTTAAACCAACCAAAAAGTCAGCCTCGGTTTTATTGGTTTTAAACACCCGTCACAGTGAGGCATTGCCGCACACCGGACGTCCCTATTATTCACTCTCCACGGCACAACAAGACAAGAACAAAAGCGGGCGCCTTGCCAGCGATGCATCTGTCCATTTTCCGAGAAGTTTGAGTCGCGAGAATTGAAGCTTTCTCGGCGTGGATGCTTTTATTGTTCGTCCACAAGTGCGGATTCATGTCAAAAGATGAAGTAACATCTACTCAGTTGTAAAAACAAGCCTGCAGCAGGGATCGGGGGATTTTCCAAGCGATCCTCCAACCCCCTTGATATTATCGAACTTGGGGGTTTTTCGCCGAAACGTTCGCCGATGAATTTGCACATGCGAATATTGGCGATGGACCGGAAAACGTTCTTATCGGCGAGTTTGATGAATAAATCTTGCTTGAAGAGGGCGCAGTTGGTTTTAAACCAAGCATTCATTGCGATGCTCAGCAGCTGAGTAGAACAGAGCGTCGTGCGAGCGTTTGTACGCTACGGCTGATTACGCTGGATGAGTGTAACCATCCGTTGCCAACGTACGGGCTTTTCTTCGCCGCCACGGATATAGACTTGTTACGTTTATTTGCGAACGCTCTTAATTTCGGCGGCGTTTGATTACTGTCGGAACACTTGCGTGTATTCGTGAGACGCCCACCAGTTGGTGGCCGCCACGCCCCCTCTGGCTCAGCGGAGTCAGCTGCGTATTCGTCTCGCGTTTGCCAGGGACGTTTACCGCCGTTACCGTAGCACTGCTTTTGCGGCCAGTTTTTTTCCCGACGTAGAAGTTTGTATTACCCGTTGGTAGCACTACGCACTAAGACTTTGGAGCGCTATCGCCTTACAGCTCGACATCCTTAGATTTGATACTTGAAAAGAGATCTAAATTATGCCTGCTCATCGTAGCTTTTTATCCGTTCATACTTTCACTTGTTCAATTGTTTTTCATACGCTCGTGCACGCCACCAATGAGTGTGCCCTTGTCACAAACCAGGCGATGTGAATTCCTTCCCCTTTAATAAAGTGCTTAGAAAGAGACCTGATATTTTCTTGGCGTGCTATGCAAGTGCGCATGTGTAGTAATCAACTAATGCGGTACGATTTAGCATGCGATATTCTTATAGTTAGCATAGAGTCAAAATGGCCCGTGCCAACAGTTCGGCTTGGCGGTGGATGCTTCTGTAAATGGCTTCAGTTCATTTATAGAACTTTATGTATATCTATCGCGCAAAGTTTAGTTTTCCAAGGTATAACCGGTCTCTTACTTTTTAAAATTGTGGTCTTTCTCTTTGCTTTTCAGGAACGTACTCCTTGTGTCTCATGCTATAATGGAAAGCAGCTCCTTTCTCTGCTTGCAGGACTTCCGGTGGGAGCATTTGCTGCGCATTGATCCTGACGTCTTCTTCACCATCGTCACACGTCAGCCGTGCAAGCACTTCAAGCAACAGTGGCAGTGGCATCGCAGCTGTTCCTTGGACCAGCCGCTGACCGTTGGCATGATAGCTGTTCTCAGAGAGGGGATAAACGGGCAAAAGGCACGGGAACATGTGACATGCAAAGGGACGTGCGGGAACGACACTTGATTGCCCACTTTCCTAACATTACTAAATGTCGGCTTACTTAGACATGGATACATCTAAATTGGTCCATACATTTGTGCCATTGCGTTTCGATTTTTGTAACTCACTGTTTTGCTGATCGACCGGCCTGTGCAATCAGGCGCTTACAGCTGGTGCAAACCTCTACAGCTAGGCTTGTCTATCGTGAGCGTCGCAGTTGCCGAAGCAGACCACTTCTCGCGGACCTGCACTGGCTCTCAGTCAAGCAACGCATCGACTTCGAGGTGTCGTCACTCACTTTTAGGTCAATTCATTCTTTGGCTCCAGCCTTTCTATCAGATCTACTCCCCCATTATGCTAGGCATCGTACCACCCGTTTTCTGAATCGAATCGTTTGGCTACACCTCGTATGGCCTCAAATTCTTTGAAGATTGTGTCTTTAGTTCGTATGCTCCTAAATCCTGGAACTCACTCCCGACCTGCGTCAAGACATCACCTGAAGACATCTAAAAAGAAGCTAAAATGCATCTATTAATAACAGTATTTAGTGGTCCATGCGATTTGTCCTTTGTGTGTTTATGCTATGCATGGTGATTGTGCATGCTGCTATTTGATTGCTGTCCCTTTGCATGTCACTTCCAATTATATTATGCTTGCTGACATTGAGAATGCAACCACTGACCATTCGATCGTGCTTTCTTTACAGTATATTAAAGAGCTTTGAAATGATTAAGTTCCCAGAGGGTGCTATACAAATGTATTAACATTATTATCATTATATCCATTGAGAATCGCGCCACCGAATGTCTGCATACGGAGAGCTTTTACTGTTCCCTATCCACTCACACGCACGCACGCACGCACTCACGCGCACACACATGCAAGCACACATACACGCTAACACGCTCGCGTGAGCGGTGCAAGGACACACACACACACAAATTCAGATAGGTACACTTATTTATAAGTTTTAACATTCATCTTAATACGAACTTCTACGTATTTTCAGGTTTATATTCCGTATTTATAGTAATTGCTAATATACGGTAGCCATTTATTCTCATTAGACATTAGTTGCCTTTGCTGTTCGTTATTAAAGAAGTATAAAGCTGGTGATTATCCAATCAAATTTTCGCAATACCCTCTGACCACGTGAATGATACTCTGGGTATCGCGACCTCGTGGGTCGTGGGTACGTACGACTGTTGTGGGTAATTTCCAACAGCCCGCTGCAAAGACTGCTCTACTGTTCTTCATACCAGGCTGTGTAGTTGGCAGACGTTCACTTCGATGGCTGAAGCCACTTCCCAATCAGTGTGCTAAGCTGCACGTAGCGATCTCGAACAAGCCTGCAGTGCAGCGCCCGACAGTCCCTGTGATTCGTCCTTTATGCGCTTATGCGTGCCGACACAGCGCATGCTGCCACTAACCATACTTGCACGCTGACCCTGTGCGTGTCACCCCTAACGATGTTATTCTTGTTGTATATCGAGCATGATAACACTAACCATTCGGTAGTGCTTCCTTTGCAGCAAATGCAAAGTGCCTAGAAAGAGATTGATTTCTCTGAGGGCGTTATACAAAATTCATCATCGTTATTATTATTATTATTGTAATTTTCTGGGGCACCAGACTGCGTTGGATTGGCTGGAAACCGGGTATTTCCGGGTCAGTTAAACCCATGCCCTGCTGCCTGAGCTACGGCTGATCGAAACGTAGATTCCAACAGGGGCCAGTGGCAAGAGGCTTCTTCTGCTTCACGACGGCTCAGTAAACCCACAGTTCTGTATCCGTAGTTCTGTATCCGTACCTACCTACATGCATTGAATCTGTTTTCCGCTTGTTCTCTTCCGTATCTACAGTGGTCACGCTTTGTAGCCCATGCTCGTGATTTTCTCGCTCATGGACAGGTGAACTGCCGGTCGTCAGCTCTGCACTGCGCGCGGTGTACCCTTTAAGAGCGCCCCCAGCGGAGCTTGCGCCGCGCTCAACTGATCTAGCTGATTACCGCGCGGCTTGGGCGAGAGCTCCGTGCTCCCTCCCTGCGAAGCTTTAGCTCAGCTCCGGCAGAAAACGCTGTCGAAAAATAGTGAGTGCTTCATAGCGTCTCAAATTTTTTTCAAATTTCGGTGCTGGCTAACAGGAAGTGACATAAAAGATTAATTACTTGCTTAAAGCTATACTTCACCTCATGCGTCAGTTTCTTCCTGTGTACGATACCCTGGGGACTGATTAGGCCGTGGCAATATCTCATAGCTTGTGTCTTCGAGAATGGTTGTTGCACGCGAAAAGTTAACTGTGATGAGAAACGTTTATGCGTTTTTATAGCAATTTATAGGCAAAATGAATTTATTTAATGTCCGAGAGACGTCGCATCGGTCGGCACTTTGCCAACATCGCGTGATGTCGTTGACGGTCGTAGGTGCTTAACTTTAAAGTTGGTGCCTGTTGTTATTTGTAGACGATTCTATTAGTTACCAAGTTACTTTTAGATGGCCTGTAACTAGCTGAGCTGAATGTTGAGAGGCGCAGTGACGAGATTGTGGCTCAGTGAGCTTATGCTGCTCAACGCCCGCCCGACCGATCTTAACGCTCTGGGTATTGCAAGCCGGACCTGCAAAGCAGGATGCATTCGGCGGCTGGCCGTCGGCCACAGGAAGCCCTACAAACCTGCAGCTGGGGTCGCTACGTGGTAGGACGAGCAGAGTTACCTGTGGGTCAAATACAAGTGCAAGTACCGCTTACCTAAATGCGTCAGTTCGGATATGTTGGCCGTTCTGTACCGTGCCTCCTCCCTCTCGCCCATGAAGTGGGTATAAATATAAGTATTTAGACCACAATTTCACCGTAGAATTATGATAATGAGCTGAGCTTCGACCTTTGGCTAGCTTTTATGAGATAATTGATGCCCGGGGCTGGGACTGCCAGGATCGTCCAAACCGACCAAGTCCTACCACAATGCAATGACTATGACGATGGCTGCGTAGGGTTTGCTGCGAAACACGTTCGGATAGCCAAGGGTGTCATTGTATACGCCGGTATTATCATCGGAGACGCAATTGAACAAGGCCAAAATGCAGGCTTGGCAGCCATGCTTTCAGCCTCTGGTGCTGATGCTATCGCATGGCTAGGCGAAAGTCATCCGTTTAACTTAGCCGTAGGATCTCGTTTGGAAAACTTGTGACAGCAATTGGAGGCAGCGACGGGCTATATCTCACCACTACCAGAGGCAGCCCACCCGGAGCAGCGCTTGCTGTCGCGCGGGCGCCCACTTATTCCTGGGTGACATTGGAATACCCGCATCAGTACCGCTTACAGTAACAAACTGAGGGTACTGTCCAGCCGACACTGCAGGCAGTAGCGAGTGCAGCTGCTGCACGACGCTCGCTCTCTTGCTCCGTGTGGGCAGATCTTAATCGTCGGCTGCTGCCGTGCAGCGACCGAGTGATATCAGCCAGCACGCTATGGCGGCAAGCAGGTGCTGCCTCGTGGATATGATATCGAGCCGAGTCATCGAGTTAAGCTCCGGTTAAGTAAGACCAGCCAGCAGTGTACAGCCAGCCGACACATCGATACGTTTTCATTATCTGCATATATTTGTATATGTATATATATATAAATATATTGTACATATATATGTGTATATATACATATATAAATATACTGTATATATATGTGTGTGTGTGTTTGTGTGTGTGTGTGTGCGTCTGCGCGTGTGCGTTCACGTTCGTGCTTGTGCATGTGTACATATAGCGTGAAGGTGAAGGCTGAGGAGAAGAGAGCGAGAAGAGAAAGAGAAGAGGGAGAGAGATGGGAGAGAGAAGAGAGAGAGCGATTAGAGAGGAAAAAGAGAAGAGGGAGAGAGATCTGAGAGAGAGCGATGAGAGAGGAGAAAGAGAAGAGGGAGAGAGATAGGAGAGAGGAGAGAGAGAGCGATGAGAGAGCGATGAGAGAGCGATGATAGAGCGATGAGAGAGCGATGAGAGAGCGATGAGAGAGGAGAGGGAGAGAGATAAGAGAAAGGAGAGAGAGAGAGAGCGATGAGAGAGGAGAAAGAGAAGAGGGAGAGAGAAAGGAAGGAGGAGAGAGAGAGCGATGAGAGAGCGATAAGAGAGCGATGAGAGAGGAGAGGGAGAGAGATAGGAGAGAGGAGAGCGAGAGAGCGATGAGAGGAGAAAGAGAAGAGGGAGAGAGAAAAGAGGGAGGAGAGAGAGAGAGCGATGAGAGAGCGATAAGAGAGCGATGAGAGAGGAGAGGGAGAGAGATAGGAGAGAGGAGAGAGAGAGAGCGATGAGAGAGGAGAAAGAGAAGAGGGAGAGAGAAAAGAGGGAGGAGAGAGAGAGAGCGATAAGAGAGCGATGAGAGAGGAGAGGGAGAGAGATAGGAGAGAGGAGAGAGAGAGAGCGATGAGAGAGGAGAAAGAGAAGAGGGAGAGAGAAAGGAGGGAGGAGAGAGAGCGATGTGAGAGCGATAAGAGAGCAATGAGAGAGGAGAGGGAGAGAGATGGGAGAGAGGAGAGCGAGAGAACGATGAGAGAGGAGAAAGAGAAGAGGGAGAGAGAAAGGAGGGAGGAGAGAGAGAGCGATGAGAGAGCGATAAGGGAGCGATGAGAGAGGAGAGGGAGAGAGATAGGAGAGAGGAGAGAGGAGAGAGCGATCAGAGAGGAGAAAGAGAAGAGGGAGAGAGAAAGGAGGGAGGAGAGAGAGAGAGCGATAAGAGAGCGATGAGAGAGGAGAGGGAGAGAGATAGGAGAGAGAGAGCGATGAGAGAGGAGAAAGAGAAGAGGGAGAGAGAAAGGAGGGAGGAGAGAGAGAGGGCGATGAGAGAGCGTTGAGAGAGGAGAAAGAGAAGAGGGAGAGAGATAGGAGGGAGGAGAGAGAGATAGAGCGATGAGAGAGGGGAAAGAGGAAAGAGAGAGAGAGAGAGAGAGAGAGAGAGAGCGAGAAAGGAAGAGAGAGAGATGGGAGCAAAAGGGCTGTGTACCCCTTTCGTTCGATAGCTCAACCTGAGGGGGTCCCAATCAGACCCTGCCCCGACAACACCATTGCTCCGGCTTTGCGACCCCGAAAGAAAACAGACGCCCTCACGTCACGCCAACGGTGCAGCCGTGGCCGCGTCAATTTAACTGCAGAACTTTGAACTTTGAGCCGCAGCCGTGCTGCTTAGGCTAGCAGCAAGCGTATGGGCACAGCTGCGGCCAGTGCAGAACTATTACTCTCAAGTCGTCACATCTTGAAATTTGGTTCAGCCAGTACCGGTACTGTATTGTTTCGTGGAAACTTGGTGCTGTATACAAAAATGGCAGACCTATCTAGACGACCCCATTGGTTCCGCTGTCAAGTCGGCCTACTATAAGCACCACAACGTCATAGAGATTTCTGAAAAGTGCTTTGATTATGGTATCACGACTATTTTATAAGCAGTTTACCATCTTTTCTTGACTTCTGCCACTCTAACTTAGTAGGTCTTCCTTCCTATCCTCGAAGACGCTGACACGTGTTGCATACAGATAGGCCAGCCCTTGCCTGTCATAAATGCCGTGACCACCACATAATGCCCCTTCTCCCTGACATGCATGCACTGGTTCCCAGCCTAGCAGATTAGCGATATCAGCTTAATGAAGTCTCACTTTTCATGACCACTCAATCTCTTACACTGAATTACTCATCTGAGCTAATTGTACTTCGGTCCTCGGGCCTTTCCCGTACCGCCGGTTTCTCTGTCTCTTGACTCAGCTCGCTCGAGTTGTACTTCTAAGCTTCACTCCCTGAGAGATCTCACCGGCTCTTTTTATGCACGAAAAGCTTGGAGTGCTCGCCCGACCTGCGATTGATATGATCTCCATCGAAATGAAGACATTTTTATAGCCAATAAGAACCCGAAGTTTGGCACCATCGCCTTTACTCGCGCGAGTCCTCAATACGCCCGGGCGTGCCGCAATAGTGCGTATTCATTACTACCACTAATCGTTTCAGGGCCGCGATTGCCTAGGAGGTAAGTTGCTCGCTCTTCAGGACTGAGGTTGCGGGTTCGGATCATGCAGCGGGAGATCCTTTATTGCCAATTGCAAGCGATGGTAATGGTAGCCCTTATGGCTCCTCTGCCGCTATTCCAACGAGGCTGGTAAATTAGCTAATATTTACTTATTTATTTATTATAACTAATCGCACCATACGCTTTTATTAGACCCTATGACAAGTGGATAAGTTTCTCATAGGTTGCTACGAACATGACAGGACAAAATGTCCCGACCCAAAATGTCCCGGACATAATGTCCCTGACAAAATGTCCCAGGACAAAATGTCCCCATACAAAAATGTCCCAGACAAAATGTCCCTACATGTGATATAAGATTAGTAATATTAATGTTATTTTGAACAGATTGCATTAAAAGCAAGAGGGAAATAAATATAAATGAGTAGGAAGTTATATCCAGTCAGTTTCGGTCCTCGAAACGCCAAATTTCTTTTCCATCTGCACCATTTCTATGCTTCGTGAGTAAGAATCCTCCGACTACAAGCTTCCTTGTTCCCTTCTGTGACGTTATGAATTTCAGCATCTTCCTTAATTATTTTTTTGTCTTTTATTAAACATTTGAATTACATTTACAGTTATATAAATAATAATCACCTCGAAATCTTGTAAATTATTTATTACACTGCACATCTATCACCTACTATAACAAACAGTTGTTAGTATACCTTCACTGTAACTTCCACATTTATATACGTTTACAGTGAATCAGAAGCCATTCATTAGTAAATATAACTGTAAACTTTGATATCCTATCATTTAAGTTTGCTTGATTTCTAAGACTATGGCACATGACTTTATTTAAAGAGGCCTTTGATTAACTGCACATGTATATGTCGAGACTGATGATCACAAGTAATCTCTCTTTAGTCTTCATTAAATATTAAAACTTTACATGCTACATTTTATTGGTGAAATATCGAAGCCTATTAATTATTATATATTTAAAATAACGTGAATGTGATTAATTTATTGTAACATGTGGGGACATTTTGTCCGGGACGTTTTTTTATGGGGACATTTTGTCCTGGGACATTTTTTCAGGGACATTATGTCCGGGACAATTCGTCCGGGGACATTTGGTCCTAGTACCGCTACGAAATACGTCAGCCATCCGCAGCACCTTGTACAGGAAGAGGCCTCACGTTGCCCTAGCCGACGGTACCCCGAGCAACGATCACTTCCCGGCGGCGATCAAGCTAGTCGCGACGTGGAGGCTTTGCTGGACCCAACTTTATCACGAAAGCAGACGGTTTGGGCTGCTTCTGACGTCTAGCGGACTCGGGAACGAGCGTATTTTCAATGCAGCTTGAAAATCGGCCTAAGCTCCCGGGTCCTTACTCAATGAGGCTGGGCTACGAGAGGCGACTTGTGCGTCCCACCAGACGACATCACGACATCCCCTGACTTGGACATTTAAAAAGAAGCTAAAAAGATTAATTTGCACAGCATTTAGTGGGTCGATGCGAATCGTCTTTTGTGTGCTCGTACGTGCCAACACACTTGTGATTGCTGCCACTAACCATGTGGCATGATGAACCCGGTGCATTTCACCTCTAACCATGTCATGCTTGTTGACAACGAGCATGCTACCACTAACCATTCAACCATGGCTTCCTGTACAGGATTTAAAATGCTTAGAAAGAGGTTAAGGAATCTGAGGGTGCTATATAAAAAGATATTATTTCGATTATTATTCTTATTACACACTTGGTCGCGGGGAGTGATGTTGCGGGGGAGTGATGCTGTGGAGGAGCGAGGTTGTGAGCGAGTGCGTGGGTGTGGCCCTACGAGCGTCGAGCGTGCCACTCGCCAGCTGCCGGCAACTCGTTTGCTCGGCCGCCGAGCGCACGCCACGCCTCCTCCGATGGCTCCGATGGCTCCGAAGGCCCGCCGCCGCCGACAACCGGCAGCGACATTCTAGGCCAATCGGTCTCGCGTCCTTAGCAGCTTCGGACAAGCTGGCGTTTCGGAAAGCGTAAGTAAGATAACGAGGCACCTGGCAAAGCTTCCGTGTGGAGCGGCTGGAAATTAAATTGTTCGGGATGGCAGGGGTGGCATTGCTCGCTGCCCAGGTTCCAGTGAGCCAGTGCCGCCACCTTCTGACAGCTCGACAAGGACTAAAGACTACCGCATCTCTTGCGCGCCGGCGGCAAACCGACACTGCTGCTGCGGCCGCCGCGGCGGCAGCAGTGTCGGGGATCTGCTGCAGTCCGGCGCTGCTGCCGCACTGCTGCCCCGGCGTCGGCCGAGGAGTCGTACTTTCTCTCTCTCTCTTCGCCGCGCTGCGTGTGCTGGATACTCTCACTGGCTCCGAAAAAATCCAAGGCGCAGTTGGCGGTTGCACCTATTTACGAGCTAGGCAACCTCATTTTCCGAAGGTTATTGCCGCGGCAGGTTATAGCGACAGTGGCTGCGGCGGCGCAGTGGCTGAGGCAGACCGAGAGTGCCGTTTCTTCGCTTCGCGATAGAGCTAGGCCATCGGTGGGCTGCGAAGAAAATAGGCAGTCGCTTGCAGCTGCATCGACGTCCACGCGGCGCCGGAAACAGCTGCTGTGCCTCCCCCGCATGCTGAGCGCTGTTGCTTCGATCAGCCATCATAAGAACCACCGCAAGGCTGCCGCGAGGTGTAACTCGAGCAGAACTCCGCCGGTCGGTTTGCTGATCGAGCGCTGACGAAAGAGGTCTGGAAGAATCGGCAGCAGGAACAGCTACATCCAGCTGCGGCACGCTTCCCGCTACTTGGCTTCGGCGAAGAATCTCAACAAAAACCCACCCGCCTAATTTAGCTCTAGACCAGTAGAGTTGATAAAAAAGAAGTCTTGCCTAAAGGCGGCAGCCGCATTCAATGGCTAAAAAGTGTTGCAGAAGGGCTGTTAACGGCGTCTGAACTGGAGCCCTTTGCCACAGATGTGGCGGCGCTCATACGGACTGCAGTCCTTGCCGTCGCGTGATTAACGCATGTGAAGCTGGCGCCTCAAAGCCTCAAAGGTTAACAGTACGTCGTGGTCGCAGCGCCGCCGCCGATGTACGGCGACGATGGCAGAACGCGGTGGCAACAAAGAGCGCCCGTAGGTGAATGCCTAGCGAGTCCGCATCGTTCATGTAGATCCGTCTACTTCCTAGCCTTGGAGAGAGAGAGAGAGAGAGAGAGAGAGAGAGAGAGAGCCGCGAGTGCACAGCGCCAGATGTAGCGTACGATTGACTGGTTCGAAGCTCAAGGCACAACTATGGTTAAGGTGCTCACACCGACCAAGGTCTGGCCGAGGTCATGGGCTCGTGTGAAGCGCCTGTGTGGAGATTGGGTTCTCTTAGGGCGCTCTGCAAATGAATTGTATTTTATTTCCTTTAGCTGAGTAACTGACTTGACAAGCCCTTTTGAGTCGGGCTTTTTAGAACTTCAAAAGATTAATTTCGATACAGTCGGTTTCTGCTTATTATAATTTAAGAACCGTTGACGATCTCCAGAATTGTTGTCTTGATCTAACCACTTCGGCATGCGCACGTTTCACTGGCCGCTACATATCTAACCCGGCGAAAGAAAATTGCGATCGACTGGTGCAGCGCATTGAGTTTAATTTCATAAAACCAATCGAGATCATTTATTTAAATCACACACGAAGCTACGCTACGGAATCTCATCGCTGAAATTGAACATCTAATTTTGCCTTGAATTATGAAATATGGAAAAGCACACTCTTGATTGGAGTGTTATTTAATTCCTTATTAACGAGCTGCGGACATTATCTCTCAGTAGAGTGGATAGCCTGGTCAGGACAGTCAGTCTTTGCGACGGTCAGCCGGCCGCTTAATCATTTTTTCTGAGTCAACTTTGTCTCACTTCAAAAGGATTGAGCACCCGTTAAAAACCATAGAGAAATCTTTTTGAAAAAATGACCATTAATTCACAGAATTTATTGATCTGCGTAATAATAATAATGCACTTGATAAAGCGCCCTCAGAGAACTCAATCTCTTTATAGGCGCTTTAAATTTGCTGCAAAGGGAAGCGTGATTGAATCGTGAGTAATATCATGCTTGATAAAAATGAATAACATGGTTAGGGGTGACATGCACAGGGTCAGCATGCAAATGTGGTTATGGCAGCATGCATAGTGTCAGCACGCATAAGCACATGAATGACGAATCACAGGGACCCACTACATGCTGTCCTAAATAGGTGTGTTTTAAGTTCTTTTTAAATTTTGTCAAGTCAGGGGATGTTCTGACTCAGGTCGGGAGGGAGTTCCAGGCTTTGGGAGCATACGAACTAAATGCACGGTCTCCAAAAGATTTGAGGTTTGTATGAGGTATTGGTAAACTGTTGGATTCTGGAAAACGGGTGGTACGATGCTTAGTCGGGTGGCGGAGTAGATCTGAGAGATAGGCTAGGGCCAAAGAACGAAGTGACCTAAACGTGAGCAACAAAACCTTGAAGACAATCCGTTGCTTGACTGGTAGCCAGTGCACGTCAGCGAGAAGTGGTGTGGTGTGGCAACTGCGACGCTCACGACAGACAAGCCTAGCTGCAGAGTTTTGCACCATCTATAGTCGCCTGATTGCACATGCCGGTAGGCCAGACAGCAGTGAGCTACAGATGTCAAGAAGGGATGTCACAAATGCAAGGACCACCTTAAACGTGGTATCCTTATCTAAACAAGCCCGAATTTTAACAATGTTATGTAGCTAGAAGCAGAATTGACTGTGGAGCTGATGTGATCGTCTAACAAGAGGTCACTTTGGAATATGACACCTAGATTTCGAGCTGATTCAACCGGAGATATGCTGGCAGAGCCAATTTTGAGCGTCCGCCTTTCGTAAGTTCTAAACTGCATTAATTAAGCGGCCAGCTTACCTTCACTGAGACTTTTTGAAAGGACACCCATAGCTTTACAGTGGCAATATTACTATAAATATCACAAAGGGCATACTTGAGCGTGACGTCGGCGACCTGCGCTCACAGGGCGTAGTCACTCAAGGCATTCTCTCAAGGACTTGCATTCAAAAACGTCTGCTGATGATTTTTAATTGTTAATCACGACAATTTCATGCCATTTCGCGTGCAGGTGTTCATGAAAATCGGCACTGGGCGTAAATCATCATTTTTTTTCAATGCCGACTTGTTATTTAAAATAGCTTTGGCTCGAGTGCACTAACAAAGTTTTTCATAATGAGTACTTACAAATTTTTAATTGAAATTACCTCAAATGGCTGTGGTCGTCGCCTGTTGTATGGACCAGCCAAGGAGACACGACGGTCCTAAACTGGGGGAGAGCTAAGGTCCACAAGTGTGCATTTCAGGACTACACATATTAAATTATTCGTGATTACTTTTGTATATCTAAAGTACCTTTGCAGGTATGGACGCCTTAAATTCAACCCATGAGCCGAACTGTATTACATTTATTACGTTTATTACGTATATTACGTTACTGTGGTAGTCGAGAGACCGAAATATACTTATAAGGCCATAATTCACCTGACTTATGAAGTGTACTACCAGCTACAAAAAAGATTTTTTTCATAGACATCTAGCTTAACAAGACAACCAGATTTATTTAATTATACAAGAAACAGAATTCTTGTTATATAATTCAATGTGGCTACCATGGCTACTCATTTTTTCCTTTACTGCCTTACAAGACATATCTAGTGCCTAAAAATTCGTCGGAAATTAGCAAGAATATCTAGACTTTGGTCTTGAGTGTTTATTACTACGAAAAATCCTCTCATTGTTATAAAATCATTATTAGAGAAGGTGACCAAGCGAAGTGCGTTTATTGACTTCCTTAGAGCCTAGCTAAACGCTAGGTAAAAGCACTCGCTGGTTCCACACGTCAGAGAAATTTAATGCTCATATAGCAGTAATTTTAAAAAGAAAGAGAAACTTTATTTTAATATGCTTTAATTTACTTTAATAATTTGAATGATAGCTAACTTGGCAGTAACATAAATAATTCTTCGATGATTCTTCGGTGAATCCGTCCATTTCGCTGCTCGATGCCGGGCAGCGGAGTTCTGATAAAGCACGTGATCGGCACAGCTTCTTGCATCAACGCATGCATGAGCAACTTATCGGCTTCCTACAGCTCTGCGAGGCTTCAGCCAAGTGCGTCCATAAAGGCTGCGAATGCCCACTTTTCTAGAGTGCATTTCCACCTTATTATTTCAATCGCAATCACAAGCATCAGGAGAGCTACATGAGGATTACTCACCAGATCCTTAGGAGCGATAGTTTAGGTATCATAAATGGCACCATAAATATACGTATAAGTATATATATATATATATATGTGTGTGTGTGTGTGTGTGTGTGTGTGTGTGTGTGTGTGTGTGTGTGTGTGTGTGTGTGTGTGTGTGTGTGTGTGTATTTTTTATCTAGTGCCATATGAGAACTTAATCTCTATCCAGACGCTTTTACATGTCACAGGGCTCGAGTTCAAGACCTTTGTCTATAACGGTCCTGATCTAATAATAAAGTGGGCTAGGTCATACCTCAGTGAATGATGCCAAAGTGTGTTTATTGAAATGGCCATCGGCTGGGAGCCTCTTAAGTATGGATACCTCAGGGTTCGGTCTTAAGCTCCCTGCTTTTCGTTAAGTGTACGTACTCTTACTTCCTCACGAAAATGCCTTCGCCAAGTACAATCTTTCACTTCTAATCGAATTTCTTAGCATTCATTTCTAATCGGATGGCTCTCGGCTCTCCCAATCCTTTGAGCCTTCGAAGCGCGTTCGCGCACGAGCGCTACTCGTGGCTGTGGGGCGAGTGAGTGAGTGAGTGCGTGAATTGTGGCCCTACGAACTTCGAGCGTGCCAGTCGCCAGCGGCACGAAACTTGTTTGCTCGGCCACCGAGCGCTGGGAGGAGTCGTGGCTCGTGACCGCCACGCCTCCGCCGCCCAGCGCCGATGCCGACGCTCAATGCCGGCTGCTGCGGTGGCGACATTAAAGGCCAATCGGCCACTCGTCGTCCTTCGCAGCTTCGGACAGGCGGTGCTTCGTAAAGCGTAAGCACGATAGCGAGCCACCTGGCAAAGCTTCCGTTCGGAGAGGCTGCAAAACAAATCGTCCGGGCTGGCAGCGATTGAATTGCTGCCCAGGTGCCAGTTCGCCAGACCCACCAGCGTGGTCACCAGCGGCATTTGTTTTTTCCACAAAAAAACAGAGAGTGAAGTCCCGTGGAACGATTCATTTGCGGTTTTTAAGCGGAAGAACGGGTTAGCTAATTTATTTTCCATACAGCCTCGCAGCCATATTCATTACCAGCTTCGGTGGCATTGTGGCTTTTTCGGTAGCCCAGCCAAAAGAGAATTGTAATAATCTAGCCGAGACAGAACCAAGGAGCTGGTGACACTTTTTGCCAGCCACCGTGAAAGACAGTTCCTAATCTTAAATAAGGATCGTACATTGTGGCAAGCTGTGGAAGCAGACGTTACAAACGCTGGCTTCCCAATTACTTGCCACCTGTGAGATCGATCTCCATCGAGGTCAGACATGTCTTAACCCACCCGTCTTGTGGTGGCACACACAGAGACCACATCCCTCTCACCGCTTAGGCTAAGCGGACGTACAATTCTCTGCCTGCCGGTCAGCCTGACCGGACCTCCTCTCTCTGTCTCTGTCTCTCTCTGTCTCTGTCTCTGTCTCTCTCTCTATCTCTCTCTCTCTCTCTCTCTCTCTCTGTCTCTCTCTCTCTCTCTCTCTGTCTCTCTCTCTCTCTCTCTCTCTCTCTCTCTCTCTCTCTCTCTCTCTCTCTCTCTCTCTCTCTCTCTCTCTCTCTCTCTCTCTCTCTCTCTCTCTCTCTCTCTCTCTCTCTCTCTCTCTCTCTCTCTCTCTCTCTCTCTCTCTCTCTCTCTCTCTCTCTCTCTCTCTCTCTCTCTCTCTCTCTCTCTCTCTCTCTCTCTCTCTCTCTCTCTCTGTCTCTCTCTGTCTCTCTCTTAGGTTGGCGAAATAAAGTCGTACTCTGACTATGCGTTGTTAAAATCCATCAACGAATACACGAGCCAACACAGCCATAGCCAATAGCCAAGTCTTCTTAATGAGCTTTCAAAATTTAGGCAGCTGTTGAAGACGTCAATGAAATTCTGAGCACAACACGATAGTCGCTCAAAAGCGTCACTTATTAGCCTTCTAGTCAAGCTACACGCTCGGGGTGTCCTATGGATAGCAGTTCTGTTTTATTGTCGTTTAAATTATAGAAATTTGCCGACATCCACGATCGAATGTCTGCAAAGCAAGCATTCAGTTTATCAGTCGTTGCAGCAGATTCTGACGGGTTAAACGACAAGTGCAGCTGAGTATCGTCACCATAAAGGTGACAGCCTCTTCCATGGCCCGGGTCACTTTTCCTAGAGGTTGAGTATAAATAAAGAACAGCAAAGGATAGAGGAAGGATCTTCGTGGGACTCCGCGTGTAATGTAATGTATCTCCGTCTATAACACCACAAAGCCATAAAGACTATGTGGGTGTTATGCGAGAGTCTTGTATGTGCTTATGGGTGCTGACACTGTGCGAGCTGACACTGTTCATGCTGCCACAAACCACACTTGCATGGTGACCTTGTGCATGTCACCCCTAACCATGTTATTCTGTTTGTTTATTGAGCATGCTACCACTAACAATCTGATCGCGTTTCCTTTGTAGCAAATGTAAAGCGCCTAGAAATGTAACGTAAAGTATCTTCGTCTGTAACTCCACTAAGCCACAAAGACTACGTTAGTGTTACGCAGGAGAGTTTTGTATAGCGCACCCAAAACGTAAGCGACTTTTGGCATGCATTCGATAGCCAAAAGACTTCATCTCACGCAACAAGGAGAAAGTGGGAAGCATAACAGAGTCAAGAGAGCAGTTGAGGTAGTGGGTAACATGGTAGTAGCAGCTCAGGACCACTGAAAAGAATGAGCCATAGTCGGCAGCAGGAGAGTTGTTGTCGTTGCGTAAGAATTGTGGAAGCGAGTTCCACAGTCTAGGACCTGCAGAGCTAAAGCTTCTGTCGCCAACGGTCTTTAAGCGAAGAAATGGAACAGCTAACTTATTGTCCACACAGGACCTGAGGGCACGAAGAGGCTGAAACGGATGCAGCAGCTCAGCTAGGTATGGAGGCGGGCCTGTTGGGTCAGCGTAACAGCATTGCTCTGTATCCGTTGATCAACCGGCAGCCATCCTAGCTCTTTGAGCAAAGGAGACATGTGCTCAAACCTCAGGGACTTGAAGACTAGCCTTGCAGCCATATTCATAGCCAGCTGCAGTGGCCTAGTTGCTTTCCTTGGTACCCCAGCCAAAAGGAATTACAATAATCAAGCAGAGACAGAACCAAGGAGCTAGTTCAATTTTGTGCAAGCCATTATGGAAGACAGCTCCTAGTCCTATATAGGGATCAGACGTAATGGCTAGCTGTAGAAGCAGTCTTCTGAATGAAGTTTTTATAATTTAGGCAGCTGTCGAAAACGACACCTAAATTTCGAGCACGTGGTGTTGGTCGCACGACAGTATCACCTATTAGAAGAGCAAAGCCTTCTAATCTTAGAAGAGCAAAGCCTTCTAATCTAGCCACACGCTTAGCGTGTCCTATGATCAGCAGTTCGGTTTTATCGTCATTTAGTTTCAAGAAGTTTTCCGATATCCAGGATCGAATGTCTTCGAGCCAAGCATTCAGTTTATCAGTTGCTGCAGCAGATTCCCACGGTTTGAATGATAAATACAGCTGAATATCGTCATCATAAAAGTGATATCCTATTCCATGACCCTTAATCACTTTACCCAGAGGTTGAGTATAAATGGAGAACATCAAGGGACCGAGGACGGATGCTTGAGGGACTCAGCATGTGACCCGTCTCGTGTGTGAGACCTGACCCCCACACGACACGGATTGAACACGATCAGACAAGTATGATTTAAACCACGCCAGTGCCTCATTGGCCAGACCGATAGTTGTTCTCAATCGTTCAAGTAGAACATCGTGATCAATGGTGTCAATGGCAGCTGATCGATCTAGCAGAGCTAGGGCAGTAACATTCTCGTCATCGATGTCACATAGAATGTCATTGTGAACACGGAGGAGAGCAGTTTCGGTGGAACGCGGCCTCTTGAACCCTGATTGAAATGTTTCTGGCATTTCATTCGTTTCAGTATGTGCAACCAGCTGCTTAGCAACAATTGTTTCAAGAATCTTTGACCAAAAAGGAAGAAGGAAAACTGGGTGACAGTTTGGAAGACCTCTGTATCTAATCCAGGCTTTTAAGTATGAGTCTAACGATTGCCGATTTGAAGGACTTGGGTACAACCCCTTTTTCCAGAGAAGCATTGAAAATCTCGGTTATGGCATGTCTAAGTTATTTTGCTAGTGATGACCACAGAGATGACGGTATATGGTCTTCAGGAGATGAGCTCTTTTTACTAGACCTTATCAAGGTAGCCACATCGCATGCATAAACCTCACGGTCACGGGTTGTGATACCGCGATTGCTTTAGTCGGAAGGGGCTTTATGGCGGCACGAATGTGCACAATTTTTTCAGTAAAGAAGGCTGAAAACTTTTCGGCTGAGTCGTTAATATCTGGGAATTCCGAACTCTCAGCATTGGCCAACAAATTGTTTACTGTCTTATAAACCTGTTTTGGGTCCGACTGGCAGGAATTCAGTTTTCGAGTGAACAAAGAAGCCCTGGTCTTTAAGCTTCCGGGTGTAAACTCGAAGGAAGTCTTTGAAATTGACTAGATTAGATCGCCGAGTTGGTTTGGCCCAGTGGTAAGGTGCTCGCCCCGACCAAGGTCTGGCCGAGGTCGTGGGCTCGAGCCCTGTGGCATACGTGAAGCGCCTTAATAGAGATTAAGTTCTCTTAGGACGCTATATATTTATAAATGAATGAATTATATTATACCTTCATCCGATTCCGATTTCTTAAAAAGACTTTCAAGCCTGCGCTTAACACGGTGCATTTTTCGAAGCTTTTTTTTTAAATTGAAAGGAATCTCGACGACTCTGTATATGGATAGAATGAATGGGGAGCATGCTTGTCAAGACGACTCCTGAGTGTCACGCTCACTGCATCAGTGAGCGTGTCGAGGCTGTCGGTCGAGACTGGGTGCAGATCACGAAGATCTGCATCACAAACAGATTTCAAAAATGTGTCTATGTCAATGCTCTTAAGTTACGTCGCTGGACAAGTTCGACACTATCCTGTACGTACAAGGGAGCAGGAGCAGTAAACGAGACCGAACAATGATCCGAGAGGGTCAGCGGGCACACCACAAGGTCAGTGGGGAAGACGTCCTTAGTGATCACGAGATCTAGAATATGGCCACCGACGTGAGTGTTATGATTAACGTGTTGGACCAAACCAAAATATGACTGGTACGTTTGACGAGACCTGACCCTCACGCGACACGGCTTAAACACGATCGGACAAGTACGATTTAAACGTGATGAATGATTCTTGACCCCCCCCCCATATTATGGATTGAAGATGATCAGAAAAGTACGGTTTAAACACAGCCAGTCCAACGTCTGCCTGTCCGGTCGTTGTTCTCAATCGTTCAAGTAGGATACCGTAATCAATAGTTTCGACAGCAGCTGATAGATCTAGCAGCGTTAGGACAGTGGCATTTCCGTCATCGCTTACCTCCACATTTCTACATGTTGACTCTGTGCATGTCACATCTAAAAATGTTACAATTGATGACATTTTAATGTCACCACTAACAATTTAATCATACATTTTAGAGCACCTGTAAAGTACCTAAAATGAGATTCGGTTCTCTAAGGGTGCTATACAAATGTATTATTGTTATTTTTATTATAATACTCAGAGCGGTCTGAAAAGATGTATCGCTCACTTCAGGTGATATTTCAACGCCATTGAAATGATACTGTCACCAGCTCTTAGCTTTGCCAACACGGCATTGTGTAGTAGCCAAAATCCATGGGTAAGAGGCTATTTTCCGCCAGCCCCGCTCAGGCCACCCCACCGCTCGCCATGCCGCTGAGCTACGGTAAGACGAGCGGCCGTCAGGTTAAACCACTTTATAATACCGCATGCACCAAAAACAACAGGGGAACTAAACAGGCCTATACAAAGTAAACTATAGGGATGCAAGACGACGCCGAAAACGAACAAACGTGAAGCTCGAACAAACGTGTTAGTTGGTCAGTCGGCTTCCGCAGTCCCGCCGATGTACCGACTCCGTTCCAACAGTACGGGCGTACGCCGTCAAAGATCCAGCTAGCTGAGTAACTGCTTGGATAGTCAGAGTTGATGACTACCATATTCGAGAGCTTCCGCCGAAAGATGCCAACTCACGGGGGGACGAACACGCCACATGGGGAACGCACAATATACAAGTCGCAACAACGAGCGTGCTATCCAGCTCCGCTGGGGCCTTGGGCACTCGTTGCCTTGCGTGGGTGGCCGCATCGCCGGAGCACGCCTGCACCCATCCAGGTGCACAACTCGGCAAGACCGTGAGCGTCCAACACCACGACTTGGTCGGCCAACTTCCGTTACCCAAGAGCCCCGGTAACCTTCCGTCACCGCACACCCGGCCATGCCCATAGGTCAGACCCCGGCCTAACCGGTGACCCTTACCACGTTACAGCCGTCCTGTCCCAGCCAACCGAACATTGCCAGGGTACTGTCTTGCAGTTCAGTAGCACAATCTTTTATTTAGCATGTAGCTGATCTATATATGCACAATATTGGCTCCAATAGAAAAATTCTTAAATCACTGATGATTCGCGTGAGACTTTCGGCATTGCTAGCAATTTGCTGTTTTCTCCTTACCAACTTGGATGGTACAAGTTCAGAGTCACTACAAAAGGCTTCGCCTGCTGCCGCCGCTGCTGTTGCTGCTGCTGCTGCTGCTGCTGCTGCTGCTGCTTCTACTGCTGCTGTTACACCACGGTTGGATGCTAGATTGTTTACCAATTTGTTATTGAATTTGAAGCGGCAAGAAGATGAATTCTAGCATCTTCTTTGGCAAACGTCTTTTCCAAGGCTCAGCCTTCATCTAACCTGCACATTTTTACACCATCCACAAGCATACCAAGTTGTTTACGTTTCCGGAGATATTTATCCCATGGCCTTTTAGTTTGAACCTTCCATGCGTCCGCTTTTTATGGACACTGCAAACTTTCCGTCGGCAATCAAGTCAGGCAATATGCGCCGAGTAACCATTTTTTATGGGAATAGATGAGGCGGGAGGTACACCTCCAGTCTGCAATGACCAACAAAGTCTGTGTATATTCCGGTGTTGAGTCTATTAGAAACTCCGTACAGACGGTGTCACTTAAGCCACAGCGGCGATGTGGGAATAGTCAGAAGGAATTTTGCAATCGGCTCTCAACCAATTTTAAACTACACCTAATTTTGATGAATGGTACAAAAAGAGATGTTTGGCACAGCTAAGGAACTTTAAGTGCGTGCCTTACGAGAGTCGCCTGGCAGGAGTCGTAAAATAATTCAAAGGCCCGTGGAATCGAGTCGGGGCGTAGCACCTAGTTGTTATTCTGCAATTTAATATAATCCAATATATCTCAGTATTTAAATTATTAAAGCCACAAAGACTGAGTGGGTGTTACGTAGTTTAAGAATTTACTATAGCGAACTCAAAGCCTGAGTGGATTTCAAAATGCATAGAGGTAGCCAAAAGATTTCATCTCACGCAACACATAGAAAATGAGAAGCATAGCAGAGTCAGGTTGGCAGTTGAAGTAGTGAGTAGCATGGGAGTAGCAGCTCAGGATGGCTGGAATGGATGTGCCGCAGTCGGCAGCAGGAGAGTAGTTGTCTTTGCGTAAGAATTTTATAATTGAACTCTACAGTCTATGACCTGTATAGCAAAAGCTTCTGTCGCCAAGGTCTTTAAGCGTAGTAACAGAACAACTAATGTACTGTCCATAGAAGACCTGATGGCACGAGGAGACTGAAACTGTTGCAGCACTTCAGCTAGGTGTAAAGGAGCTAAGCCATGCGTCAGAGTAAGGACTCGGTGTTTGGCTGCTCTCGAAGCCCTCGGGCGTTACCCGATCGGGCCAATCAGGATGCAGCCCTCCCGTTTGGCCAGCTACTGCTGCCAATCGGCAGGAGCCCCACACCCCTGACGCACCGAAGGATCCGAATTTGCATAGGCCCGGTATACCCAACAGGCTGGCCGCCCTGCGACACATGGGCACACACGCTCACCGGAGCCACTGCTGGGCGCTCTGCTGTTCCGCTCATTAAAGAGTTGTTGCTTAAGAATGTGTATTGCTTAGCGGTCTTTCACCCCGCACACGCATACGCATACGCACACACACACACACACACACACACACACACATTTTAGTGAGAAACTCCATAAGCTCTTCCATAAGCAAAGTTCTAGACCACTATAAATAAATCGGTGGGTCACAGCTGTGAGAGGAATGATCTTGATGGCGACCTGATGGCAACTGATTCAAACGATGGCCTACGCGAAAAACTGCATGTTTTATAGCCAAGCGATTTACGAACAACGATAGCAATCCCACTACCCACCTTGTCAGACCGCATTTACTGAAACAATGAGAACCCGGGTGGGGTAGTTTCAGGTGGGGCAGCAACCAGAGCAGGATGTCATCCACGCCCCAGTCAGCGGAACTTCATCTAGCTTCTCCTGGACAACCTGATCGCGGAAAATTAGCCCCTGGTTTTTAGTCAGCGGACATTTAACAGGCATAGGTAGTTCCACTCCTTTCGGGCGGCCGCTTGGAAGTATTGAGGCTTATGTGAGTATGTTTAGCTTTTGCCGGCTGACTGCACCTGAAGGTCAGGGTAGACGCTTCATTAACTGGTGGTTTAATGCTCACATGCGAAGTATTAACTGTTCGATGTCAATAAAGTGGCCTACGTGCTAGGCGGCGTGCTGCAGGGGCGGAGCCACGGGGCCCTCGGATTTCTGGGGAACCTTATTATTGGCAGACAATCGACTATTCACTTCATGCTGAGTAGAGGTTCAAGTAAATGTTTAATTGTAACAGCAAATTAGTTGCTTAAAATCAAAGAACATTGCACAGCTGTTTTTTCTAACTTTTTTACTTTATCTAACGGAAATTCTTAAACAAAAAGATACTAAACTGAAGCTCCAATGTTCATTGTGGATATAAAATATATAGCGGGAAAAAATTTAAATTTCTTGTTCATGTCTTAGGGGTTTATTATGATGATTTTATCAAATTGGCCAAAAACTAAAGTTGAAGTGCAATTTGAAAAAAATAATTAACATATTTTCAAATTAATCTTGTCACATCAAATATTGACGTTCTTTTCAGCCATGTCCTCAGTTTGGGAATACGCGGCAAAACGAAAGAGTCCAAGTACAGAAGAGCTGGAAGGCCAATGTGAACGATGCAATAAAATCATCAAATTTTCTGGAAACTCTAATAACAATGGAGAGGTATTTAGTGGCATCGACTCAGGACGGCGATACAGTAAATAGGAAATGAATTAGCCACACCGATGCCATCCGACAGTTCTGTTTAAAGCATGATTTGCACCTTGGAGTATGTGACACATTGTACAAGAAGAGTACTGACATGGACGATTTAAATCTAGATAGTGACGATATTGATGAAATGTATAATTTTGAAGCAGGTACGGACTTGGAAGTGATCAGCGATTACACAATGGAGGGAGACGTTGATTACCATTATGTGCCTATGTGCTCATGAGATCACGCAAGCTTGTCAAATTTATCAAAACTCAACTGTTTAAAATAATGTCTTTCGATAAAAATTAAAAGCTGAGTCTGGATGCGAGATTGATTGGCATATTGACGTGAAGATGCGCTGGAACTCTATGCCAACAATGTTAGAGCCACTAGTAAATACAGAAGTCGCCATTGGTGAAACGCTAACCAAATTTCAATGAGCTTGAAATGATTGAGATATTGGATTTTGACGTTCTCAAAACCCTTCTGAAGGCAACGGGACCTTTGAAACTGGTTGCTGAGAATCAGAGTCAAGAAGACGCGACGTTGACGAGTGCAGACATCACTTTAGAATTCATGCTTAATAAGCTCTGTAACCTGAATAATGACATTAGTACCAACTTCATGGAACCTAGAAGTGTTGCGTTGAAGAGCAATTGAACAAGGTTGTCGTGAACCTCTTGCGAAGCTTCAAAAATCTATCTGTCGCCCTGTCAAAAACTATACCAAATATCGCAGGAAGTCTAGCGTCTCGTCTATTTTGGTAATTCGCGCTCTTCAGGATTTTAGGCCAGCGCACTGGAAATCTATATTAAATTATACAGCGAAATTGTATCCATTAAACCGAAATTAACAGACTTTTTTCAGGTCTGTATAAATTTCTGTACTAAATTAAAATCGTATCCCTCAAATAAGTCACTTAATTCACTTGTATTCTTGAAATATTATTATAAGAAGTAAAATGCATTGATTTAGAACTTCTTACAGAGATATGCCATAAGGCGGCGTTCATCCCAAAAATAAGCTATTGGCTGCAAAATTAGGGACAAATATGGAAGAAAAATAGTAAAGACAGCCATTTTTGAAAATGGAAAACAGCACGCAGCTGTTTTTCAAAGCTGTTTTTCAAAAATGACTTTCTTAGAACCTTACCCGCCACGTTGTTCGCGTGTCGTCGCATGTGCGCCGTTGAATCAACTTTAGTCAGCTGTTTCGTAGTCAGGTGGCTGGCAGAAGGATCGAGAGGTGGTCGGTGCACGTCAGACACGGTCGTATCCGCGCACGCGGTTGATTGTCTCCGTCTCGGCTCAGAGGGCGGAAGTAGGATTTCCTGCGGTTTATGGGACGGTTCTTAGAACGGCGTTGTCAGGCACTGGGGGTTTCTATTGAGCCACTGGGAGCCAGAGCGAGAGCTGCTGGATATTCTTCTTCGTTTTTAATATAGTATAATATAATATAATTATAATATAATATAGCCCTGGGTATCGGTCGGAGCCTGTGCGCTTGTCTTGGCGAGTGTTTGCGAGGAGTGTGGGGGGATAACACTGAGCTGGACGCGTAGCGATATTGGGCGCTAGCTAGCGAATTTCAGCAAACTTCTCAATTTTTACTAGTGGCATCTCGGTTCAGTTCACGACACGAACTCGGGACCCCTAGGTAATAGTAAGCAGGGTGGCATCAGAAACGCTGCAGGCGAGGCGACCTGCTTATTGCGCTTCGCGAACCGAACTGTAATACGGCAGTTCACTGCGCCGCTAAGCAAGTAACTGGGTACCTCTCCTTCGCTGAGAGTTAGGGGGTTACACCTTTCTTATAGAATTATTTGTAGGGGGAAATCGAAAATACAATTCTCTTAGTTTCCATTCACAGCTCGTTATAGACCTTATCCGGTCCTCGGCTGCCTCTTACAGCCCGCTTTTAATTCTTAAAACTTGGCCTCTGGAGGATTCACAAAATTACACAGCTCTTCCATTATTTGACAATATATATAATTTATTTATATGTAATTCATTTATAAAGCGCCCTGAGAGAACTTAATCTCTATTCAGGCGCTTCACATAGGCCACAGGGCTCGAGCTCAAGACCTCGGCCAGACCTTGCTCGGAGCGAGCACCTTAACCACTGCGCCAAACTAGCTCGGCAAGAGCTATCGGAGTGCCGTCTCTCCAGTCTCGGGTAACTCGGCAATGGCGTTATAAACGGGGTTCGCGGCCGCTTCCACGCCTCCACAGAAGCAGGCCGCAAAGACGGCGCTCATAATGATCCCAGCCGACACGCAAAGAGCGAGGTGACCAGTGAAGCTCCGAGCCTTGGAATCAGAGCTAGCAACTTTTCGGTGCACAACCAATGCACGCCGGCACGCCGAAAGTAGAGGAACACGCCAGAGACGAAGAACGCTCCTACCTTGTCGTAGCAAGTCCGTATCCATAGCGTTGATGCGTCTGTTTGACAGCGACCGACGACTACAGGCGCTAAAAGGCGGCCACGACGCACAGAAACTCTCGTTGGGCTCGAAGGCCTAGAGCATATATAGTAATATTAATAATATTTACTATTATTATTAATTAATATTAATAATAATCTAATCTATAATATAATAATAATAATATATATTAATAATAATCCTGTCGACAATAAACCATCTCCTCAACCGTACCCAGATTAGCTCCTTACCTGATGATCCTTGTGATGATCTAGCCGATCGCTTCTCTCGATTCTTTGTGCAGAAGATAGACAAGATCAGGGACTCCATCCCTGCGATGACAACCTCCCCACTAGAATGCTGTTCCTCGGTTCCTGGCTGCACCTCAATGTCTGCATTTAAGCAGGTCACTAGTGATCTAGTCCTAAAGTTCGTATCTCAATCAAAGAAGACAACAAAACCTCTGGACCCTATTCCCACTGTCCTGCTCATACGTTGCATTGATCTGCTGCTGCTATGCATAACTAACATCATTAATATGTCATTAGCCTCAGGTCATGTCCCAGCACCTTTCAAAAAAGCTGTAGTCAGGCCACTTCTCAAGAAAGCTACACTAGACCAAGAGAACTTAAGCAACTACCGCCCAGTTTCCCTTCTACCATTCCTATCAAAGACACTCGAACGGGTCGTGGTGGACCAGCTGAACTCGTATATCGAAACCTCTCACCTTGCTAGTAAGTTCCAGTCTGGCTTTAGAGCTAATCACTCCACAGAGTCAGCATTGCTTCGGGTATACAACGACCTACTTAGGAATGCAGACATGGGTAGAGTGTCTCTGCTTGTTTTGCTTGATCTTTTGGCAGCTTTGGATACCATCGATCACAAAGTTCTTCTAGAGCGCCTTTCATCTCGCCTGGGCATCACTGGCACTGCTCTGCTGTGGTTCAGGTCCTATCTCAGTGGGAGACTCCAGAGTATTGACGTGAATGGACAAAGATCATCTGAAGTACCTCTGAAATATGGAGTACCTCAGGGCTCCGTGCTAGGTCCGGTTCTTTTCACGATTTATACTCTGCCTCTTGCTGATGTGATTGCCAAGCACAATCTAGGCTTTCACGTCTATGCGGATGACACTCAGTTGTACCTTTGCTTTGATCCCTCCCAGCCTTCGAGCACCTCAAATTCTCTAAAGTCTAGCAAAAAGCTGCATGCATTGATAACATCCGCACATGGATGGCAGCAAATTTTCTAAAACTAAACGATGATAAAACTAACTTACTAGTTGTGGGCAAACCCAGTGTGATCCAGAGATTGGAAAGGCTGACTCTCAAAATTGGCTCTGCCAGCATATCTCCAGTTGAATCAGCTCGAAATCTAGGTGTCATATTCCAAAGCGACCTCTCGTTAGACGACCATGTCAGCTCCACAGTCAAATCCGCTTATTTTCAGCTTCATAACATTGCTAAAATTCGGACTTGTTTAGATAAGGATACCACGTCCAAGTTGGTCCATGCATTCGTGACATCCCGTCTCGACTTCTGCAACTCACTGCTTACTGGCCTACCAGCATGTGCGATCAGGCGATTGCAGCTGGTGCAAAACTCTGCATCTAGGCTTGTCTGTCGTGAGCGTCGCAGTTAACGGATTGACTTCAAGGTTTTGTCGCTCACTTTTAGGTCCCTTCATTCTATGGCTCCAGCCTATCTCTCAGATATACTACCCCATCAGGCCAAGCATCGTACCACCCGTTTTTCGGAATCCAACAGTCTAGAAATAGCTCATACAAACCTCAAATCCTTTGGAGACCGTGCATTTAGTTCATATGCTCCCAAAGCCTGGAACTCCCTCCCGACCTGCGTCAGAACATCCCCTGACCTGACCACATTTAAAAGGAACCTAAAAACACCTATTTAGGACAGCATTTAGTGGGTCCCTGTGATTCGTCCTTGATGTGCTTATGCGTGCTGACACTGTGCATGCTGCCAATAACCACATTTGCATGCTGACCCTGTGCATGTCACCCCTAACCATATTATTCATTTCGTTTGTTTTTCAAGCATGATTTTACTTACCATTCAATTGCATTTCACTTTACAGCAAATTTAAAGCGCCTAGAGAGAGATTGAGTTCTAAGAGGGCGCTTTATCAAGTGAGTTATTATTATTATTATTATTATCTATGGCCTAGAGCTCAGTTCAGCTCAAATGCCAAGGCCAAACTCTGGAGCACAGCCGACGGGCTATATCGCTTCGGCTTTTACGCTGCCTTGGCCATGCATTATCACGTAATCTTTTCCTGGCCCTTATGATTCAAGAACCGCGAATAATTAATATCGGCCATACCTGGTCGATTTACAACGCCGCCGTCTCGATGTGCCCTCTTTAAATTGATATAATGCATCTCTGCCTGTAACTCTACAAAGCCACGTGGACCGATTGGTGGCTACGCAGGAGAGCTTTCTATAGCGCACTCACAGCCTAAGCGGATTTGTGTTGTGCATACGGTAGCCGATAGACTACACGTCTCTCAAAGAAGAGGAAGTCTGAAGCAGGGTCAGTGTCAGGAGGGCAGGTGCGAGGAAGTGACGTAGCAGCATGGACGTAGCAGCCCAGGACAGCTGAAAACCGTGAGTGTGACCGCCAAACGGCACGTTGTAACTGTCTTTTCTTCATCGCGCTCACCGAAAGTTTCGGCACCAACTTTGAACTATGTGGATTCAATGCGTTTTCAGAACCCTCGGCATTTTAGGCGTTCAGCTTGTCAGCACTTCACTTTGCTGGAGACAGGCGAGCGCTTTTTAGCTGCAACTCTGTCTAAATAGATAGAGTGAGATACTGCACACAGTGCAGGGAGGATCGTGTCTCCCGGCACCGTTGCTCAAGCAATTCCGACTTTGACTTATCAAGCTCATTATTTGCAATGCCTCAGCAATCAAGCTTCGTCTGCTTTATTTGAGTCACGCTGTCTGTAGGGTAATAAGACATAACGCCCAGTGTCCAGCATCTCGGAGAGTCATACACCCACTCGCAGATGTTATAAAGTAGTAAATACCACTTAAGTTACTGGGAATCGAAACAATAAGTTATATATAAGATATTTAAACGCTTATCGCTTCGGGCTGCTGGGTCTCCCACGCCGGCGGCTCCCTTAGCTACGCCGGCGGCTAGTAACCTGCACGTTGGTTATGATTGTCAACAGCTGCTATCGTTTCGCCATCGTAGATCAAATGCATTCCTAGATATTATTGTCATCGTAGATCAAATGCATTACTAGATATTAATATTGTTGCCAAGATTCATGAACTATGCATTAACAAATGAAAAGCACCCCAGTAGCCGCCGCGGTGGCCGGAACCGCCGGCTCAGACGCAGCTCGTTGGGCGGGAACTGCGAGCTGAGTACCCGCTCGTTCGGTATTCCTAGCACTGTCTCGAACCGCTCAGCACGCTCCCCCACATGTGGCACTGTAAATTCCTCTAACTTAGTGGTCATCAAGCCTGTTGTAACCCCATCGGCCAGACTTAACGCTTGCCATTGGAATCCTCGCTCAATGTGCAATAAACCTCTGGTAATAAGCGACCTTATTTCTGAAAATGGTATCGACCTGCTCGCCCTAACTGAAACTTGGCTGAAATCGATAAACTGCCCGACAATAAAAGACGCAACTCCATCCGGTTTCTCGTTCTTTAACACCCCTAGATCGATCATAACTGAAGGTGGAGTTGTTATTATCGTGCGCTCGAAATTCAACTTCAAGCCATTTGCAGTACCCTCGAAGAAGTCTTTTGAATCAATTGTCTTGGTCTCACCCGAAAACAAGCTACCGATAGTGGCAGTAGTCTATCGCCCACCAGGTACCAAATCCTCCTTTATCTCAGATTTCTCCAATCTCATTTCGATTCTGTGGGCAAGAAATCGATCCTTCCTCGTTATGGGTGATTTCAACGTTCACTTTGATAACTTATCTGACGCTTTCAGCACCGAATTTCGTGCATTGACTGACTCATTGTCTCTTGTGGCTCATGTGCATGGCCCTACTTTCATCAAGGGTCACACACTCGACAAGATTTTCTCATACAACTGCACTTTGTCATCACCAATTATTACCAAATCCTGCTTATCTAACCACATGCAGATCTCATTCAATCTACAGTGTGTGCCCACCTCCTCCTCTAAAATAACCTGTGAATCGCGAAACCTCAAGACCCTTGACATCGATGCTGTCCGTGCGAGAATATCTGCTTTGACTCTGCTGCTCAATCCTCCCTCCGATCTGTCATCATTGGTAGATAGCTACCTTACGACACTGGCTGACAGGCTCGATGAGTTTGCACCTCTGACAAAGCGCACTGTGCGGGGGGGGGGGCCCCCCCCAGACGGCCTATGGTTTACCACAGACATTAAACTAGCCAGGTCTACTAAACGAAAGCTTAAAAAAGCATACAAAAGATCCGGACTAACTGTCCATCGACAGGCTTATGAAGACTACTGTAAGTCGTACCAATCTATCCTAGCAAAGGCCAAGTCTAGCTTCTATAGAAATATTGTTGAATCACAGATGCACAATCCAAAAATGCTGATGTCGACAATAAACCATCTCCTCAACCGTACCCAGATTAGCTCCTTACCTGATGATCCTTGTGATGATCTAGCCGATCGCTTCTCTCGATTCTTTGTGCAGAAGATAGACAAGATCAGGGAATCCATCCCTGAGATGACAACCTACCCACTAGAATGCTGTTCCTCGGTTCCTGGCTGCACCTCAATGTCTGCATTTAAGCAGGTCACTAGTGATCTAGTCCTAAAGTTCGTATCGCAATCAAAGAAGACAACAAAACCTCTGGACCCTATTCCCACTGTCCTGCTCATATGTTGCATTGATCTGCTGCTGCTATGCATAACTAACATCATTAATATGTTATTAGCCTCAGGTCATGTCCCAGCACCTTTCAAAAAAGCTGTAGTCAGGCCTCTCCTCAAGAAAGCGACACTAGACCAAGAGAACTTAAGCAACTACCGCCCAGTCTCCGTTCTACCATTCCTATCAAAGACACTGGAACGGGTCGTGGCAGACCGGCTGAACTCATGTATAGAAACCTCACACCTTGCTAGTAAGTTCCAGTCTGGCTTTAGAGCTAATCACTCCACAGAGTCAGCATTGCTTCGGGTATATAACGATCTACTTAGGAATGCAGACACGGGTTGAGTGTCTCTGCATGTTTTGCTTGATCTTTCGGCAGCTTTTGATACTATCGATCACAAAGTTCTTCTAGAGCGCCTCTCATCTCGCCTGGGCATCACTGGCACTGCTCTGCTGTGGTTCAGGTCCTATCTCAGTGGGAGACTCCAGAGTATTGACTGAATGGACAAAGATCATCTGAAGTACCTCTGAAAAATGGAGTACCTCAGGGCTCAGTGCTAGGTCCGGTTCTTTTCACGATTTATACTCTGCCTCTTGCTGATGTGATTGCCAAGCACAATCTAGGCTTTCACGTCTATGCGGATGACACTCAGTTGTACCTTTGCTTTGATCCCTCCCAGCCTTCGAGCACCTCAAATTCTCTAAACTCACTTGCTGCATGCATTGATGACATCCGCACATGGATGGTAGCAAATTTTCTAAAACTAAACGATGACAAAACTAACCTACTAGTTGTGGGCAAACCCAGTGTGATTCAGAAATTGGAAAGGTAGACGCTAAAAATTGGCTCTGCCAGCATATCTCCTGTCGAATCAGCTCGAAATCTAGGTGTCACATTCCAAAGCGACCTCTCGTTAGACGACCATGTCAGCTCCACGGTCAAATCTGCCTGTTTTCAGCTTCATAATATTGCTAAAATTCGGGCTTGTTTAGATAAGGATACCACATCTACGTTGGTCCATGCATTCGTGACATCTCGTCTCGACTTCTGCAACTCACTGCTTGCTGGCCTATGTGCGATCAGGTGATTGCAGCTGGTGCAAAACTCCGCAGCTAGGCTTGTCTGTCGTGAGCGTCGCAGTTGCCACATTACTCCACTTCTCGCCGACCTGCACTGGCTACCAGTCAAGCAACGGATTGACTTCAAGGTTTTGTCGCTCACTTTTAGGTCCCTTCATTCTATGGCTCCAGCCTATCTGTCAGATATACTACCCCATCAGGCCAAGCATCGTACCACCCGCTTTTTTCGGAATCCAACAGTCTAGAAATACCTCGTACAAACCTTAAATCCTTTGGAGACCGTGCATTTAGTTCATATGCTCCCAAAGCCTGGAACTCCCTCCCGACCTGCGGCAGAACATCCCCTGACCTGACCACATTTAAAAGGAACTTAAAAACACACCTATTTAAGACAGCATTTAGTGAGTCCTTGTGATTCGTCCTTCACGTGCTTATGCGTGCTGATACTGTGCATGCTGCTACTAACCACATTTGCATGCTGACCCTGTGTATGTCACCCCTAACCATGTTATTCATTTTGTTTGTTTTTCAAGCATGATTTTACTTACCATTCAATTGCATTTCCCTTTGCAGCAAATGTAAAGTTCCTAGAGAGAGATTGAGTTCTCAGAGGGCGCTTTATCAAGTGCACTATTATTATTATTATTATTATTATTATTGTAAGTTCAAACGTTCGCTTTCATGGCACGCCGCTTCGGCAACTGTAGCGTGTTCGCATCCACAAAAATTTGGCCGATACAAACGTGCACGAAGAAGAGGATGGCATTTGAATTCATCAAATTACAAAGTCCGCTGAGTCATCACATAGGAAGCCACGCAGAAATTATGATACTCAGAACAAGGAGCGTCACCGAGAAGACAGAAACACGGTGTGGAGTCTTCGTGGAAACGTAGGACTCTCAAAATAGACAGGTAATCATCTGATTTGGCACAGTGAGAGCGTCACGCGGAGTGCGACATCTGTCGTGGGGAAACTCTTTATAGCCGGGTCTTTTTCCGTCTCGCGAACTGTGCGTTATGACGCTCGATCTTCCTTCGGTTGGTTTTTAATTTAATGAAACCTGCTAACGCATCAGCTGAGCTGGTCTGGCCCAGTGGTTAAGGTGCTCGCCCCGACCAAGGTCTGGCCGACGTCTTGGGCTCGAGCCCCGAGGCATATGTAAAGCGCCTGCATTGAGATAAGTTTTCTTAGGGCGCAATACAAATGAATTATAAATATATAAATATATATATATATATATATATATATATTGATATATATATATCAATATATATATATATATATATATATATATATATATATATATATATATATATATATATCAATATATATATATATATATATATATATATATATATCAGCCGCAGGACGCCGTGCTGCGGCTGTTCCCCTTCATAATAGCTCCGATGTCCGACAGGCCGACGTAACTAATATTTGTAGTCCGTGCGTACCCCGTAATTCGTGCCTCGTGTATGTCGATCTAATGGCGAAATGTATAACGAGGCTGTAGTATTGTCTCAAATCACGTATTACCTCTGCCATAATAAATATTTCAATTAAATAACTCAAAAGAGCGAAACAGCTCCATGCTTAAGCGAACGCCGACTATATCAGTCGAAAGGTGATGCTACGTTACCAAGCACCAACAAAGGTGATAAATTCCACTGCTGAACAAGCAACGGAGGATCGTAAAGCAGTTATGCAGAAGATGTGGCTTGCTATTGAAAAAATTTGTTTCTCGTTTTTCTGCCGACAGCTCTGGCTTCCAAGAGACGTAAAAGCCGGTGCCACCTGCAAATGCTGATATGAGCAAGGTATTGCATTTGCCACCATGAGCGATAAATCGTATATCGTCGTGCGCCCATGGCATGTAAACCTCTCACGCGTACCCAAGAAATTATTCGTTCTTTCAAGAAGATGCTTGTCCGTTTTTCAGTCATTGCTGACAGTGCGACTTCGGGTAAATCCAACCATTCTGCTGCCTATTGACCGTAGGTGATTCAAAAGGAATATCATGGCGCTTTGCTCGTGTTAAGTCTCAGGAAAATGCGGATGCAAACCAATATTTAAAACTCCACAGTGACTGAAATTTAATTGTCAATAGGCGTTCACCAACGTCAAACCATATCCACTGGAGATATTTACGCCGACGTCTCAGTCGATACGTTTTCCAGTCAGCAACGCGTGTCACGCAGCCGCATCGCTAAATCAATTCCGCAGACATCTTGATTGTAACTGTAGAACCATTTGCCTCTCATATACTATCATCTATCGTGGTTAGCGCCACCTAAATGTAGCTGTGCATGAGGACGGCAGTACGGCAAGAGAGACCAGCTGGGATGAATCTTGGGAAGTCATTTGCATAAGAGCGTGCCATCCAACTAATGTAAAGTCTTGTTGGTAAACACAAAACTTGACGATCTGCTGTAAGCAATCATTGTTGAAGCTCTGCTGTTTTTTGCCACGATACGATTACAGTACGAAAACCTCCGGCCTTTTGCAGGGTATTTGCGTACAAACACGAACGCATAATGGCGAAAAATTGTGCGAGCAAAGAACGCCTACTTTCGTCAGCAACCTTCGGAGCTATCGAAATGTCGTCAGCAGCCTTCGGAGCTATTAAAATGTCGTCAGCAGCCTTCGGAGCTATTAAAATGATCGAATGTTTGCTTGAAATTCCTTGGATAACTGGGGATCCTGGAGGCCTTTGACACCCACTCCAATGGAGCGACTAAGAGCAGGTACGGGCTGAGGGCGAGCTGCACAAACTGCTCGTCTCTGCTGCGTCCGCGGTGTCCTGTTCCTAACTTGTAGATGAGCACTTGGGCCCCGCCCGCCGACTAGTCTGCCTACTTTCAGCCAAGTAGCATTGCAAAAATGCGGGCTTGCTCAGAAAACGATGCTGCTGCCGCACCGGTCCGTGCGTTTGTGACAACCCATCAAAGAAAACTTCCGACAGTTGCTACTTGTAGATCTTTTTACCTGAGCAATAAGACTAATAATAATAATAATAGCTCTACATTTGATGTATGGCCTTCAGAGAACTCGGTCTCTCTCTCTCTCTAGGCACTTTACATTTGCTGAAAGGGAATCACGAGCGACTCTTGCAGTCGATGCGTAACTATCGGCAACGCGTGTCCGTCGCGAATGCCGCAACTGCCACGTTGCTGCATTCACTGATCGCCGACCTGCACTGGCTCCCCATCAAGCAGCGCACCATTGTAGGTCAGTCCATTCTCTTGCCTCAACCTACCAACATGAATTGTTTTCCAATCAGGCTAGGCAGCGTATCAGCAACTTTTCTGAATGAAGTCGTGAATATAGTAATATAATTCAATTGTATAGCGCTCCAAAAGAATTGAGTGCCTATTTTCGGCGCTTCACAAATGCCGAGGGGCATTCGAGCCGACGACCTTGATCGTCAAAGGCGTGCGCCTAAATCCTGGGCCAAACCGATGTCGAAAGGTGGCGATTGAGCTGTACCTTTAACCGACCTCAAATCCTTTGGGAGACCATGCTTCGGTTCGCTTGTTCCAAAGCCTTGAACTCGTGATGAAGGACGCATGACACCGGCTGACTTGAAATTTAGCAAAAAGGTAAGGACCTAGTTGTTAACTACAGCGTGTGCACCGCGATTTCTCCATATTGTGCTTAGCCACGTTAAAATGCTTTATTTATGTTTTCACTGACATTTTTTGCGTAACAAAGTGACTTTAAATTTTAATAGTGCGTGACGCTAGATCTATACGGCAGGCAGGGTCACGAATGAATTACCGGTGCCTTCTTTCACAGCTCAGCGTAAAAACACCACCAGCGCGGCGAGTGCACGCAAAGACAGCCGAGGGAAACTATAGCGTGTGCACGGTGTGGGCGGAGCTTTGCCTTGCCGTCTACGCCATAGTGCAAACACGCCTAGTTCCGGGCGGATGTATGGGCCACCACCCGTGTGGGTTGGCATCACTTCCGTTTCCGGCTCGGTTGGAAGTCTCGTTAGGTCCTGCTCGGCGACGTATTGATTGCCACCGGACGCGTCGCTGGTGAGACGCTGACAGCTGAGGCCTTACAATGAATTCTGCCGCCACAGAATCCGATGCCGGAGGCGGTAAGCAATGGTGGGCGCCGCCATTCAATCAAATCCGGCGGCCAGCCGCTGCCCTGCGTGCGCCGCCGGCGCGACCATTGGACTCCGGCGTGCGTGACGACTTCACCGAATGTCTTGTCGACGGGGCGGATTCCCTCGCGTAAAGCTCCGCGTCGCCTGTTGAGCGCCTGCCGTGTCGCGCTGGAAATGCGTGCGCGCATCGCCTGGCGGTCCGGCGATCGGCCCGTCAACCGGCGATCGCTGTCGTCTTCCTTCCCCCCGACGCTCCTGCGCTGTGCCGCGTGAGCAGATGCAGGAGCGGCGGCGGCGGCGGCGGCTGCTCCTGCGGCAGCCTCGGCGATCAGAGACGGCGGCGATGAGGCCAAGAAGAAGCAGGAGGAGGAGCTCAGGGAGGAGCTCGCCAAGGTGCGTGTCCGAGCAGGCCGGGTGCGCGCGCGGACGGAGCCGCGAACGCGCGCGGACCGACGCCGCCGCCGACGGATGGGAGCGAAACGTTGAAGTGGCCGGCAGCGCGCTTTGCGAGCTGCGCCGCCCTCGCCGTCCGTCGCGGTTAATTGCCGGAGCCGTTGGCAGGCCTCCGGAGAGCAGCCGCCGGCATTTCGTTCCGCCGGCGGCTGCGTGCATGCGAGCGGCGCGTGAATTAATTTCGCGGATCGCCGTTCCAGCCCAGGGCGGCGAGTCGAGCGGCGGCGGCGGCGGGCTGGGTGCGGCCAAGCGAGGGGCGCAGCTCGCGCGGCGTTTTAGACCGAGGAGGAAGTGGCGACTCTCAGGCAAGTGCTGACTTCGAAGCAGAAGCGGGCGGCAGAGCTGCGAAAAAAGCTGGGCATAAACGTGGTGACCAACTTGAAGAGCGACGTGCAAGACGGTCTCCGATCGCTGTCCGAGTCAGACGTGTAGGTACCGCTGCAGACCGCGGGTGACGGGAATTGTACGCAGCTCTCGCGCTCTCTCTCTCTCTCTCTCTCTCTCTCTCTCTCTCTCTCTCACACACACAAACATACTCTCTCTCTCTCACACCCTCCCACTCGCAAGTGGCGTCTCCCTGGTGCTACCACGACCGTGCTGTCGATTGTCCGGTCTGATAACGTGCCAGGGAACGATTAGAATGGAAAGGTGTGATTGGAGGTATGCATTGGCTGGCGTTAGCGCTGGCCAGCGAAGGCATTCATTCATTTGCTTCCTTTACAGCATGTACACTCAAACGCAAAAGTATTTACGAGGGTGAATAGATACCACCACTATGCCACTGTTCCGTCAGTTGATTGACTCGCTCTTCGTCGAACAGCTTTGAAAACATGCACACTAGGGATTTTAATATTTTCTACTATCAGTACTAAGTTTATACATGTACTAATGGTTACTCACACCAGTAGGAGGTCGGACCACGCTTGTTCTTTATGAGTTCATATATTCGCCAGGCCACTGACTCAGTTAGCTTTCGGCAAACATCCGGAGTAATGCAGTCTCAGAGCTGCTTAAGCCGACCTAAAGATTGCTCGGGGGAAGACGAGATGCTGTTCTCAGCTCTAAGTGAGCGCCCCAACCTGTCCCACAGATGCTCAATGGGTTTGAGATCGGGAGATTGGCTTGGTCAACTAAGGACTCGGACACCTGGGTCGGCAAAGAATTGCTTCATTGCACTTGTAGTATGCTTGGGATCAATACCCATTTGCCAAGTTCCCCACAAGAACTCTGGCACAGGGCATGCCGACATTGTTGACGATGTCCATGAACACGTTCCGGTACATAATTCCGTTGATTCGGTGTAGAGTTTGTATGCCGGAAGCCAAAAAGAAGACCAAACAAACACTTCTACCTCCATACTTGGGTGTAGATTGCAAGAAGTCCTGATGGTACTATTTGCCTTTCTTCGACTGCCGATATTTCTCTGCTTACTATCTCCGTGGACCCTGAATTAACTTTCATTGGTCCATAGAATACTGCTCCAGTCGGCAACTGTAAAGTGGGCATGTTTTCCTGCCAACTGCAGACGGCTATTTCGTTGTCATTCGTTAATTAACAGCTTGCGTTTACTAACTCTTCTGTAAATGCCGTACTCGTAAACTTAAACCATGCTTCTGTACCACCTTCACGTTTCTAAGATCCATCTTGTGATAGGCAGACGATTTGGCCTTCGATTTCACTGTTTAGCTCCTTTGTCTTTCCCATGGCAGATAAGCACCGTTGGGGCAGCTCCACGTGAATGGTGTGGCCTGGAAGTGCAAAAATAACTCCTCTCCTGCGCACAAGTGAATGCACAGAATAATTGTTAGCCGTTTGGGCTGCATGTAGGATAATCTAATTGCAAGTCAAAACTCAAGTTCCGTCGTTTTTAAAGGTAATACGCCGTTGCAGGCCGCTGGGGTGTTTTTGTTTCTAGCAGTTATCGTAGACATGGCTATCGAAATTGGGTCTATTTTTATGTAAACAATCAGGTTTATGTAAAAGCGAGCCCTCGCCCGTGGAGGACCTCCGAGAGTGAATAGTTACCAAGAAGACCAAGTGTCTAATGCACCTCGTAAATACTTTTGTGGTACATATATAAAGTACCTGGTGAGTGATTTAGTTCCCTTAGGGCGCTATATAAATAAATGACTTGTTATAATTATTTGTATTGCGGCAAAGTGGCAGGTGCATGGCCTTGGCGGTCAGCTAGCAGGCGGCTTCCGGGGGGCCGATTGCGCCGCAGCTCGTGCAATGGCACAGGCACTCGGGCTGTCCCTTTGGCATCGATCAGCTGAGCTGATTACAATCCTTGAAAATGAAAGGACCTAAAAAGATTGACAGTCGATTAGCTGTTTTGATTGTGAGTCAGTGCTCAGTGAGAAGCGATGTACCGCGGCAGGTGCGCCCTTCACGGCAGACAAGCTTATCGCACGCCTCTTATTGCAAATTCAACCACGCTTCCCTTTGCTTGGGGGATTTCGATAGCTCCCCATCATTGATCAGCCGTACAGAGCGAAATTCTTACTCTGACCCATAACTCAATCGTGGTGCTGTGCCCGTCTGCGCACATACAAGCCATCGTACGTGCACGAGTGCTAGTTTTCGTTCACGGGCAAGCGACCAGTCGACACGTAAAGACCAGCGACTGCTCTGATTGAGCATGCAAATCTCTTGGCGCTCGTGCTGGCAGCTATTCCCGTGTGTACGTGCAAGTGCACGTTGGGCGGATTTTGTGGATGGGGTGCTGGGTCCTGCCACTTTTTTCCCTAGTGCACTCCACCGCCCCCTTCCCTCTCTCCCTCCGCGTTTGATTCAAGTCGCCACGAAGACTGCGTAGAGTAGACTCACCTCTCGGTCACGTGCCTCGGCCTCGTTCTGCATCTGCAGAGTGGACAGGACTCGCCGAGCCCTGTTGGACATGGGCGCAACGATCGAGCGGTGGCCGGCGTGAGTTCGCCCTGCACGTGCACGCTAGGCGCTCGTGGGTTTCACGTGCGCAGTCGTCTTCGTGTGCCGGTGGCGGTGGGCGTCCTGCTCGTGCCAGTCCTGCTCGTGTGCCGCCGCCGCCGCTGCTCTTCTCTGCCTTGCTCTGTCTTCCGGCTCAGCTTGCGTCACGATGACGGTGCTTGTGTTGGCATGATGGTTCGTGCATGTCAGTCGCTTAATCAGCAACTTCAGGCTCGTGTGACCTGCCTCGCCACGGGCTCGGAAGCTGGGTTTGCCCTCTTATCTCTAATCGTGAGCGGCTGCGAGCCGACCGCTCTTTCTTGCCAATTCAGCGCGGGAGCCCGGCCTGCATGTGAGTCTGCCTCTCAGGTGTGACTCGTTGGCGATTGTGTTCAGTAGCTGCTGCTGCCACTGGCGACGTCTCCGCTGCTACTGCTTCCAGGTGTTCGAATGGATTGTGCTTGCTTGTGTCTGTGTACGTGCTTGCTACTGTTGACTGTAGGGTGCAGAAAACCAACACCGCCTTCAAATCAGTCGGCGAGTCGTTCTCTACCGTCGGACGTAAGATTGGCAGCGTCAAGTGAGTGCGACAAGCTCTTTCTTTGTGACTTTTCTCCGCTCCTCCTGCATCAAAATTGGCCCGCTAGCTGGGGGGGTACATTAGTCGAAAGCAGCAGCATCAAAGTATGGTTGATGCCAAGGGTGTGCCGGGGGGGGGGGGTTGGGGGTACCCGAGTCATTTTCAGGCAAAGGCTGCTTCGAGGATTTGAGTTTACTTTCCTCGACCGGCGATCGATAGAAAGATTCCAGGTTCGAACCAGGTCCGGTTCATAAAGCTTTTGCGACTCGGTCCGTCAGCTTTCGTAGACTCGACCCTCGAGCTCCGTATTTTCTAAATAGTAGCGCTGAGATTAATGACGGTTTTCCTGCCAACTCGTGTCGCTACACCCTAAGTGCTAGCAAGACAAGGCAAGTGTAGAAGTGCATGAGACAAGACAGAATGTTTGTTGACGCATTTGTGCAAAAGTGCTCGGTGCATCGAGCTGGTTCGTCTGACCTCAGTTGACTGCTATGCTAAGGACCGGCCTTGGCATTGCAAGAACGCCGTTGGGCAGATGAGACCCGCCCTCTGAATGTTTTCTGTGCTTAATCTGCTGGCTTGGTTTGCTGGCATCGTCGGCGACTGCAGCCCTGCTTCCTTCCTTTCGCGTGGCACTTACCTGGCTTAGCCGTACGACCGTGCAACAGAAGCCGGCAATTGCACTCATTGCGCTGGCACTGGCTTTGAACAAAGACACGGTATTCATGGCCACGTGCCACGATGAGGTAATCTCGAATCTCGAAGCGATTGCACATTTGAATCGTGCAGCCCGGCTATAATACCGAGGAGCTGCCACATTCGAGTATCTGGTCGGTCTTGGGCAATCTATCGACCTCCAATAGTCCCATTAATTCAATCTAATTAAGACCTTCCCACATATGTGGAGCTAGCCGTCTAGGTATGCGTGCAATCATTCGTGATAGCTGCAGGATTCCTTGCCAGGCTAAGTGCTGGCTACAGGCTTCGGGGGGGGGGAGGGCGTGGGGTGCCTAATAATCTGGCTGTGCCAGCCAGCTATCGTAGAACTAACTGCGCGGCTTCATATTTGCACTTGCTTACGGTGCAGTTTCCTGTCTGATTTTACTGCCCGAAAGGGTGACCTGTATCAGAAGTCGACTGCACACGTCTTTCTTTTGCGACCGCTAGTATCACGTGTTTTAAATATGCCAAAAAGTTAATTTATTGCAAGGCAATTACTGCATCTGTATGCCTGCTGTAGAAAAAGGCAAAAGTCCGCCTAATGCCATTATACAGGCTCATATAAGGAGCTGCAGTATTACACTGTAGTATTGCATTATTAATTCTACCCAATACGTTGGGCTGTAGTCGCCTTCGACGTCTTCGGAACTTCCAGAGCTTCCATCAACACGAAGACTTTTAAGCTAAAGTGCCTAGAAAATGCTTGCATTCTCTGAGGGCGCTTTATTAAATGTATCGTTATTAGCATTATTATTATTATAAACATTTGCCATGTACTCACCCCAAGTCAGCAGTCGTGCAGGCGATGAAAGCTGAGTGAATGCGAATGTCCAAATCATGCTCAAAAGAGCTGCCGACCTCGAGCCCACATCTCACGTCGGGTGTGGTGGTCCGGAGGAAGCATTCCGATGCAGTTCAGCTGTGGCTCCTCTTCACCGCCTCTGCCGATCTCTATCTGCGTCAGAGGTCTCGCACAGAGACGGATGCAAGCGTCGAGGGCCTGGCAAGAGGGCTGGCCAGCTGCTGCCTTCCTTGAAGCTGCTAGGAGGGGTGTGCTGCCAGCCATGATTGACTGATATGGGCTAGATCAAGGTTTCATGCTCTTCCCTTGAAAGCTACATCCCTTTGAGGGAACTCGCAGCTAGGGCCTCGGTTTCTAGTAAGTAGCACCTCAATGTCTACATTCAAGCCCTCCACGAATGTCCTCTCCCCCTGAAATTCGTCTCCAAGTCAAAGATAACTTCTCTGGGAGGGCTATACAGATGCATTTTTGTTATTATTAGTATTGTTATTGTTATTCTTAGGCCGGCCCCCTAAATTCGGTACTAAGTAATGGGCTCGCATTGGCCAGTCTTTGGGCTCCCCAATCCTCAAATCTACAAATCGCTGCTGCTGCTGAGTGCAGATGTGCTACGCTGGCCTAGCCATGCAGTTCGGAAGCATATACTGCAGCTGTCGTGACGATAGGGTTGCATTTAACTTATTGGCAGCTACGCTGCATACGACTGATCGGCTGTCTAGTTTTTGCACCCATAAGTAACGGTGAAGAGTAACGTAATGTAATGTATCTCCGTCTGTAACTCCACAAAGTCATAAAGACCATGTGGGTGTTACGCAGGAGAGTTTTGTATAGCGCACTCACAGCCTAAGCGGCTTTCGGTACGCATTCGGTAGCCAACAGACTTCGTCTCACGCAACAAAGACAAAGTGGGAAGCATAGCAGAGTCAGGAGAGCAATTGAGGTAGTGAATAGCATAGAAGTAGCAGCTCAGGACCGCTGAAAAGGATGTGCCATAGTCGGCAGTAGGAGAGTAGTTGTCGTTGCGTAAGAGTACATACCAGAAGGAATGCACATTCGCACTTTGAGCACAGTTTCAAACTGCAAATAAGTATGACTCTTTCTCTAGAGGTGCCATATGCATTTGTTAATATTATCAATGCATGCATTATGGACATCCCGGCTTGCTGCCTCATGAAGTTACCTCATCCTAGGGAATCGGCTGCACTCAAATTGATTCAGCAGAAGGTAGGAGGTGCTTACAATAGCCTAAAGGTGAGTGACCTAGCAATGCAAAGACGCGAGTGCACGGTGGCGAGTGCACCTTGACGTCTGCTCGGTCTAACCTAGCACCTGCTGAGGCGTTGCCATTTGCTCGGGCCTCGTGGATTATGTCTGGCAGCGTGCATGTATTCATATGCAGCTTCTACCAGTCCCGTTGACTCTAAAGCCCAGGGTAAGTAGGCATGCCCGTTTGCCTAGATGTTGTGACGAAGCACTGCACACGTCCAGCACACTATTTTACTTTTTAGGCTTATGCAGGGCAGATTGTGTAGCTATCTCGTTCTGCAAATGAGTTGAGCGTGTAGTCCCCCCCTCAAGTTGCTGGTCAAGGCCTTGAGAGGCCCATGCCGAGCTGCGGTTGAGCGGTCTTCCGGTTGCCTCGTCTTCCTCGCATGGTTTCCGTGCAGTATCCCACTTTCCTAGCCCACTCTAAATGATATACATGTTCGCGTGTTGCCCATCTTCTGTAGGAACTGCAACCTGCCACTAAAGGTTGGCCCTGTGTGTGTGTGCGTGTGTGTGTGCTCATGTTGAGTCGTTGTAAAAATCAGTTGTTGTCACACGCAAGCAATTGAAGTGGCATTGGATTTGAAGCAGGCAACGCCACGCCTGCAAAGTGTGTGCTCAAACGTAATTCTGCATCTTAACCGCGGCCACCTCATTTCGTATGGCACATCCCGAGAGGTATCCTACACTCTTGGTTGCCCACCTGTGACTTTAAGTGAGCAATCAGTGTCATCTCGTTAAAATTAATGTAAAAACTGTGGTGTACAAAGTCTTTACGTTTCCATGGTGATTATCAGAGGCATCGCCGACATGCGCACACTATCGATTTACTCTGTCCTTACAAGAGGGCGACTGAGAGGGGGGGCTGCGGTACCGAAATCGGACAGAGCTGGAGCCATAGTGAGTCTTTAGCTTTGAGGGCCTGATTTTCGATTTGAATACCTACTCACTGCTGTGTATTTCCAATCTTTTAGAAGGAGCAACTCATAGCCTCGAGTATTTTTCCAGAACCTTCTGACTTTGGCCCTTGATTCGGGTATATTTACGTCTTATACTCTCTAATCCTCGGATCAATACTTGAGCACGGCTAGCCTTTGGCATTGCTATGCGTGAACCAATTGCTCTGCTAATAGAACGATGTCAGTTATCCCAGTATTGTATCCTCTACACCTAATGTAAGGTCAAGGGAATGTTTGCTTGCATTATGATTTGGTATTTGACACGAGTTGTAGTAAAACCTGCCCCCCCCGAAATAGCTATGAGAAGAGATCTGTTCGCGACTGGAAAGCGAAGCCGGGTGTTTGGATAGGCTCAAGACTAACAATTCGAAACGATGGGGCAGCCCTGTCTAGACTAGAAATATTGCTCATGCAGAAGTCATTTGACTTGCCCACAAAACCGTCATTTAATGAACCAGATCCGGTGTTAGTAGTCACGAGAGAAGGCTGCACACGGGGAGGAGGAAGGGGGGTGACTACATGAACCTGAAACAGACGGACAGGGCTTTCTTTGTGGGAACGGGTAGCATGCTCTTATTGCAGTTAGTCGGGGCGTTGATTGTAGTGAGGCAATAGAAACGATAGTGCTGATTCTACAACGCTACCGTCCCCTTGTAAGATTCGATGGCCTGTGCTCGACGCCACCGACCGACAAGTGAGCGACTGCCACCCTAATTGCGAACTTGCTCACAGCGATAAGCGTGCACGCGGTACAGCTTGACTAACCAGTCGTTAGCGCTTCGGCTTTGCGCTCAGCCGTATCGAAGCGGTGGCGCTGGTGGCAGCCACTGCACTCTAGCCGTCACATCGCCTCGGCGCTGCCGCCGGGTCCGACGATTTGTGCTTTCACTGCTTCAGCCTGAGAGCAGCAATGGTGCTGCCTCTTGCCCACCCACCCCACCTCTTCCTCTCAACTCACTGCACCCGTAGCAGCTGCGACAGTGGGCTCGGCCAACGGCACGATCTTTTCGTGGCAACGGTGGCGGCAAACGGCTGCAGCTACAGCGGTTGCCATGACTGCCGATCCACCCCCCCCCCCCCCGTACAACTTCTCTTCTTCTCTCCCCGTCGCCAGGTCAAAGTAACTGGCAAAGAATCTGAGCAGCCCGGAGGCAGTAAGGCCGACTGATGATGCAGCCATCCATTCAAATCAGAAGGCACGCCTAGAGATGCGCGCGAGTGCAGAACAAGGCGGCGCCGGCAGACGGCAGGCTATTGGCTAACGGGGCGTGGTCTGTCGTCAGCTCTCGCCGTCGTCGTCGAGACGAGCGCGTCCTGCTGCTGCCCGGACGCTTCCGCATCAGGCTGCCGGCCGGAGGGCCAGACGGACGGCTTGGGCGTGGCTGCAACCCCAAGGGAAGACCGGCGCGATGGCGGCCAGCTGACAGTCTTGGGCGACAATGTCCACCGACGTCGACTGAGGGCGCGTTCGCCGAGGTCACATTCCATGGTGCTACGGCATCGTCGGCTATTCGTCGCTGCTTCGACCCGCAGCCGCGCCACATCAGCAGCAGCAGCAGCAACAACAGGAGCTTCGAGTCAGCAGCACGCGCTCGGGCGGCTGGGGCGTCTAGAGCGCCTCTTTCTTGAGCTTGTCGAGCAGCCGCTTCTCCTTCTGCATCTCGTGCGCCACCGTCTCCTGGACCTGCTGCCACTTTTGCACCAGTGTCGGCAGACTTGACTTCTTCGAAGACTGCTGCTGTTGTTTGCCCGATGCCTTTCTGGATTTGTCCTTCAAACAAGCAGTAATGAGGCTGTATTATTTAATTGAATACAAATGCTAAAAAAAAAGTTTAAGTCGGCTCGTTCGCAAAAGTTTGCAAACCGCAAACATGCTGCCTTCGGGCTAACAGAACACATCGAGCAGTGGGAGGAAGCAAGCTTGAAAAGAAGAGCTACTGTGCGGGCAGCCACTGCAGCCGTGGCAGCACGTGGCCTGCCCAGCAGATGACATTTTGAATTGGTGGTTACGTGCGCTTGCTGCCGATTTGCCCTCGGCGCACGACGAACTTGGAGTGGTATTAAATTATTAAATTAAATTATTTGGTAGTGGCCGATTAAAACGCGCAAACCGATTTGACCAGACCTGAAGAAACAGCCACTGGCCAGGCAGCGCTCTAAGCTGCCATCAGGCAGATAGCCCCCTGCCCTCCCCCCCCCCCGGAAGACGACTTAAAAGCAGGATGCTAAAGGTGGACCATATAGCTCCATTGTAGCTCAGGCA